>CM053770.1:633769831-633795218 GCA_028658325.1 Potorous gilbertii
TAGTGAAAATATGCTCAATAGGAAAGTATATTTCGAACCTATACAGAATTGTATGCTGTCATGGGGAGGGAGGGGGGTAGGGGGGGAAGGTGTGGGGGTATAAAATCTTAATTTTAAGGAAGTGATTGTAGAACATTTATAAATAAATAAAATAAAAATTAAAAACAAAAACAAACAAAAAAAAAAGGGAGAATCAGTAAGACTTACAGGATTGGGGGTTGAGAGTGAGAAGTTGAAGATGTTACCTGTTTTGTGAGTCTGAACATAAATATGTAGAAAAGATTCCTTTTCAGACTAAATGACTTCTGAATTCTATCCTAACTCTGAAATTTCATTATGATAATTACTGTGTGATTACAGTTCCTCTCAAAATAGGTAAGAATAAAATACCTACTTGATGGGTTTCTTATAAGGATCACTTAAACTTAATGCAAAACTTATATGCAAAGGGGCAATTGTCACTAAGATTTTACTTACATATACATCTACACACACACATACTTAGAACATCTAGAATCCTTATCCTCATAGGAAAAGGTTAGCAGGGGCAGTGAATGAAAACTAAAAACTATTAAAAGGAGGAATAAGAATTCTTTGAAAGTGGGAAAACACAAAGACTTTAAGAGTTCTATACCCAATAAGGATTTGTGAGGTAAAGAAGCAAAGAAAAAACTTTTAAAATATATCCCAAAACTTATAATTATTTACTTACACAAACTAATTGTTTTATATGATTAGAAGGTAATTCACAAATGCTGCTGAATCTATATTTCTCAAGAAAAAAATGAAAGTTAAAATGAAATACATTTGTTGCAATTTTTTTTTAAATGGTCAAGTACTGAAAATAACTACTATCCACTAAATGTAATTTTCACTCCCAAATAAAATAATGGAGCAAACCCTATGAGGAAAAAAAAATCTATAACCATACAGAAATCCTTTTCTATATTTTTGTTTCAATCATTTGAAAAAGAACAAAGAGGTATAATAACCAAAATGAGATTGGGCTTAACATTAAAAGAAAGAGATGATGTGGTAAGCAGAGGTGCGAAAGAAACACACTCATGAATTTTCTTAACTTTCTGAAATTAGGTTAGAGAATTGAGGTAATAAAGAGTCCCGTGACCATGCTGACTATCTGATATTACTTTATTAGGAAGCTACTATTCACTCTTCGAGACTGTAAAAAGGAATAATATCAAATATATCTATCTGATCTTATAAAGTATAGGAGGGGAACTTCTAGCCTATGGGATTAATCTGAGTCATGACTCAAGAGGTAACAGGGAATGTACCAAAAGAAGATACTGACATGGCTTCTAAAGTCTCACTATAATGAATCCTGTTATCTAAAAAGTGTGACAAGTGAAAGATGGGAGATGTCTACCTTGTAGCCTATTTTATAGTTTCTCAGACAGACACACTTCTAGAAGCAGCTGTCTTATATTTCCTCAATCAAACTTAGTCCCAGTGTTTCATCATGGCTTGGGGCAGACACTGGGTTTTCTGACTATCGTGTGGCTATTCAGTCACGTCCAACTCTTTCATGACCCTTCCAAACTCTTTGGGTTTTCTTAACAAAGATACTGGAGTGGCCCGCTGTTTCATTCTCTAGCTCATATTACAAATGAGGAAACTAAGTCAGTTAAGTGACTTGGTCAGGGTCACACAGCTAATAGGCATCTGATGCCAGATTTGAACTCCAATTAAGATGGGTCTTCTTGACTCCATGCCCAGCATTCTACCCACTGTACCACACATAGAATGCTAACTCTGGTTATCTAAGAAGTTGGACAGGTTTCAAACAAGGGCACAGCAACAGACTACAGGTATACTACTATTCAAGGAACACGGAGCAAAGGTTCTATCACAGTGGCTACAGCGGCATGAATTTTTTCAATGACAGCAAATCTTCCAGATTTTCTACTAGGTAGCAGAAGAGTGGAGATCTGTCCTTGGTGCAAGAACTAACCACATCAAGGGAATAATGGATCTCAGAGGTAAAGAAGAATTTTTTTCTTTTTGTTGCAAAGCTTTGGATTTCTTATTCCTAACTTTTAAATGGGCTTTTTCATATTTCTCTCAAAAACATAAAATCTAAGCAAAAACAAAGACAAAAACCTCACTAAGCTAAGTTGCATTTTGTTAATAAGTCTCTTGATTGATTTTGTTGAGACTCTTGATAAAAATGTTACTGTTCCAAAAAGAGCTGTTGATGCGGGCAAAACATTTAATATATATAGTATATTCAATTTGGACAAAATAATTTAAGTAAGGCAAGTTAAAATATCATCACATCAGTTCCCCAATTGAACAAAAACAAAAAATCAAAACAATTTTGGGGCAAGAAATAAAAGTTTATAATGTACAACAAACAGCATGATGAGAGAAGAAAATGTAGACATATATACTGATAAAGCCAGTGAAATGAACCAATGAATTTTAAGCTACACAACATAATTCTTAGAATAGCTAGCAATAATCCTTGAGTCAGGAGGACCTGAATTCACATGTGCCTCACACATTTATTAGCTAAGTGACCCTGGGTAAATCACTTAATCCTGTCTACCTCAGTCCCTCATCTGTAAAATGAGCAAGAGAAGGAAATGGCCAACCACTTCCCGATCTTGCCAAGAAAACTTCAAATGGGGTCAGAGAGAGTTAGATATGACTGAAATCAATTAATCAATAACAAGAAAAAATGTAATTTTTAATACAAAAATAAAATTGTGCATGAACAAAGATTATATCAAATGGAAAAGACAAATAATGGAAAATGGCCGAATATGTCAAGAGAGGAAGAGAAGACTAATATTTAGGTAAAAAATGCTAAAGGAAAAACCTGGATTGCAAAATGGGTAACTATAAGAGATGAATTCTCTTCCACAAACACAGCTTCAAGAAAGGGGCAAAAATCTGTTTGTTTAACCGTAACTGTCAGAAAGACAGGACAGCAAACCAGATGAGCTTTTGGGGATTACTCTGAGTTCTTTAACTCTGACCTGGAAAAAATATAGGTTGCTGCCTGAGAAATTAAAAAAAATTATGAAGATATTTAACCTAATAACCACATATTTTACAGGGAATAATTCTGTATTAACAGAGTACTGAACTACATCATTTAGACATTTTTTCCTTTTTGTTTCCTGCACTGCAAAACCATTATAAACACCAACACCCTCATAGTACTAAATAACGTACTATTAAAAATTTTATGTTTTATATCAACGTAACACTAACTGTGTATAATTAGGCAATAATGAAAATTGTGTTAATCTTCCAAATGTATCTTTAACTTAAATATTTAAAATAGTTACGTGATAGACAGTTCAACTAAAACATGACCAGACACTTACCCCATCTGGAAGTGCCCTCCAACAAACAGCACTAACAAATTCATTTGTGTCATCCTCTTTCCGGTCCTTGTCTAAGACACTTTTGACTGTATCAAACTTAAAAGTCAGCAACGTCTTTGAAAGGCCCTTGTAGTATAAGTAGAGGGAATTATTTTCACTTCCTGTAAATAAAAGCATAAATTATTTTTAGGATGGGAAACTCTTAATAAAGTCATTACCTGCACAAACGCTGACTAAAAAGTACATGAAAAAGAGTAACATGTAACAGGTCTGGGAAGGCAGGATGAAGTCAATCTGTGAAAGGCTTAAAAAGAAAATGCTAACTAGGAATGTACATTTCTTTTCAGAGTCAATAATGAGTCACTGGAAGAGACTTCTAAGCATCAAAATGACATAGTCTGACCTGTGTTTTATGTTTTAAGTATATTACTTTATAAGTTCTGTGAAGCATAAGCTGGAGAAGAGAAAGACTTGAGGCAAGAAGACCAATTAAGAAGCCTCATACAATGGTGTAGGGAAGAAGTGATGAGAGACTGAAGTAAGGTGGTAGCAATATGAGAGAAAAAAAAGAGATTGAATGTAGGAGTTGCTTTAGAGACAGAATTGCGACTTGGCTATTTTTTGGCTATAGAGAGTGGAAGAGGGAAAATGAGATTATTTCAACAGATAATTCAAGTTCATTCTTTTCATTTTACTTAAAATTGGTTGAACTGCATCAGGCTGATTTTTAAAAACTTGCTAACAGCTGATATATTTTATTTTAATAGGACAGATACAAAGTATGGTTCTTGAAAACAGTTAAGCAAAATATAAAACAGTGTAATAGCAAGTGGTTCATACCGTAGACTCTGAAGAAAAGTTCCTCAACATAGGGAATGATTCCATCAGACCAGGGCTTCTTAAATTTTTCCACTCATAACCCCATATGGGGTTGCAGCCCACAGTTTATGAAGAGATGTGGTTTAGACAACAGTTAACTACAAGCCATAGGGAAGGGATCTCAGAGAACAGCTAGCCAAAAAATCATTTTATAGATTTTCTATGGGCTACTTGAAATCCATGATCAAAAGAAAAAGTTTAGACATCATCTTTCATGAAATTATCAATGAAAACTGCCCTGATATTTTGTAATCAGAGAGCAAAATAAATATTGAAAGAATTCAATGACCACCTCCTGAAAGAGATCTGAAAACAAAAACCTAAGAACTGTAGCCAAATTCCAGAGTTCCCAGGTCAAGAAGAAAATATTGCAACGAGCTAGAAAGAAACAATTTGAGTACTGTGGAAATACAATCAGGATAACACAAGATCTAGCAGCTTCTACATTAAGGGACTGCAGGGCTTGGAATATGATACTCCAGAAATCAAAGGAGCTAGGATTAAAACCAAGAATCACCTACCCCACAAAACTGAGTATAATACTTCAGGGGAAAAATGGTCATTCAATGAAATAGAGAACTTTCCAGCATTCCTGATGAAAAGACCTGAACTGAATAGAAAATCTGAGTTTCAAACACAAGAATCAAGAGAAGCATGAAAAGGTAAACAGGAAGGAGAAATCATAAGGCACTTTTTAAAGTTGAACTGTTTACATTCCTACATGGAAAGATAATATTTGTAACTCTTGAAACTTTTCTCAGTACTTGGATAGGTGGAGGGATTATACATACATACACACACACACACACACACACACACACACACACACAAATATAGAGATAGAGAGCACAAGGTGAGTTGAGTAAGAAGGGATCATATCTAAAAAAATAAAATTAAGGGGTGACAGAGGAATATAATGGGAGGAGAAAGGGAGAAATTGAATGGGGCAAATTGTTTCTCATAAAAGAGGCAAGAGAAAACGTTTTCAATGTAGTAGAAAAGGGAGGAGGTGAGAGAGAAAAAGTGAAGCTTACTCTTTTCATATTTGCCTTAAGGAGGGAATAATATACTCACTCAATTTGGTATGAAAACCTATCTTACACTACAGGAAAGCAGGGGACAAGGGGACAAGTGTGGTGGGGGAATGACAGAAGGGAGGACAAATGGAAGGAGGAGTAATTAGAAGTAAATACTTATGGGGAGAGACAAGGTCAAAAGAGACAATGGAATAAATAGGGGGCAGGACAGAATGTAGGGAAATATAGTTAGTCTTACACAACATGACTACTGTGGAAGTCTTTTGCAAAACTACACATATATCACTATATTGAATTGCTTGCCTTCTCCGTGGGGAGGGAAGAGTGGAGAGAAGTGGGAACTCAAAGTTTTAGGAACGAATGTTGAGAATTGTTATTGCATACAACTGAGAAATAAGAAATATAGGTAATGGGGTATAGAAATCTATCTTGCCCTACAAGAAAAGTGAGAGGATGGGGATAAGGGAAGGGAGGGTTGTGACAGAAGGGAGGGAATACTGAGTGAAGGGGTAATCAGAATGCAAGGCATTATGGTGTAGGGGATAGGAGAGAGGGGGAGAAAATTTGGAACTCAAAATCTTATGGAAATGAATGTTGAAAACTAAAAATAAATAAATAAACATCAAAAAAAACCCCCAAAAAACATGGTTATATTTGTCCTAGTTTCCTAGGACAGTGGATTTGTAGCAATGAATTAGGTGACAGATGTTGAAAGTGTTAAGAGATTAACTGCCATAAGAGAAATGAAAAAATCAAAACTGACAATGACGGAAAACACAAAAACTATAAAACAAGGAATTAAAAACCAACAAAGCACAGCAGCCTGGAATCAATAATACAAAGTTAAACAGTCTACATACTCAACAATTAATAAGGATGATCTTTATCAATAAAAAACTCAAAGTATTTTTAAGGTAAATCTGCTTTAGAAGGCAAAGATTTATGAACTTCTCTATCTGCCTACTCCATATCAAAACAGCAATATAAAGGAATTATGACCCAGATAAAGAATAAGTAAAGTTAAATCCACAAGATAAGATGGCAGAAATATCACACAAGGGAAAAACTGCATAAAATAACACTAGAGTTCTTAAACACACAAGTTCTTCCCACTTAGTGTCCCAATAAAATAACTCATCCCTCATATCAGACATATATAAGTAAAAGTAATCTTGCTGGCTTTTTCTTCAGTATTGACTGTAAGAGCCCTGTCTCATCCCCTTACCTGACTGACTCAGTTTGAATGCCCTTGCATACCACTAAAAGCAACGGAGATTGATTTTGCTCAGCTGCCCAAAAAGGGGAAAGCAACTGGAAAAGGAAGGATAATACAGAGAAATATATTAGTGAGGAAAGAGCCACTATCCAAGGGAAAAAGACAAGAAAAGCAGCTGAGGTCAGTACTCTATCTTAAACACAACTCACTGAGAAGAGGAGAGAAAAGTGTAAAGACCAAAATGCTAAGGCTCAAGTAAAAAGTTAGCTCATAAATAAACTAAGAAAATGGCTTATAAAAGCAAAAGAATTAAGTAAAAACTGAAAGTGAGGTCAAAACCATGAAAAAGTGTATTATAAAAAGAATATGAACATATTCCCTGACCAAAAACAATTCCACAGACCTCCATAGAGATCACAGAATAACAGCAATAAACTGGAATAATTCAAGAAGAAAAGCTTAAGATTGGTTGGGAATCAATATTTTAAATGAAAAATTGAAAAATACAAACAATAAGACTTAGAACATACACTAGACATTTTATTCAAACCCAAGGAGAAGTTTTGAAACATTTATTCAGCTTACAACACAGAAACAGAGAAATAGAAGGAAACAGCAGAAGAGAAACAAAAGGAAACAATGTCAACATCAATTCTAATGAAAGTAAACAGATTAACCTCAACTGTATCATAAAGGAATAACTTAATGATCATACATCTCCCAGAAAACAAAACAAAACGTGATACATACAGAAAAACTGAAGACCAGAAGGCAGGTAATATTACAATTATAATGCTGAGAACTTTTTAAAGACATCATAATAACCTTCAGCTGTGAAGAAACAACTAATTCAAATAGCAAGTATCACTCTAAAGTGAAACGCTCTGATACTTTGTGGTTATGAGAAACAGGAAAAAAGAATGAGAATGAAGCAACATATTTGAAGAGGCAAAAGCGCTCAAGTTTTAATTCGTAATACTATCCTGAAAAATTGTACTTACTCAGCAACTTTAAGATTCTGACCTTCAACAATAGTGACATTTCTATAAAAATAACAGCAAACATGAACAAACCAAAACAAAAAAGATGTGAGCAGAACACTAGTCCTGGAAACGTCACTAACAATAGAAACACATGATAGTATTACTATCAAAGGAAAAAGTAATGAAATCAATGACTGTTTTTTCCTGAAAATGAAATACATTGGTGAGGAATAAGAGAAAAATAAAAGGGATCATCACAGGAGAAAGTGTTCATAAAGAATATTAATCCACCAGCATCCTGTGCTTCTAATGGGCAAAAAGAGCTTCTATTTGCAGAAGGGAGACTGAAATTATAAGTGCCATAGCTATTTGGAATGATTCCATTTCTAAGCAGAAGAAACATTTATTTTAAGCATAGTTTACTGCAATTTGTTTTGCTGCATGTGAAATTGACAGTTTCTTTGAAGCACAGCCTCTCGTAGCCTTATAAACTTGGCAAAAGTGCATCAGTTTCTTTTAATATCTGAAAATGTTGACACCCAGCACTCTAACCCCACAGATAAAAGCAGCTTTTCTGTCAAGGTCATTTTCAAGGTGCTCACTGTTATTCCTGCTGAGAAGATTGCTCATCCTAAGAAAATAACCACTTCCCTATATTGTGCATAGCATATCAACCTGAGGTTAATTATGAGAACAAGTCCATTAAAAGTTCTCCCCATCTATATGTACCTACATTTAAGGTTACTGAGTCTTGAATATTTCCTGAGGCTGATGGTTAATCTAGACTGTGGAAAAGGCTAGTTTTATGTGCCCTGGGCAGTTAGCACCCCAAAAGACTGTACCCCCAGCACAGCCATGAGCCAGATGAATAATCAGAACTCTTAAATCTTAAGAGCAATTGAAGAGTAGAAAACTGTCAGGATGAAAGCTTTTCACTGTATCAGTATGGCCAATCTTGCCTCCAACTGTAGTGCCGGCTAAGACTCAATCTGTGACTCTCACGCGGATGCCAGTCTCTGTGTCCACATGAAGAAACCTGGTATAGGACTACAGGAAGAATCTGCACTTCATCTGGTCCTAAAGGGACTATCATCAGCATTCCTACTCTGAGCACTTGATGTCCATTGGAGTTAGTGATACGATTCATCACTGGAACAACTCAATAAATCTCACCTCAAAATATTTGATTTTTATGTTCGATTTTAAATTCACATCTTAAGTGGTCTGAGGATAAGTTTTACCATTTAATCATTTAGAGATTGGCAAATGCTGGGGAACAGAATGGAAAGGCTTCTTTACCCTCTTATTTCCTGGAATTACCTACACAAACCTAAAACAACAGATCAGAGTTTAAAAGACAGAGGACATTCTAGCGGGTTTTACTGAAAAGAGATTGTTGGTGCTGTTCAGCTCATTTCAGTCACATCCAACTCTTTGTGACCCCACTGGGGGTTTTCTTGACAAAGACAATGGAGCAGTTTACATTTCCTTCTCTAGTTCATTTACTGATGAGGAAACTGAGGTAACCAGGATCAAGTGACTTGCCCAGGGTCACACAGTTAAGAAATGTCTGAGACCAGATTTGAATTCATGACAACTGAAATGACTAAACAACAAAAGGGAAGGCTTTCTGGAATTGATTTGGGACTTAAAGGAAGCCAGGGAGGTCAACAGTCAGAATAGATGAGAAAGAGCATGTAGGACAATCAGTGAAAAAGTCTGGAGTAAAGAGATGAAGTGTCTTGTTCATGGAACGGCAAGAAGGCCAGAAGGAATATAAGGTTATGGAATGATACTATAAAAATACTGTGAGGAATATTAAAAGTTCAAAATAAGCTGAGGCTGGAAAGGGAAATAAGAACAAGGCATACATTTTGTTTTGTTTTATTTTGTTTCTAAGTGGAACTGAGAAAAAAAGAGGATCAAAGAAGAGAAAGGATATTTGCTTGGGATTGATGGATTATGATAACCAACAACAGTGTTGCCACTTTCTCTGCAAAGCAGAATCAACTGTACACCGGAAATAATATAACGAAGACTGATTAACATCTAACAACTAATATGTAAGACAAGTAAGGGGAGAGTAAACTAAGAGAATACCTGCCAATGATGAATTCAAGTCATCTGTCCCAGAGGAGTTATATAGTCAGATCCTGAAAGACCTGAGAGATGTGAATGATGAGTGCATTAAGTGATAATCTGAAAGATCATGGAACATAAGAGAGGATCACAAGATTGGAGAAGGGCGCATAAAAGGAAGAGAAGAGAATTTTTAAATTCTGCCAGTGACTTGATGGTAATTCTTAGAAAAATTCTAGAATGGATCATTAGAGACACAGTAATGAAATATCAAGAATGGGAAGCAGTAATGATAAAAAGCCAGTACAGCTTAATCAAGAAAAAGCTATGTTGACCTAACTTTCCTTTCATTTCTTTACAGGACTACTAAACTTAGTAGATATTGGAAACGTTGAAGATAGAATTCACCTACATTTTCAAAAAATTTTCAGTGAAGTATTTGACATCTTTGTGGAGAAAGTAAAATGATATGGATCAGAAAATAATTTAACCTTATGGATTCAGTACTGGTTGAATGGATATCCCTAAAGATTACTAGTAAAAGGTTCAAAGTAAATATGGTAAGAGCTCTACAGTGTAGTACCTCACGAATCTGTGATGCTGAACATTTGTACTGATAATGGATAAAAGTATAGATGGTCTATTCTAATTTACACAAAATTCTGAGGGAGGGCTAACACAGTGGGTAATAGAGTTACGATCCATAAGGATGATGACAAGCAAGAGCACTAGACTTAATCTAATTAGATGAAATTAAAAAGGGATAAACACAAAGTCTTGCATTTGGTTACAAAAATCCAATTTCACAAGCATAAGACAGGGAGCTGACAACTTTTCTGAAAACAAACATACAAACAACAACAACATAAGGGCTTTGTAAGCTCAACAAATTAGTAATGTAATGCAGTGACCAAATAAAGTTAATGTGATTATGAACAACATCATGAGGGAAGCACATTACAGGTATGAGAAGATGATCCCACTGTACTCTGCCCTTGCTACATATATCGTAGTTAGCTCTGGAAGCTGGAGTTTTAGAAGGACACTGATAACTGGACAGTGTCTAATGGACAGCAACTTCATATGATAGTGAAGGGCTTTGAGACCATGACATATGATTCCTTAAAGGAACCAAGTATGTTTAACCTGGAGAAAAGAAGACTTTGGGGGAGATATGAAAGATGTCTTCAAGTGTTTAAAAAACTGTCATGTAAAGGAAGCATTAGATTTGTCCCATATACTCCCACAGACAGAATTGTAAGCAGTAAGTGAAAATTGCAAAGAAGCAAATTTAGAATTGACATTAAAAAAAAAACCCAAGAAAAATCACCAAATCCGCTAACCATCAGAACTATCCCAAAGTGGAAAGGCAGGTATCTAAGTGGTAGGTTTCCTTTCTCTGGAGGTCTTGAAGCAGAAGCTATATGATTACTCTTTCTGGGTATACTATAGGGGATTCTTTTTCTGTATGAGTTGGACTAGATGACTGTTAGGATCCCTTCCAACACTCAAATTCTGTGATTCTCTGACTATCCAACTCTAGGGATGTAATGATTAAGTGTCTGAGGGCAGCAGGACCCAGAATAGTAAGCAGGGAGGAGGAGAACAAAGAACTAGAAATAGGATAAAGTGGTCTTAGGTGAGAAGAGTTGTCATAGTAAGGGCAGAGGGTAGAATGGGAACTCCTCACTCTAAACACAGAGTGACTCACATCACATGAGATTACTTTATTTATGAATTTCTAAGAGTGACACACATTGACTGGGGAATGGCTAAACAAAATGTGGTATGCATCACTAGAATGGAATATCAATGTACTGTAGGCAAAAAATGAACACAAAGAAGAATATAGAGAATCATAGAAAGACTTACATGAATTGACACAGATAAAAATAAGAAAACTTAATAGACAATATACACAGTAACTATAAGAAAATAAATAATGGAACATTATGCAATTTTAATGGACAAGATTGGATCCAAAGAAGAGCTGAGAAAATGTATCTTCTTTTTTGTAAAGGTAGAGGACTATGGGTATATAATATTGCATGTACTGTCACATGTAGGCAGTGGTAAGTTAATTTTGCTGGCTTGCCTTCTATTTTTTTTTAAAAACTATTATAAGAAACAGCCTGATAGGTAGGGAAAAGAAAAGCAAAAAATACTTGGAAATAAAACTAATGTGGAAAAAAAAGTCATGAATAAATTTTTTTTTAAATTAGAAAAAAGGGAGGAGAAATTTTAGAAACATTTCTATTAAAGTAGTTTAAAAAGTTTATCCTTAAAAAGGATTTATTTACCTGAAATGTGACCTTTGGGAGATCATCTCCTTCAGTGAAAATGCTAGTATGACCATATTTAGATTTCTAATATAGATATTAACATGAAACAACTCAGTAAATAATTTCTCAGATAGTAGGGCAGGCAGATTATAAATGATGTTAACACATATATAACAAGGAATATATTCACAATATGTAGTTAAGATAATTTCTAAAGGTAATTATAAAGTACTATACTAGGTGAAGTGAGAAAATACCAAAGAAATAAAACCTGTTCCATAATGCTACCTTCTGAACATATACACTTATGTGTGTATGTGTATATGTATGTATACATGTGTGTATATGGAGATTAGCTAGGGATAGATGATTGAGATAGATATAAAGGATAAAAATAGATATACAGATAAATAGTTTAATAAATATTGATAGAAGATGGATAGTATCCTTACCTGCCAATTTGTAAGACAGAAAGCAATGTTGAACACCACCAAAAAAAGAAAGTATATCACAGGATCACAGATTTACAATAAAAAGGAAATATAAGCATGGTTTAGTTTAACCTCTTCACTTTAAAGATGAGAAAAACTGAGACCAAAGGAGAAATGACCTGTCCAACCCTCACAAGTTAAACACAGGAATCAGGACTCAAGCCCAGGGACACTGATTCCAAATCTGCTGCTCATTCTATATACCATACTGCTTTAACTTTGACTTACCACAGGCTATGTAGTCTCCATTGGAAGCCAATCCAACAAAATTCTTTTCATTGATATGGCCTTTGAAGGAACGCAAACAGTGTGGTTTCCCTACATTCCACAACTTCAGCTGACTATCAGTTGACCTGAGGTTAAGCACAAGAGTTAAAATACATTTAAGATTTTCAGCACAAACAACTAAATCAATCTGCCAACTTCACTAGAACAAAAGTTTTGCTTTATTTCAGTGATCCCTTTGTCATTTAAAGTTTATTTTCACATTATTTTAAAAATCTATTGAATGCTATCTTTATCTCAAATATGTCATTTTTCAGTTATTTATTCTTCCTTTATAGAGAGTCCTAACAACAAAAAAGAAAATGCCAACGGTCAACATGGTTGTCTTTTTAATGTAAAGTAAATACTATGACAGGTTTATTTTTTATCTTCATTAGGATCAGTGATCTAGAAGAAGATGGAAACTTAGATATTTGATGTCATTGCCTCATTATTACAAATACGAACCAAGGCCAGCAAGGTTGTAGGTGTCTATCTAAGGTCACAGACAAAAAAATATGACAGAACCATCACTTCAATGTCTTTCAAGAGCAGTTTTTAATTTTCCCACAGGAACTTAGAATTTTATGTATTTCATATGCTTGTGGAGTTAAAACACAATATGATGAATTAATATAATCTATAAAGTCAGAAAGAAAATTAGAAAAATATACGTAAAAATGCATTGCTGACATGCTCATATTTTTTAAAAAGTAATAAATTTAATTTGTTCATTCCAATTAAATACTAACAATTAAAATATTCTATCAAAATGCAACTGCTGAAATTATCTTTCAAGGTATAAAAAACACTCTGGTAAAGGTAAAGACTTTTTTTCTTTTTACTATTTCTCTACCACATAGGATATCATAGATTAATAAATGTTACATTAAAAAAAAAATCAAGTTGCAATTTAAAATAGTTAAAATTAAAGAAGGTCAAATATTTGGACCAAGTTATTTTTACACATGTAAAAAGATTATCACTTTCTGCACAATCTTGCCTCCTAATCACCTGTCATAAGAGTAAATAATGATATACTTCCTTAAAAAATTATGACAAATATTCTTGATTGATGAGATATAATTTTGAGAACTGTTGTCTTTAAAAATTAACAAATTTTTTTTTCCTCTTTTCTACTTCTTCCCTACTGGAAGGAAAAATGAAAAATAAAACTGTCTTATTAATAATGTGCAATCAAGCAAAATAAATTCCTGCACTGGGCATATACTCCTCTCAGCTCTCTGTCAGAAGATGGGTAGCATGCCTCATTAGAATCCTCAGAAATCATGGCTCATCATTGCAGTGATCAGAGTTTTTTGTCTTTATAATGTAGTTATTATATAAATTTGTTCTCTAGGCATTATTCTCTTAACTGTATTACTTCTAGAAAATATTTCACTCTGAATTTGTTCTGTCTGAAATTGTCCCTTTAATTATTTCTAACATCATAATATATAATAATATGCTCAATCATTCACCAACTGATGGACACTCCCTCAAATTCAAGTGCTGTGATACCATCCTTTCTTTCATCTCTTGAGTATACAAACCTAGTACTGGTACTACTGGTCAGAATAGGCACAGTTTAGGAACTTTTGGGGCATAGCTACTAGTTGTTTTCCAGAATGGATTTACCAAGAATGTACCAAGAATGCACCGATGTGACTGTTTTCTCACAATCCCTTCAACAATGATCATTTTCCTCTTCTGTAAATACTGCCACTTTTATGGGTGTGATGTGGAACCTCAGAGTGATTTAATTCTCTAATTATTAGTGATGATCTGAAAATTTTTTTTTATATTATTATTAGCTTGGATTTCTTCTTTTAAAATCTTCCTATTTGTGTTCTTTGACAATTTATCAATTAGCGAATTGCTCTAAATCTTATAAATCTTAATTTACTTTTTGCACATATTGGAAATAAGGCTCTGATTAGAGAAGTTTGACATGAGTATTTTTTCCAGTTACCTGTCTTCCTTTGTATTTTAGTCAGACTGGTTTCATGGTGAGTTTCTTTGTTTATGACTGTTTACAAAAAATGTGCCCAACACCAGGGCAGAAATGCTGATGCAAACAAGTTCTGCTTTCCTCTCTTTTCTCTTTCTCTCACCCAGATCCCAGTTATAGGCCTATACCTTTTCTTTCCTTTGAAACCCCTATTTGTGATCCACCCTCCCAGATTAGTTTGTTGCACTTATTATTAATGCCTCCCTCAAAACACACTCTTTGTTCCCATTATTCCACTCTGCCCATTCCACTTTGTTTCAGTCCTGTGTAATATTTCTCTTCACTCAATACTACAGTGTTTTACATCCCACTTTTGCCAATCCATTTTAATTTTTTAAATTGTTTTGATTTGTCTTAATATTTGTTTTCTCCCACAGACATTAATTTTCATTTGGTCCATTCTAATTTATAAGGAGCTATGTTGCTTGGGTTCATTTTTGTACCTCTTGGGCTAAACTCTTAATTCTCCCTCCATGTGTTTGCTCAATCACTTATGCTTTCCCAATTCTTGACTCCAGTAGTCTCTTACCTTACTAATATTGCAATATAACTTATTAATTAATAAGCTATCTTATTAATAAAATCCTGTTTTAACTTTTACTCAATTTCTTCTAAGAATTTCAGCAAGACTTTCTAAACTTAAGTTGTACTTTTCTTTAACGGTTTGCTTGTAGATTATTTTGGAATCATTCTCTTTTTCTGGTTTTACATCTTAGATGTCCCTCCATAATGACTCTCTATGGTGGGATTCTTTTTTTGTTTACTCATTCTTCCTGTCTTACTTCCTAAACCGGGAATTTGTGTAAAGGTCAGCCTAACATATCTATGCCTTGCTTGGTCTTGTACTATATTATCTTTTGAAGAGAATTTTTTTCCTGGGTTCAATGACCTCAGGAGTGGTTCAGGTTGAGTACCTGCAAGGTTTCAATGTGCCCAATACTGCCTAATTAAGGATGAAGTTGGATCTATGACCTCCTAGAGCTTTGTAAACTCCTAACCAATGCATGAGTATTGCAGTGTAACTAAGGACTTGCCACTAGTTGGAGGTCTAGTAGATTGCTGGTAGCTCTAGGTCAGCTAAAGGTAGCTGGTAGGTTCTAATGGCTAAGAGAGACAGAATAGCAGTTTTCCTCTTGATTAACTCCTTAATGTGGTTATTCAGCATCAGGTTTTAGATCACATTGGGAATTGAAAGTGAGATGCTACAGAGTCACAGTGGTCCTGACTTGCGTTCCTGCTTCTTGCCCAGCACACTTGCTTAGGCCCACCACTAGGTCTAGGTCCCCCTTTCTCAGGCTTCTCTCAATCTAATACCTCGCTCTGGAATTGGACCAGTAGATTTGGTTCCTAGTCTTGCTCCTTGCACAGCTTCTGGAGCATTCATGCTCGACATGAAATCTTTTCTTAGAACAGAGGAAGAAGAGAAGAGTGCTGAAGAAAGAGTCTCAGGCAACATCTATGGCTAGTGGGCAAGATCTGGAAGAAGATTTAGAGAAGGAGACTAAAACGGAGTAGTCACAAAGTAGGAGCAGAAACAAGTGAAAGCAGTGTCACAAAAATCTAAAGAGAAAAGAGTATTTCGAAGAAAAATGTGGTCAACAGTATAGTATTTAAGATTTTAGAAAGGAGGATGGATATTCCTGAATACTGTCATAAGCAAAAGCAGACAACTCCTGAAACACATTAATGCAACCTTAGGTTTCATTAATAGATAGAGAAGTGCCCACAAGGGATACCAGAGATTTCCCACTATGAAGTCAGATCACTTCTAAAGTACCAACTTCACATTTCATAGTTTAGATGGTACTTTGAGTATGTCCAAAGGAAGAGAACCAAGCTGATGAGTAACTAGAAACCACACAAAAATAGATTAGATGAATGAAATGAGGGTGAGAGTTGACCAGATCCTCGAATTATTTAACCACTGCCCAGCAACCACTCTCAGGTTTCCAGATTCAATCTTGGTTTGCTCCCACAATCTACGTTTTCCGCTCTTGTTTACTGAGCGGAATTCTACAGGAGAAATTCTACAGGAGAATGTCACACAACTAGGCTGACAAAGGTTTATTAAACATTCGTGCTATCTCCAGTCTCAACTTACCCAATACTACTATGCTGCCAATCTTTCTACTCCTTGCTGATTGATACTATCTCCCTGCTCATGGAAGCTATTTTAAAACTTCCCTTGGTCTCCTTTCATTCATATCCTGTCCTCCTATATGTGGCTGTTCACCAGAATTCTGTTTTCAGCCCTTTGTTCTTTCTCTACACCACTTCTAAGTAACTCCAATAGGACCAATGGACTCAACTAATATCTATATCTATATCTTAAATCTATATCTAGCATTCATCTCTCTCCTGGGCAGTCTTGCACATCTACTTCCCTGCTACACTTTTTTTACAATTTGATGTCCCACAGAAATATTAAATTCAACAAGTTCAAACAAAAATTGATTGTCCTTTCTGCTAAAAACATCTAAATATCTTTTTAACTTTGCTATTTCTCTCTAGAATACCACCACTCCTGTAATTACCCGTGTTTTCAATCTAGGAACCACCATCAACTCCATTATCACTCATCTCCAACATCTAATTAGCTGCTAGCTCCTATTGAGAGCTATCTCCTCACACTGTCTCCCATCTATCCCCCTCTTTCTAGTCATATTCAAACTGCCCTAGGTCAGACCACTATCCTCTCAGACATGGACTACTTCAACTGCCTAACTGCTTTCCCTATATCTTGTCTTTTCCCATCCCAAGGCATCCTTCACAAAGCTATCTAAAGTAATATTCCTAAAACGTAAATCTGACCATATTACTTCACTGATCAAGAAGTTTCAAAAAAGCTTCAGCAACTTCTCATTCCCTTTCAGATAAAGTACAAACTCTGTTATCATTCAAACCCTTTCACCATCTGGCTCAAGCAGACTTTTCCAGTCTGACTACATGTTACTCTCTGACATGGATTCTATACTCTGTCTAATCTGGCTTACTTGCTATTCTTTCTTACTCAACATTTTATCTTCTTCTATTACAAGTTGCTCCCTATGCCTGAAATGCTCTTCCTGCTCACCTGTGCCTCTTGGAAAATCTAGTGTTCTTCAAGGCTCAACTCAAATGCTAATTTCTTTCAAGATGTATCTATGATTCCCTCAGTTGTTAGTGTCTTCTCTCAATTATTACATAATTATATTGTACATATCCAATATTTACTTATCTGTGAACATGTACTCCCTGGTAGAATGTAAGGTCCTTGAAGGCAGACACTTGTCTGTTTCCTCAGCAAATGCTACAATGGCTGATACATAGGAGGCGATTGGTAAATGTTTGTTGACTGACTGACTAAAAAGTATGACATAATAGGTGCTTAATAAATCTTGTTGATTGATCAGGAAATCATGACATATGTCTTCAAATATCTGAAAGTCTATCAAATGATAAGAGATTTATTCTACACAAGACCAGAGAAGATAATTAGGACAGTAGGTAGAAATTACAGGAAAGTAGATTGTAGCTTAATTAAGTAAATATTTCATAATAATTACAGTTCTTTGAAAATGGAAAAAAGTGCCTTATGATACAGTGAATTCTTCATCCTTTTAAGTACCCATGATTAAAATGCCTTTTGTCACAGTTTTTAGAGAATTGATTTATGCTACATTTGAGGGTATGGGGCAAATAACCTAAAATATCCTTTCCAAGATTGAGATTCTATACTGTAAGGTGTACTGAAGTGAGTAAATAATGAGGATAAACTAAAGTCATGCTCCATTTAAAAAAAAATGCAAATTTATTGAAGAAAAAACCATCAATATTAGTATTTTAAACCTTAGCAAATACTGGTGTTTTTCACTAGCAAACATTCTACAGCAAGGGATACTGATTGATTCTTCTGAATTACTCTAATCCCTAGATTCCAATTATTGGTCATAATCCAGAAAAAAAATTTATTATCATCATGCTAAAATCTGAAGGAAAATTAGAACAATGGATGGTTACTAATAAGCTGTACTTCAGGAAAACATTCTGGAAAGTCGTCTGTCATAAAACGATGTGAGAATAACTGCCTAACTGCTGGATTTAATTATTGCAATATATTCGGTGCCATTGGGAAAATCACTGAAGGAATAGGTAAGGAAAATGAGTTGGAAACTAATGATGGTTTTAAGGCAGCATTAAATGTGGACAGACACGAAACAGGGTAGCAAAAAGGCAGGTCCTGGGCATATCAGATTTAACAAGACATGGATTACTAGCTTCCTACATGATCTATTTTTTTTTACTTGCCATCATGGCTCCTTTCAACAATAAAATGTAAATAAATGTTCATCTTCTTTTCACTAGGCTTCCATATATGTATATACAAATATATATGTATATACATATACACATATATATACATATATATATATATTTAAGTATACTAGTGAACAATGAATAGTAATGCAAAGAATTATCCTATGACACTTTTATTTTTTTGGTAATTATCACCTTTGGAATATATAAAAGTCTAATAAAGTAAAAAGAAACTCTAATAATACTTTAGTCATATTATAACACAGGTCTGATGATATTACCTTCTTCTCAAGAATTTTCAGTGCCTCTCTATTGCTTCTAGGATGAAGAAGTCCTTTCTTTAGTTCTCACAACCCAGCTCAAATCAATCTTTTCAAATTGATTTTATAATGTTTCCCATTATAAAGTTTATGTTACAACCAAACTAGTCTACTTTGCTGGGTGAGGAAACACACGCACATATAGTCTCCCTGCTGTCTCTGTGCTTTGCAAGGCTGTCCTTCATGCCCCTCATTCTACCTTGTGGAATCTCTGTCTCAACTTACAGCTTGACTCAAAAACAACCTATTACATGAGGTGCTCACTAGTTCCCACTATTGTTAGTAACCTCCCTCCCAAATTATGTTGTCTTATTATGCATCTGTACATACTACTGTTTTCTGTGTGAAGTATCCAGCCACCTCTATGACAATGTAGGCATTTCAAGGGCAGAAAGCTTTACACATCATCTTTATATCCCTTGTGCCAAGATCATTCAAGGTAATGAATAAAAGTTTAAGATCTGTACTCATATCTGGCCTCTAACACATTCTAGTTGTATGACCTTGGCCGAGTCACATAGCTTCTACCAAGAAAACTCTCTAGGATAAGATATTACAAAGGAGCTGATGATCTTTGAGAAGCTTCCTCAAATGAAGTTCTTACATTACTAAAATCATCTTTCTTGCCTCCTTCCCTTCCACCCAAAATAGATCCTTTTATGGAGAATCAAGGTTTTATTCAAAGTTCCCAAAGCACCCTGAATATGTTATCTCATTAAATCTTCAGAATAAGCTTCATTTTATAAAGACACGAAAGAGTGAGGCAGCACAGTGGCCACAGCACTGGGCCTGGAGTCAGGAAGGCCGCTGGGTAACCCGGGGCAAGTCACTTAATGCTGGTTCGCTTCAGTTTCTTCAACTATAAAATGGGGATAACAACAGCACTTACTTTCTAGGATTGTTGTGAGGATCAAGAATGATAAAATTTGTAAAAGTACTTATCCCAGAGCGTGGCACACAGTAGGTGCTACAAAAATACTAACTTATCATTATCATTTGAGGAAATGGGCTGAGAGAGCTTAAGTGACTTCCCCTGGGTCACATACCTGGCATTTGCAAGATCTGAGCTCTGGTCTTTTCGGCTCTCTATTCACTGTGCCACCAAGATGTCATTTAAGGTGTGGCTATATCTTGAAAATGTTTACCTATATATACACAAATACATAGATATGTATATATACTATCTGTTGGAAAATGTTCATAGGGCAGATTAAAGAATTACTTGTTTTGCTTTGTTTTTGCTTTTTATTTATTTTGTTTTTTGCAACATGGATAATACAGAAATGTTTTGCATGACTTCACTTGCAAAACTGATACATTGCTTGACTTCTCAAGGTGCAAAGGAGGGAGAGAAGTTGGAACTCAAAAATTTTACAAGAATGAATATAAAAAATAAAAAAATACTTTTAGAAACAAAAAGAGGAAGGTTTTCATGTGGAATTTTATATTACTTCAAAAAATTGGAAATATCGTAGGAGTTCTCAATTTGTAATAAGAACAGTAGTGCTTGAAACGTGGTTCTGATATTTAATGCCAAGGTAACCTTAAGCAACTTAACTTCTCTAGGGGTCAGTTTCATCATCTGAAAATGAAGGAGGATGGACTTGATGACTCTAAGTTCCCTTTCTGGAACTAAATCTGTGATCCTGTAAGTAATGTGAGGGAATACAGCAATGAAATTAAACTGGACAAGTCTGAGGAATATTGAGAACTCTGGAAAGACTTTCATGAATTACCATGTAGAACAGGAATGGGATATACACAATGATTGCTGTGATCATGTGAGGAAAAGTGAGTGAGGATGCAAGGACAAAGAATCCTAATGGAGATGTGAAGAGATAGAAAAAGAGTTGCAGAAATGTCCTATTTTTAAGATAATTTAAATGTCAAAAGTTGTTAGAATGACAGATTTAGAGCTAGAAGAGTTCTTAAAGGTCATCTAATTCAATGCCTTCATTTTACTTTCAAATGAATAAGATATTAATTATATTTCCAAGATTCATCAAAAAGTGAAAAGCAAATAAGGGTGATAAGTACTTTCTACTAAGTAGAGAAAGGAACCAGCATGAGTAGCACCTTTTCTGCTCTCCTCATAGCTCCTGGATCCAGTCAACATTGGGTATGTTTTCTTTTGGCAAGTGATTTGGAAATGTCAGAGCTCTGAATAGAATGGATGGTTTGCTAGGGGTAGATTGCAACTGAATGACACCCTGAAAACTGAGTCCAAAGAATTGCTGCAGGTTAACAAGTTCACAATTCAAGCAGCAGACAACGATAAGACAACACAATGTAGTGCAAGGCATTTGGGTCAGAAGATCTAGGTTTTACTCCTAGATCTTCTACTTACTACTTGTAGGACTTTGAACAAGATTTGCTGTTCTCAGGTTTCAATTTTCTCATCTATAAAATGAGAGGATAGGTCTAAATAAATAGTAAGGCTTCTTTCATTTTCCAAATCCTATGAGAGTTGCCCTAGTCTAAAAATTCTTCCTCTTTTTATCCAAAGGATCATATACTGAATGGAAAGAAGATTAAATTTAGGGGAATTGGGTTGGAATTCTGGCTTATATATTCCTCTGTGATTTTAAACAAATCATTCAACTTCTCTGGGTCACAGTTTCCTAATCTGTTAAATGAGGAGATGGGACTAGATGATCTTTCTAGTTCTAAATGCTGTGATCTGTTATATTAACTATCATCAACATCATCATCATCATCATTATCATCGGTATATCTACATGCCTTAAGTCTTAAAAATCAAATAAATTATAGCCAGAACAACAAAAATTCTATGAGTTCTTGTTTCAGTGGATAATCATTGAGCAGAAGGACCCAAGAAATAACCTCAGCAGTAACAAGATTCACCAGAATCAAATGAACAACTCCCATAACCTCCTCAGGGCTCTACTTAAAGTAGGTGGTTCTGAAATTCCTTCTAATTCTAGTTTTATGATGGTACAATTCTATGAAATGAATTAAAATTTTTTTTTTTAGAAAAGAAAAAATTAGGTCTAATATTAAAAAGTTTTACTGGGACCTTAGTTTATGGTCCTAGAAATTTCTGTCTGATCATACTCTATTGCCATCCCATCTTTTGCTCTAATCTCATCCTTCATCCTCACTGTAGAATCCCAACACTTCACATTCTCACTTTTTCCTATGGCATCGCCTCTGTATTGGCTATACTTCCATCTTTCCCACAGACTGACCTACTGATGAACCAATTTAACTCTACACTCTCCTATTCTCTCAAGTCCCTCTTATCTTACTGCCAATCTTGCTCTGGCATCTCCTCAGGATGAGATTAATTCCATTATATGTTGCCTATTCGCATGCTGCTAATAAAAGTTGGAGAAAATCACAAAACCATATTGACTACAAATTTGTTATGTAATTACAACTGGGTACTCACTGTGACAAGGCAATTTTTATAACTCTCTAATCAATTCACTATCAGCATAGCAGCTTTTCTAAACCTTTTTTCTTATCATTCTTCAAATCTTCCATGGCTCTCCCATCCCCCACCCTGGGAGCTAAGGACTTCACATTATATTTCACTGAAAAAAAACTGAGGCCATTTGTCAAGCACTCCCTTTTCTCCCCTCCTCATCTCACATCACTCAGACCTTCCCCCACCCCAATCTCCTCTATCACCTCTGTCTCATATGAAAAGATGACACTTCTCCTTGCCAAGGCAAAACCCTCCACATTCACAAGTGATCCTATGGCATCCTGTCTTCTCAATCAAATTGCTCTATTACACTCATTCTGATACTAATCTTTAATCTACCTGATTGCTTCCTTATTGCCTACACTGTTCCATTTCTCCACCATCATCAGAAATCTTTTCCTTGCTATATTCTTCACTGATAATGGTCCTATGATTTCCTCCCTTTCATAGCTAAATTCTTTGAGAAGATTGTCTATAGTTAATATTTCCACTTCTTTTCTTTCTCCTCTCTGCTTAACTTTCTGCAGTCTACCCTTCAATCTCATCATTTAACTGAAGGATCACTTCCTAAAATTATCAATGATCTAATGGCCAGATCTAATGGTCTTTTTCCCAGTCTTGTCTCAGATACCTTGACAGTCTCTTCTATCTAGATCTTCATGTTACTGCTCTCTCATGCTTTCCCTCTTTCCCAGCTGACTACTCCTTTGTAGTATTTTCATCCAGACTGCCACCACTAATGGTGGATGTTCTCCATGGCTCAGTCCTGGACGCTCTTCTTCTCATCTCCCTCTATACTATTTTGTTTGATTATCTCAACAACTCCCAAGGATATTTATCATTTCTAAGCAAATGATTCACAGATCACTTATCCAACCCTAATCTCTCTCCTGACCTTTAGTGTTGCATCTCCAAATGCATAATGAACATTTCAAACTGGATATATATCTTATTGACATCTTAAACTTAAAAATGGAATTCAATATCTTTTTTCAAAAATCCACCTGTTCCAAACTTTCTCATTACTATTTGCAGGCACCATCAGCCTTTTAGTCACCTAGACTCACAACGGAAGTTTTATTCCTTACTCCTCACTCTCTCTAACCTATCATAATCAATCTCTTGTCAAGTTCTATTGTTTCTACCTTGGTTATATTTGTCAAATACACTCCTTTTTTCCTCCTAAAAAGAGGTCACCCCTCTGCAAGGCTTCATCTTCTCATGTTTGAACCATTACAGTAACCTGATCTCCATGTCTCAAAGTATCTCCTCACTTCAATCTATCCTTCACTTAGCTATCAAGTTGATTTTACTAAAAGCATAATTCTGATCATCTCATTCTCCTATAATCAATTAACTTCAGTGACTCCCTACGACTTCCAGGATCAAATATGAAAATCTGATTATTTTTTAAAATGCTTCATAACCAAGAATTCTTACTACCTTTCCGGGCATCTTATACCTTCTTTCCCATATACTCTGTACTCCATTAACTCTGGCCTCCTTACTATTCAATGAATACGATCCTCCACCTCCTGGCTTAATGCATTTACATTAGCTGTTCCAGCATGCCTGGAATTCTCTGCCTGCTCCCACCCTTTTCTACTTTTTTTTTTGGCTTTCTTCAAGCTTAAGTCAAATCTTCTAAACCTTTCTATTCCTCCTTAATGCTAACGTCTTCCTTCTGAGATGAATAGCCATTTACACATCTCATTTTCATGCTGAACCCCACCCCCATTACATTACGAGCTCCTTGAAAATAGGCACTATTTTTGCCTTTTTTTTGTATCCCTAGGGCTTAGCACAGTGCTTGTCACATAGTAAGCACTTAGTAAAAGACTGCTGTCTTAGGAAATTAGAGCACTTGTGACAAATTAGCAATTCCTATTTTTTTCTTAATTTTTCTGTGTTACAAGGAAAGAAATAGATTTAACAAACTTACGCAGAAACAATTTCCTCCCCACTCACAAACTTTGCATAAGAAACTGCCTTTCGATGTCCTTTGAACACCATGATGGGCTGTTTAGTGTTGCGAAGATCATAGTAATGGACACAGTGATCTACAGAAAAAAAAGAATACAAATAGAAAGGCAATGAATGGAGAAAATGGAAGTTTAGTGTTTTTCCCCCACATAGCATTGACATTGGATGGCCAAAATCTACAAAAAAATTATGCTAAACTAGTAATAGCCAGAAAATGCAACGTTATCAAAACATGATTGACAACGATTAAAAAAAAAGTCAATTTTTTTTTGCATCACTCCTAGGAAAAGATATTTCAACAATATACACCAAAATCATAAAATAAAATAACATCAACCACATATGCCTGAAATGAAACTCCACTAGAATTTGACATAGATAGTTTAGGAATAAAAATTGTCACTTGAATCTATAAATAGATGTTAATATTGCACATGGTATTATTAACTTCTGAATTAAAAATATTACATTTCAGCTCAAGTATTATACTTCTAAATATCTTCTATATACTATTTCATCTATTTTCAATAATGCCAGGACTATGTGATGATAATATTTAATATAAATTTTAGACTTTAATAAGGGCCAAAGTTTGAATTAAGAAGAGCCTGGACCTAACAGTCTCCTTTGTTTAGAGGATGCCTTTTGTCAAGCAAATGGGACTTCAGACCCTTCTTCTAGTATCTTAGTGATAAGAGAAAAACACAAGATACCTTGGGTTGTAACTTCAGCTTTGTCA
>CM053770.1:633795718-633929802 GCA_028658325.1 Potorous gilbertii
AACACTTTGTGCACAGCAACGACCACAGTGTGCGAGAGTTTTTTCTGGTAGACTTGGAACTTTGTAATAACACAAGAACTTACTGAAAAAAAAAATCCCAATGTCAGTTTTCTAAGGCAAAATGCCTTTCACATTCAGAGAAAGAAATACTGATTCTACCTTTACAAAATATCTCATATATGACCCCTTTTCTCCTCTAATGCTATTACTTTGGCAATTGTATGGAGGATAGATTAGAATGGGGAGTAATTTGAGACAAGGAGTCAAATTTAAAACTTATTTCAGTAAGATAATATTTAAAGAACTTTGTAAATCTTAAAGTACTATATAAATACTAAATGTTATTGATGAAGTTATAGTCAGTCCATGGGAGAGGTAGTAAGGGTGTGACTAAAATAGTAACTGTGTAAGTGAAAAGAAAATGATGTATTTGAGAGAAATTATAGAGGAAAAGAAATTACAGGACTTTGCTGAAAAGATATGTGGAGTGAGCGAGAATGAGGAATTAAGTATGGAACCAAAATTAGAGGCCTGGATGACTGGAGAAATGATATGGACCTCTCCAATAATAGTGAGGTTCCAGTTAGTGGTAGGTATAGGGAGAAGGATGTGGAGAGGGTAATGAGTTCTGTTTTGGACATGCTGACTTGGAGATAACTGTGGGTGTCCAGTAGTTAATGATGCAGGAGTGTAGCTTTGGAAGAGTAGTAGGACTGGGTATATACATATGAGAATTATCTTCATACAGTTGGTAATTGAAAACTACATGAACTGATGATGAGATCACCAGACCAAGGAGAGGAGAGAAAAGAGGCCAAGAACAGATTTTTAAGGGACACCCAAAATGAGAGTGTGTGATGTGGAAGAATATCTTTAGAAGAGACTGAAAAGGAGCTGCTAGATACATAGAAGGACAACCAAGATAAAGCAATGCCATCAAAACACAAAGAAGAAAGACTATCTAGGAGAACAATGTCAAATACAGAAAGGTTAATAAAGATGCCAATTGAGAAAATGCCAGTAATAAATGTGACAATTTAGAGATCATTGTTAATTTTTGAGAGAGCCATTTCAATTAAATTATAAGGTTGGAAAAGAGTTTAGGAGAGAGTTGGGAGGAAAGGAAATGGAAGCCCCAAGAGTCGAAGACTGTTTTCAGTTTATAATGGAAAAAGATAAAAAGTCAAAGTTTCACTATTAAAATTAAGATAGACTGAGCCACAAAGTTCTGAGCATGATCAGTTTATTAGTAAAGTATGAATTTACCATTAAATAAGATCTCAGCTTCCTTTGCAAAGCTAAGACTCTATTACTTTGGCAATTGTATGGAGGATAGAATGTTTCCCTCTGAATGAGGGAGACAGCTCTCTTTTTTAGTTTTGGGGAGTACAAAACTAAGAACAGTACTTTTAAGTAGGGAACAAGTTATAATTGGTTATCAGAGCTTGATAGCATGAATAGCAAAATCAGTATTATTGGTTACGGAGCTGAGGTGTGGGGGACAGTGTGATTGGCTGGAAATTAGGAATGAAGAGCTATAGCAGCAATGCCTTCCTTTCCTCCTATGGCTAAGAAATGTTCATTGTTTGACTTTCCCTACAAGGTTAGAGAGAGTGGATTAGAGTTCTTTGGGTAAGAAATCAGATATCCTTGAATGATAGCTTGGTTGTTTAAAGGTAGTTGAGCAGATTTGGTGGTGTCCATCTGCATCCCTGAAAGATAACAGATTTCTTTGAGGTAAGAGCAGAACAGTGATTAACAGGAGACCTGGATTTCTAAACTTGACTCATTAGAGGTCATCTGACTTTCTGAGCTAAGTTCAGAGACAAAGAACCTTGACTTAGGCATTTACAGGACAAAATCAATAGGACCAACTAATGATAATAGAGAATCTGATTGCTTCAAAAAAATAGATAGGTTTCTGAGGAAGAAATCAAAGCCATATGAAAGAGCCACATGTAAAAATGCTGACAAATTGCTAATAATTAGCAAAAAATTAAAGCAGCTCTTAGGTTCTTCCTCACATCATTAGATTGGTAAAATCGACAAAAAGGGAAAATTATATGTGGTGTCAAGTGACTGTGGACAAACAGACACAAAAGAATTTTCAGAGGGATCAAAGAAAAAGGAAAAGGACCACATGTACAAAAATATTTATAATAACTCTGTATGTGATGGCAGAGAATTAGAAACTAAGGATAAGGTGCCTGTCAATTTGGAATTGGATGAGTAAATAAATGAGAAATGAGTGTACTAGAATATAATGATATTATATATTATATTATAATATACGCTATTGTAAGAAGTAACAAGATGGACAGTATCGGAGAAGCCTGAAGTAATGTGATCAAAACCAGAATAATTTATCCAGTAACAACAATATAATAGCAGACAACTTTAAAAGAGGTAAAAACTCTCATCAGTTCAATGAGCAACCTGAATTCCAAAGGACAAATGATGAAGCATACTACTCACCTCCTAATGGAGAGTAATGGGCTCAGAATGTAGGTTGAAGTAGATATGTTTGAGACATGGCCAAGGAATTGTTTTTTCCTGACTACATGTGTTAAATGAGCTCCGTCTTTCTTTTCCTTTTTTGCCCCAATTGAGTGGGGAGGTAGAAAGGAAAGAAAATAGATTTTTTTGTTCATTGAAAATATTTAAAATTAACTCTTAAAGGAAAATGAATAGGACAGGACCAGCCTCCTTGGGCATAGGTTATGAAGAATATACCAATGTAACCTCTTTTTAGCATTAACAATCCAAGGAATAGATTCTACAGTATTAGCCCAGAAGAGAAAAAGAGTAAGAAAAGGAATGGAATAAAGCAGCATTTTGGGTGAAGAAGCATTATATATTAATGCTACTGAAATTATTCAATTAGATGCTAGGTAGGAAGTTTCTGGAAGGATTCCTTAGAGCATTCTTAATTGCAAAAAGAAAGAGTAAAACAGATTAAAAATTTACGAAGGAAACTAACAATTTTGGTTCAGATAGTGCAATGGGAGGAGACTTTGATATTCTTGAATGTGGTTGGATTAAATTCCTTAACTGTAACACTTTATATATTAACAGCCATATTGTAAAGTTAAATAACTTTCAAAGACTTCAGAACTCTAACTCAGTGGCTGACCAAGATAGAAGTGAATTGATGATTAAACATGCCACTCGTTCCCTGACAGAGATCATTGACTGGTCCAGAATGAGACATATTTTGAGACATTGAATTCAGGAATTTTTTCCTCTTTTGTTTGACTTCATATTTGTTTAAAAGGTTTTGTTTTTCTTTTTCCCCTAAGGTACTTGAGATAGGAAGGGGTGGTAGGAAGGAAGGTATGGATAAGGTAGCTAAAACAAAGAAGTTCGCCAAAATGTTCACCAAAATGCCCAGAAGAGAACATATAGAAGGATTATAGACAAATTAGATACCTTTGAGAGTAGCATGTTGAATTTATTATATACCTAAAAAAAATAGCTACACACAATAGTCACAGTTTAGAAGTGCTTTTTTTAACTGATCTTTGTTATATTTAGAATTTTTTTAAGTAAAAAGAAGACATCTAAAACAAAGCTAACATTATAATGAAGAAACACTGGAAGCTTTCAGTGTGCAAATAAGGATAAAGTAAGAATGTCCCATCCCTCTCCACTGTTATTTAATATAGGTCTGGAAATACTAGGTGTATGAATAAAATTAGAGGGAAAAAGACATTAACGTCAGCAAAGATAATAAAGTTTATCGCTATTTGCAGGTGACATAGTGAGGTCTTCTTAGAGTCATCTTCAATAGCATGCAAACCCAGTGGAGTTTATGTGGTCAGTAAGAGAGTGTGAAGAAAGAAGAGAAAAGGTCCTAGGCCAGAACTCAAGAGTACCTTCTCACATAATCGGGCATTTTATTAATTATAATTCAGAAAAGATTGAGAATAAATTGCCAGACAGGCAGAGGGTGAAGCAAGAGCATCATCTCAAAAACCCAAAGAAAATGAAGGTCATTGGGGTTGACATGAGTTACTTGACTACTTTGAAGAGAGCGGTTTCAGGTAAGTGAAGCTCAGAGCTAATATTAGAGGTAATGAGAAGAAAGAGATGAATTTTGTTTTGTTTTAAGAGGATGGATATATCACTTCCTCTAATAACTTGAGGAAATAGTATAGTCAAGTGAGAGCTTTTTTTTTAAGAAAAAGGAAACTTTGAGAGCATTTATAGGAAGAAATTGAAAATTAGAGACTGAGGAAGATAAGTAGAAGAAATCTTCAGGAAAGTATGAAAAGATAAGATCAGGGGGTACATGAAGAGGCATTGATCTCAGTGAGGTAAAAAGTCATTTCTTTGTCAGAAACCAGGGTCAAGGTGAGGATATTGGCTCATATTGGGAGATTGTGAGGTGTATAAAGACATATGAGTTGATGGCCTCAGCACCAAGGGTAAAAATCATGGCGCTATAGCAAGTTTAAGGAGAGAAGATTTTTTTAAAAAATTTTTTCTAGGAACAAACTGAAAGGAGGCATAGTAAGAAAAGCTATTAAATAGAAGAAAAATTACACTGATATAGCTGATAAAAGTCTGATATCCAAAACATAAAGTGAATTGTCACAAATTTATGAAGTAAGAACTGTTCTCTACTAGATAAATCAGGGGAAATGAGTAATTTTCAAAGAAAACATTTCATAAAGTAAATTACCATGTGAAGTATGTTTCACCTCACATCTTTTGGCAAAGATGACAAAAAATGATTCCTTTTTGGAAGATCGGTGAAAACATAAGCAGACTGCCATATTGTTAGTGGAGCTGTGAATTTTGCAACATATTTCTAGGATTTGGGGTACGTGCGCGATAGTGGGATTATCATTGTCAAAGTACGGGAAATGCTCAGTTACTCTTTTCCTTTTTGCATTTTACTATATATTTGAAAATTAGTTTGGACTTAACACAAAAGAAAAAAGTGACTAAGACATTCATATACTTTGACCTAACAATCCAGTTAGTTACATAACCCAATTAGTTCACATTGATACTAGAGATAAAAAGACCAAAAAAAAGTAACTTATTGATGGAGACCAACATATCCTATTCTATACACAATAAATACAAAGAAATTAGAGGGGTAAGCTCCTAGCAAAGTTGGAGGATCAAGGAACACTTCAATGTAAAACCAGAGATCTCAGAGGGAGCAGCAGAGTGCATTTCATTGCTGGGGACACTTGTTGAAAGGTGCAGAAATGGGAGATGGAATGTCATATCTGAGGAATAGCAGGAAAGCTAACTTGGCTAGACTGTGGTGAGTTTGAAAGGAAGGGAATATATTAATAGGGATGTAAAAGTTGGCTGTTGTCCTTTGTCTTTGAAGAGGACCAAAAACATAACCGTGATAAAAGTGATGTTTCAGTGTGTCCTACTGTGGCTGATTAGATCAATATGAGCTTGGAATGCTCTACCACAAGTTGGGCACAGATAGTCTGTGTGAATATTTGGGGTGGATATCCCAGATTTGTGCATCCTGTGTTTACTTTGTGCTATGTCAATTCTGCTTTGCTCAAAAAGCACAGCACCCTTTCTGATGTGGGCATGCCATGCTGAGTGGTCCTGTGCCCGTGTCAGAAGAAATGACTCCCTCCCTCTCTCTCTCTCTCACTCTCTCTCTCTCTCTCTCTCTCTCTCTCTCTCTCTCTCTCTCTCTCTCTCTGTCTCTCACACACACATATACACACACACACACTCACAATCTAGTAAAAAAAGATTATCCAGGAGAGGAGGATGACTTGTAGTGTTAATGGCTGCAAAGAGGTCAGAAAGGATGATGGAGAATAGGCCATTAAATTTGGCAATTAAAGATCATTAGAGACTTTTTTTTGAAGTTTTACTGGATTGCAGAGGGTTTCAAACCTAATGAGAAGAGAGGAAGTAGAAGCAGCTAGTATAGGGGCTTTCTCAAAAAAGTTAGCCAAGAAAAGGGAGAGAGACTTCATTGACACAAGAATATTTGGAATAGTGAATCATTTGCAGTCCTCTTCTGTACATCTTTTTAAAACCTAAGTTGGTTGGTGAATACCCTAAGAATTGATATTCTTTTCTCTATATTGCCTCCATTTTTCCTTTTCTTTGTTATTGTTTTTCTTTGTCTTTCGTTTCATTCTCAGGTGTCACCCATCTTTCCTAGACTGATAGTCTCTATAAAAATTTATTCCATTGGAATTCTGTTATTCTACTGAACCCTCTGAAAATCTGCTTTCCCAAACTTAAGTTCTATTTGGAAGAAATAGAGGCTGAAAGAACCAGTAGATTGCAATCTCCCATCACTACCATGTCATGTCCCTGTGCTTCATTTATTATCCACTTGTTAAATTTCTCATTGTTTCCTCATATTGTCCAGAGTAATCTAGAGTATACTCCAATTACAAAATCACTTTGATCTCTCCTTCCATTGATCTGTATTCAGTTGTTCTCCACTGTGCTTTAACCCTTTGCTTTATGGATTTCTTTAAATGATATAACTTTAATATGCTTCCCACTATCCCTCTTTTTTTTAAAGGGTGGGCCCTTTGAGAGCCATATTTCAATGAAGGGTTTTAACCCACTAATTCTTACTGAAATCGAGGTAAACCTCGGGTTGGGAGGATAATCATTCATACAGGAACTCTCATGTTCCAGGCGGTGTGTTAAATACCTTACAAATTTAATCTCATTTGATCCTCAGAGCAACTCTTTGAGATAGGTACAGTTGTTATCCCCATTTTACAGTTGAGGTTAAGTGACTTGCCCAGAATCACACAAGTAGTTCCTGAGACTAGATTTGAACTGTCTTCCTTACTCCAGGATCTGCACTTTGTTTATAATGCCACCAGGTGGCTCAAACCTGACAGATAATCCAGTCTCCTCTCTTCTCTTCAAATTCCCTACCCGCCCCCCCCCAACCCCAGTTTCCAAATAGATTCATTTCAGTTGTCTCTAGGAATGTCTTCCCATCCTGTATTCTTTTCCCATGAATCTTATATGGCGGTTGACTCCACATGCTAGGAACCTTCCTGTAGTTGCCTTGACATTGGACAGACAGTACTTGAGTATAGAAATTGTCCGTGTGTATGTGACTAAGTCCATCTTTTCTGGTCACAAGTCTCTTAGGCAGTCTTCTTGGTGTTATTTTACCTTAGCAAATCATCATTGTTGGTTAGCTTCAGTCCCCATATATGCCTGTATTTCACTTGAAGAAGACAGTGGTAATTCATGACTCTCAACCATACAGCATCACCAGGTGAACACTACAGTAATTCAGTGGATCTTCATTGTCCTCCATGCAGTTGATGGAGATCTGTGAGTCCCTTCTGTTAACTCTGTCCCATGTTTGCTCGTTAAATTTACCATATCATGTCAATCCAGCAATCTGAGGAATATTTTTCTTTTCTCTTGATTTTAAGAATGTTTTGACAGTCTCATCTGTTACCCCTTACTTTTGCTGTGTACCTCTCTCATGTTATTTTTTAATCATACATTTCTTTGATAACATTCTTTCACCACTTCTTTGTAATTCCTTGTTTGTAATGTTTTATATCCTACTCATACCTACTGTACATCTCCTTATTGTACTTTGACTGAGAGGGGAATGGGAAATGAATTCTTGTAGAAGTTAGGAGAGCCCAGAGAAGGCAGAGCCTCTGCAGGCATGCACTGAAACAGAATAGTTGGTTCCTGTTTGCAGGCACTGTGTGAGGTGCTGACAGTGCAGAGACAGTAAGAGGGAAAATGTGCTCACATCTTGGGGGTGGTGGAGGAAGGATGTGGAATCAGGAAGTACCTTGTGACAAACACACAGGGTGGCCCCTGAGATGTGCTTTGAAGGAAAGCAAGAAGAGCTATTGAGGTGGCATTTTTCTCTTCTGAACTAAATGTTTTTTTTTTATAATTAGCAATGAACAGAGTAGAATCTTGTACTACAGGTAGAATTACTACAGTATGGCATGGCCATTGCTTATACCAGTAAGATTATCACTGTTGTAGGATTAATGGAAATGTATGCAAAGTGATTGTTTGTCTGGAACATATTTTCTATGTCATAGAACCTTTACTTCCTTCGGAGTGTATCTCAGGTGCCATAAGGCTGTCCCTCATTGCACATCCCCCTCTTCATCTCAGGCATTAATATACTCCCCCTCTTGAAGTTGTTTTGTATATATGTACTATTTGCTTACTGGAGTATATGTATCTCTCTGGTAGAATGTAAACCCTTCAAGGTATTTTTGTACCCCCACCACCTATCAGTGTCTTGCACATAGTAGGCGTTTAATAACTTGATGAACTGAATGGACTTCCAAATAGAAATGGTGTAATACCATTACATGGTTTTGAAAAGATGTTTTCCTATGTTGTCCTGATCCTTTTAAGTTGAATAACTCAACAAGCATTCATTAATAATAATTAATATAATAGCATTTATGGAATACTTTAAGGTTTTCAAAGCTCTGTAGTTTATCTCATTAAGCCCTTGACTGCTATGTGTTAGATACCATACTAGGTACAAAGAATAAAACACTGTCCTCCCAACGAGCTTGAATGTAACTATTTTTACATCTCTTTTTTTTAAAAAACTTATATTGTAATCCACAGATATCAGAATGGCATTGTCAGAATAGCAGTTGGTATTAGCAATTCCATGACTGAGTATTTCTGTTGAACACAGAAGCAGTTTGATTATGTAGCTTAAGCAAGACTTGATTTGTCATAAACCTAGTCAAGAAACCATGTAATTTTGTTCCTCTTCATTACTGTTGATAGACAGATTAACATTGCAGAGAAACGCTGGAACCATAAAACCAATAAAGGGGTGCAGATAAGGACAAAAAAAAATTTGCTAAGTAAATAAAGGTACTGTTTTTTTGAAAAATAGAAAAGAAGATGGAACATTTTGAACAAGTGTAGTAGTCATGATTTTACATTTGCTTTCAAGGAATTCTTTTATTCCTTAATGAGATTGTATGGCCCTGAAAGTAGAGTATAAATGGAAAATCCAACTTCAAAGTAACACTCTAGTTGACTTTTTTAAATTATTATTTTAAATAACTAGTGACCAGCTCATTTAAGAATCCATTAGAATTGGCTTATAGAGAGTGGAAAAGAAAAATCTCGTCTTTGTCTTTTCATATTTCACTATAGTTCAGAAATCAAAATCTCAGTGACACCAAGGCTTACCCTTTTTTTTAAACAGTAGCGATAGTTACTATTTATAAAGCATCTTAAGATTTTCATATTTCATATTTCACTGTAGTTCAGAAATCAAAATCTCAGTGACACTAAGGCTTACCCTTTTTTTTAAACAGTAGCGATAGTTATTATTTATAAAGCATCTTAAGATTTTCAGCTGCTTTACGGACATTATCTCACCCGACCCTCACAATTTTGTACGGTGTTATTATAATTACCATTTTACAGATGCAAAAATTGAAGTGTAAAAGACTACATGATTTCTCCAGAGTCTCACGGCTCATAAACGACCACGGCAGGATTTGAACTCACAACTTACTCCACATTCAGCATTCTCTCCACTACACTATATTAATTTCCAATAATAATATTACTTGGAAAGCTATTCATTTTGCACCTTTCCCAAGCTAAATTCTGTGTTGTGCTTCCTTCATTTGCAGTCTCAAAATTAGGTTGGATATAATGGAAATAACTCTAAATTTTAATTCAGAAGACCTGGGTTTGAGTTTGAACTTTACTACTGTACTTAGTAGTTGGTTAGTGGTCCTAAGTTCTCAAAAGCAGTATCAGCAGAGCACAAGCCTTGACTGGGCCCAACAAGCCACAAATCTTTCATCTCCCCTTGATGATTAACATCATGTCTGCTACACCAGCCAAGTAAAGGACAGAGAAGCAAACCACGGGTATATTAATTACCAACTGATAAATTAGGGAGAGGATATCATGGCAAAGAAGTAAACTGCCTGTTAATGTTTTTATGGAAAAATGGATCTATCAGACCAATAAGACCTTGGATCTTTTGTAAAGTCAAAATTTGACCCCATCTATCTGGAGTGAAATGCCAGAGAAGCCTGACAGACTTTTATTTTTTAGAATTTGACCCTTAATAATACATCACAAAAGCAAACATGGGGTCATCCCCTTCAGACTTTGTGTGCCCCAGCTGCCCAAGTACAGGAGTGCATATAGCAGTTATCATCATCTTGTCTTAAGACTCCAAAAGTACTTGAAGTTAATAGTGAAGGAATGTTGACTGAGTAAAAGTCAACTGCTCTTCCAAGTTCCCCTCTAAACAACTTTAAAATAACTCTTCAAATTAAATTCTGGAGAGTCAGGACCATCCAAAACTTAGGGTGAAACAGTTCTCCATGCCATGTAGGAGGTCAATAGAAAAGGTCTGTCTCAGCAGAATGGATGTCCAGCTTGGGGCCCAGCACAGACCTTGTGCACCAGGATGCTAGCAGTTCATCGGTGGCAGCAACAGCAACTTCAGGAGCTCTCAGTCCATTGATAGTAGGGGGATTGGACAGTGGAAGGCTTTGCTGGCACTGGGTGCAGGACTCTTGTCATATTGCTCATGTGCAGTTCTTGGTCATAGTCCCAGAAAAAAAAGAGCACTAGCACACTAGTATTTGCAGTAGCAGAGGTGCAGGGGCCCTGGTCACAGCAGTTCCAGATCATAGGAGAGTACTTCTTATCATTCACAGACCCTAGTGTAGACCAGGAGAGCAGTGACCACACCTCTCCTTGGATCATACCACCTTAGAAGAACTGAAAATCTACAGATCATCAGAATGAGCACTGAAAACAGCAACACAGATACCTCAAAACTTGAGACAGTGCCCCCTCCAGCCCAGGAACAGAGCCCAACTTTAACATAAAGCTGTAAGTCAAGAAATAGTCTGGAAAAATGAGCAAACAAACAAGAAAAAGAACCTGACCAGAGGAATTTACTGTGGTAAGAGGGAAGTTTAGGAGACAAACTCAGAAGAAGACACGTCAGAACAGCTTCAGAAGCACCAAGAAACCATGAATTGGTAAAGAGGTTAAAAAGAATTCTGGGAAGAGTTCTAAAAAGATTTTTAAAATCAAGTAAGAGAGGTAGAAGCAAAATTTGGGAATTAAATGAGTAGGATTCAAGAAAATCATGAAAAGAAAGTAAAAGATGCACACAAAAAAATACTGAAGAAAATAACACATTAAAAAACAGAATCGACCAATTGGAAAAAGAAGTACAAAAGCTCGCTGAATAAAATAATTCCTGGAAAAGTTGGAATTGGGCAAGTAGAAGCTAATGATTGCATGAAACATCACCAAGCAATAAAGCAAATTCAAGAATGAAAAAAATAGGGAAAAAATGTGAAATATTTCATTGGAAAAAATAATTGACCTGGAAAGTAGATCCATAATTTAAGAATGTATATTAAATAATTTAAGAATTATTATTATTAAATGTATACCTGAAAGCCTTGATAAAAAAAAAAGAACCATGACATAATATTCCAATAGATTATCAAAGAAACCTATCCTAATATTTTAGAATCAGAAGGTAAAATAAAAATTGAAAAAAATGCACCTCTCACCTCCTGAAAGAGATCCCAAAATGAATGCTCCCAAATATTATGGCCAAATTCCAGAGCTCTTAGGTCAAAGAGAAAATATTGCAAGTGGTCAAAATGAAACAATTTAAAAATTGCAGAGCCACAGTCAGGATAACACAAGATTTAATAGTTTCTCCATTAAATAATCAGAGGGCTTGGTGTGAGATTCTCGAGGCCAAAGGTGCCAGGACACTTATTGCTGTTAAAAAATATTCAAAGCATAGCAATAAATGGAACTTTCCTTAAAATGATAAGTAGTATCTCTAAAACTATCAGCAAGCATTACCTATAATTGCGGTAAGTTAGAAGCCTTCCCAAGTAAGTTCAGGGGTGAAGAAAGAACGTCCAATGTCACTACTTCAGTATTGTACTAGAGATGCTAGGAATTGCAGTAAGTGAAGAAAAAGAAATTGAAGGAACTAGATAAAGAGGCAGTGGAGAAATAAAACTATCTCTTTGTGGATGATATAATGGTATACTTAGAGAATCAGCTAAAAAATTACTTTAAATAATTAACAACTTCAGCAAAGTTGAAGGTTATAAATTAAGCTCACATAAGTCATCATTTCTATCTAGTACCAACAAAATCATCGGGAAGAAATGGAAAGAAAAATTCCATTTTAAACAACTGCAGACAATATAAAATACTTGGGAGTCTGCCTGCCAAGACAAAGCCAAGAACTCTGTGAATGCAGTTATGAAATACTTTTCACATAAAAGTCATATTTAACAATTGGACAAATGTTACTTGCTTGTGTAGGCCGAGCCAATGTAATAAAAATGACAGTTCTATCTAAATTTATTTACTTGTTCAGTGTGATACCAGTCAAACTACCAAAATTATTTTATAGTGCAGGGGGGGTGGGGTGGGAATAACAAAATTCATCTGGAACAATAAAAGGTCAAGAATATTAATGGAATCAATGAAAAAAATGTGAAAGTGACTCATCCATTCCAGATTTCAAACTGTGTTGCAAGGTGATAATCATCTAAATAGTCTGGTATTGACTAAGAGGTGGAGTGATGGATCAGGAGGATAGATTAGGTATACAATACACAGTAGTAAATGGCCATAGGAATCTAGTTTATGATAAATACCAAGATGTAAGATTTTGAGACAAGAACTCACTACTTGATAAAAATTGCTGGAAAAAAATGGAAAGCAATTTGGCAGAAACTCTAGATATAGACCATCATTTTACACCATTTACCAAGATATGGTCAAAATGAGGGCATGATTTACATGTAAGGAGTGATACCATATACAGATACATGGAATAGCTTACCTATTAGCACTATTGATAATTTATGACAAAATGGGAGGTAAAATGCATAATTTTGATTACATTAAATTAAAAAGGTTTTCTACAGATCTGCTGTGGTCAAGATTAGAAAGAAAACAGAAAACTGAAGAAACATTTTCACAGCAAATTTCTCTGGTAAAATCCTCATTTTTCAAATATAAGGAGGACTAAGTTAAATATGTAGGAATATGAATCATTCCCCAATTGACAAATGAGCAAAGGATATAACTAAGCAATTTTCAGAAGAATAAATTAAAATTATCTGTAACCATATTTTAAAATGCCCTAAAACACTACTGATTAGAGAAATGCAGATTAAAACAACTCTGTAGTATCACCTTACAGCTATTAGATTGGCTAATATAATAGAAATGAGAGATGACAGATGTTGAAGGGCATGTGGAAAAATTGGAATACTAATGTTCTTTTGATGGAGTTATGAACTAATTCAGCCATTCTGGAGACCAATATGGAACTATGCCCAAAAAGCTATACAACTGGGCATACCTTTTGATCCAGCAATACTTCTACTAGGTCTGTATCCCAGAGAGATTTTTTTTTGGGGGAAAAGATGTATATGTACAAAATATTTATAGCAGCTCTTTTTGTGATTGCAAAAAATTGGAAATTAAGAGGATGCCCATCAAATGGAAAATGACTGAACAAATTGTGTAAGGGAATAGTATTGTACTCTAAGAAATGATGAGTAGGATGGTTTCAGAAAAATGAGGGAAAACTCATGAACTCATATGCAAAGTGAAGTGAGTGTAACCAGAAGAACTTTGTACACAGTAACAGCAGTACTGTACAGTGATCAACTGTGAATAACTTAGGTATTCTCAGCAATATAATAATTCAAGACAATTTCAAAAGACCCATGATAAAAAATACTATTTCTCCTTCAGAGAAAGAACTGACACAGAATCTGAATGCCGATCAAAGCCTATTTTTTTTTTAACTTTTGGGGGGATGAGGAGGTTGTCTTTTTTCTTTATCAACATGGCTAATTTGGAAATATGTTTTGCATGGCTGCACATGTATAGTCTATCAAATTGCTTGCCTTTTCAGGGAGAAGAGGGGAGGGTAAAGAGAAAAGGAAGAAGAATTTGGAACTCAAAATTTTTAAAAAAAAAACAAATGGAAAAATTGTTTTTACATGTAATTGAAAAAAGATTTTTCTAAAAATGTCCTTAATAGTTTCTAAGTTACTTTTTTTCTAGATATCTTTACCAAGTCGATCCTAGAACTCTGACATGTCCCCAGTGATAAAAACTCTTGGCAATATAGAACGAGTCAAAGAGAGATATAGAGATATATTTGATATATGATATATGATAGAGAATAGGAATATAAGAATGCTTTGTTTGTAAAGACATTTCTCTCAGATAGCATTTTAAGTCCTCTGTGCCTTTTCCATATGTAGTGTTTCTGCTCTTGCAATGACAGCACTATTTCAGTTATCTTCTGCACCTTTCTCAAGTCAGCACATGTTCAGAAAGACTATTGCTACCTGCCACAAGTAACACAAAGCAATAGACACGTGAGTCAGTATTGTGCATTAATAACATCTGCTTCTGTCTTGTCCCTCTAATTAAGTGCCTCTGTTCTAATCACTTAACATTTTATAGTGCTTAAATGAGATGGAAGAAAGGTTGCTTTTTTTCCCCCTTTCCAATACTAAAATGAGACTTTGAGTATAGTTTCACCTACAGGTGAAATGAAAGCATTGATGCAGATGCACCCACATACAGTCTGTAATAATAATTGAAGTCTTGGCTTCCATTTTATATTTACTTCTTCTGTCAGTTAATAAAGTATTAGGAAAAGAATTGAATGAACATAACCCTGAAACTTCAGACCAGTAGATCTGCCTGGATGTTTTTCCAGAGTGAATTATTCTTGTTAAGATTTTGTCAAATTATATACCTAAGCAAATTAGATTACCAAATATTCTTGGTCTTCATATATTTTAAAGCAAGAAAATACTTTTCTTTTTGTTTTAAGTCTCAAGTCATGTCATGTCATCAGCAAATATGTATTCTTTTGTCTTTTTGCCTACCTTTGCACCTTTAATGTGGCCTCAGTGTCATTCTCAGCTCCCTTAACATTTCCTTCAAATATCTGGTCACTTGCTAAATCTGTCTACACCATTTGCTTACAACCCCTTTCTTCTATCCCTTGTGTCACAACCATTTTCATTCTGGCTATCATCAACCTTTGCATGGATTTTTGCAACAGATTTCTGGTTGTTCTCTGTGCCTTAAGTCTCTCTGTGCTCCAATCCATTCTCCACTCAGCTGCCAAAAGGTTCTTTTTTGATCTCAGGTCTGACTGTATCACTACCACTACCCCCTATCCCCTCCAGAAACACCCACTCAGTAGACTCTAGTAGCCCTGTATTCCCTCTAGGAACAAATATAAATTTCTCCTTTTTTTTCTTTTTTTTTTAGATTTTAAAGCATTTTCCTATCTGGCCTCGTTTTAACTTCTCAGTTTTCTTATTCTTTATTCTCCCTCCATGGCACCTATGGGCCAGCCTTATTGGCCCACTTGCTTTTCTAAACATTTGATGTTCTCTTTTTATGCCTTTGCACTAGCTGCCCCATGCCTTGTATGATTTCCCTCATCACCTTCACATCTTAGTGGTTTCCTTCATGATTCACCTCAAAAGCAACCTTTATAGGAGGCTTTTCCTAGACCATCAAGAGCTAGTCTTTCCCCTCTAAAGTAACTTTGTATTTATTCTGTGTGTGTCTTATATGTATCTACATATGTGCTTGTTTTCTCTTTAAGATGTAAGCACCTTGAAGGCAAGTCCTTTTCAGTGTTGTTTTTTTCCTCTAGCAGTTAGCCTCAGTGCCAATCAATCAGCTAACAAGCATTTATTAAGCATTTAGTATGAACCAAGAATAGTGCTAAACATTGGTGATATATAGAAAGGTTAATACACTATTCCTGTCCTCAAGGGACTTGGTCTAATGGAGAAGGCAAATAACTGTACCTGCAAGATATAAATAGTTACTATTAGTTACTAGTTACTAAATATAACTATTTATAAAAATGAATCTCAGATAAAAACATTGGGGTGGGGAGACTGGAGGGAGAGAAAGAGAGAGAGAGAGAGAGAGAGAGAGACCAGGAAAGACCCCCTGCAGTAGAGGCTGAGCCTTCAAAGAAGCCAGGAGGTGGAGGTGAAGAGACAACCTGGGCAAAATCACAGGTAACTACAAGAAAGTCAATATTATTGGATCATGGAGTACATGGATAGAAGTTCAAAGTACAAGAAAACTGAAAAGGAAAATGGGGCTAGTTTGTGAAAAGCTTTAGATAGCAAACACAGGATTTTAGATTTGATCCTAAAGGTGATGGGGAGCCATTGGAGTTTATTGAGTATATATGGCAGGGAGGCAAGGAGAGATGGATGGACATGGTCTGGCCTAAGCTTTGAGAAAATCAGTTCAGCAACTGAGTGGAGACAGACTTCAGGCAAGGAGACCAACCAGCAGGCTGTTGTAGTCCCAAGAGTTTGGTGAGTAGGGTGGTGGCTAAGAGAAGAGAAGAATATGTAGGTAAGAAATGTTGTGAAGAGAGAAACACCAAGACTTGGCAATGAATCAGAATATGTAGAATGTGAGAGAGGAAGAACCTCACATTTCAAGGCTGGATGACTAGGAGGATGGTAGTACCCTTGACAACATAAGGGAAGTTTTGGAAGAAGGGGGTATTTAGGAAAATAGCTTCTGTTTTGCACATGTTAAGCTTGAGCTGTCTATGAAAGTAGTTTTAGATGTCTAAAAGGCATTTGATTATTTGGTTCAGTGAGTTTGGAAAGAGGGTAAGGCTGGATGTGTTAATCTGGAAATCATCTTCACAGAGATGATAATTGGACCCACAGACACCGAAATCACCAGGTGATGTAGTATGGAGAGAGAAAGAGAAGAGGGTCCAAGATAGAACCTTCAGAGACACCCACATGTATAGTTAGTGGACATGACCTAGAAAAAAAACCAGCAGTTAATTGAGAAGGTGGTATGAGAAACAGAACAGAGTAGTGTCACAAAAGCTTAAAGAGAAGAGACTAGCCAAACTCCTCTGTTGTATTCTGGTGTTCTGACTGGCAGTTTCACATGCTGCAGTGAGGTAAAGAAGAATGAGGATCGAGTAAAATCCATTGGATTTGTTCACTAAGAGTTGATTGGTAACTGGAGAGAACAGTTCCAGTTGAGTGATATGGTCAGCAGCCAAATTGCAGAGTTTAGAATCCAGGGAGAAGAGAGGAATTGGAAGCACTCAGTGTAGAGCTTTCTCAGAGTTTAACTGAGAAGAGGAGAGGTATACAGAATTGGGAGTGGCAGGATCAAGTGAAAGGTTTTTTTGGTGTGTGGAAAGGGGGGGGGGGGTTATGAGTGAAATTGTCTGGCACATGCACAAGATTAAATGCTTATCCATGCAAGAATACCCAAGATAATGTTTTGGGGTTTTGGTGGTGTTTTTTTTTTTTTAACATATATTTTGTCACGTTTTCACAAAACACTGGTAGATGTATTACTGATTCACCACACTTTGTGGGATTGTAGAGTTGAAGGATCTTAGCGATCCTTTTATCTAATTCAGGGTTGGGGAACCTGAAGCTTCAAGGTCACATGTGGCCTTCTAGGTCTTGGGTTCAACCTTTTGACCGAGTCCAAGTTTTACAGAACAAATCCTTTTATGAAGGGTTTTGTTCTGTGAAGTTTTGATTCAGTCAAAGGGCTATAATTGAAGATCTAGAGAGCCACAGGTTCCCCATTCCTGGTCTAATTCCTTCATTTTACAATTGAGGAAACTAAAGCCCAGTGAATTTGTGATGTGCCCCAAATCCCCATCAGAAGCAAAACTAGGATGTAAACCTACATCTGTTGACTCAACTTCCAAAGCTTATTCCTCTACATCCTCTAAAATAATGTAATGGAACAGGAATTCTTGCTATAGATGATATATTTTGCAAGGAATCTTTTGTTAAAGAAGTAATAGTTGTGTTCTCTACCTGCTGGGAGTTGGGGAGGAAAGCAAAAAGTAAGTTCATGCTTTATCCATTTATGAGCTACACATCCAGGAGCCAAAGCAAGTGGGGAAGCTTGGGGCAGTCAATATGAGAGTAAGAACAGTCTACAAGAACGCTTAACATCTTCTATTTACTGGTATCGCAGATTATCTTTCAGAGAAAGGCAGAGTCTTCTCCTCATTCCCATAAGCAGTGATTTTGCATTGTTAGCTAAACTTTGAAACTTCAGTTGTTTAGTTTTTTAACCTCTTAAGTGGTTTCCTGTCATGATACACAAATGCTCTGATGCCAACCTGGCCTGCTGCTAGCTATGACAAAGGTTTGCTGTATGGCTCTGTGCCTTGAGTTTGTGAAGTTCATTCCCAAACCAAATAATAATGAGTGAAATTAAACAAATGAAAAACTATTTAAGCTCTTGCTACATGCCAAGCACTATGCTAAGCGCTGCAGAATACCAAAAGAAAAAACTCAGATATTCTTGGGTTTTTGTGATACTACCTTCTCTTGGTTCTCATACCATCTTCTCAATTAACTCTGCTGGTTTTTTATCCAAGTAAAGCCCACTACATGTTTTCACCAAAGGCCTCCTTTCTTTCCCTCATAATACATCTAACATTTCTGTGTGCTGTGTGCAAAGAATAAAGAAAATTTGTTGCTAGAGTGTTGTCTTTGATTGGAAGTAATATTGATTGGAAGTGAGTTTATTTTTTACATATTGTTTCCATCTGTCTTGATTTGAACAAAATCTGTTATTAGATTTTATATGCACAGAAGTTAACCAAAGCAGGGAATAACCTAAGAAGAAAGTGAAATAAAATATTTATATTAAGTATAAAGAAGGTGGAAACTTTGCAGCCATATGGTTTCTGTATTCGTAAATGCTTATTGATTGTGGGAAAATAGTTCATTGTTGCACAAAATTATTTTATAAGGTACTTTATACTATACAATGAGTGTTCTGATGAGAAATCTTGTTGACAGAAGGGCCTATCTTAGTAAATTTAGCATAAAGGCATTGTTTAGCACACAGTCAAATCTTATGCAAATAAATAGGAATTTAATGTAAATAACAGTGCACTTTGAAATTTCTTACTTAAATCAGGTCCCTAAATTTTAAGTGACTTAAGATTTGTTTCTCATCTCTTACAAAATAAGGGAAAATTTTACTACAGTAGTTCTTATTGGGTGTTCTTGGCTTCAACCTTTTGGAGGGAGGATGAACAAGTATGAAACTACAAGATTTAAACACTTATAAATTCATATTATAATAGTTTACATATGTGCATAATATATAAGTGTATATATTAAATTAATAACTTTTATACATTGACATTTAAATGTATAAATATTTTAGTCCTACATAAAGTTTGACTCTGGTGCCACATCATGATATATAAGTGACTTTCTATCCCAAAGGCTAGTAAAATATAAACTCCATCTGGTTTGTATTACAGATTGACTTGTGTCTGGGATGGGGGAGAGGGGGAAGGAAGGGCTTCTTAGAAGCCTTTTGGAGTAGTTCAGGTGAGATATAATGAAGGCTTAAATTAGTGTTACATAAAATAGTGCTATTTATTCTAACTTTAGTTACCATGTTATCTATAGAATCAAAGATAAATCTATAACTATGTAAAGGAATTTTAAAGGGTATTATAAAAAAAGCTAGAAATAATTTGAAGAAACTATTTGTAACAAGATTTTTTTCTTTCCTTGCTCCCAATTTCTTTTCATTGTGTCTATCTGCCACCACCCCAGTTTCTACCCAGCATCTTCTAAAGAATTGAGTAACTAAAATGTAATATACTGGGACCATCAGTTTTGATACTTCTGTGCAGATATATTAATATTCCTTCATGAACATGAAATCATTTTCTTGATAATCATTTTAATCATCTTAAACTTGCCTTTTCTTTTTAAGTTACAATATTGTTTCCTATATTTTTTAGCCGTAATTTTTTAGCAGTAAATATCCATTTTATACTTTTAACTTATTCCACTTGGAGAATGGTGATTAGTGTGTTCAAGCTGTACTATATGAGTCACAGAAAATTTAAAAGCATCTTCAACCACTTCTAGTGTTTTTCTGCTCCCTCTGCCTAGTGCCTTAACCCTCTCATACTTCTCTCTGTACTTTGCTTCCCTCCTTTCAATAGATGTAATTGTTGGATCTGGTGGCAAAAATAATCTCTGTAATTTAGCCCTTGAATTGTCTTAGCAGTGAATTCATCTGCCTGAGATTTGATTTTATATTAAAGCTTCCATTAAGAAGTTTAGCCAATAGCAAGTATTTAAACTATATAGTGTTTAGGAAAAAGAAACAAGGATCATATTATCTACAAGGCATGTGACTCCATATTGAACCATTAAAAACTCATGTCACTCTGCCTCAAAAAGAAGAAACTTAAAATAGTCTGGGTACTTTTGAACTTTGTGCCAATCCTAAAAAATGATATGGCATTATCTTATAGAAATTCAAGGAAAATGAAACACTCCTGAGGACATCCTGTGGAAAAAGGTTTAAATTAATACATTTATTTTCCTAAGTGCAGTTCAGATAATTTGGCCTTGTATACAAGTGGTTATCAAGTACATTTTACTTAGACACTTTTTCTACCCTAGTATTTTTTGTTTCTTTATTTATTTTCTGGGGTTTTTTTGTTTTGTTTTGTTTTTTTGCAAAATCCTGTAAGTTATAGAATCACTTGTAAAAGGGAGGAGCCTATAAGTTTTTCTGGTATGTGACTGCATGCTACTAAATAATGCTGAATCTATGCATTTAATTTCCTGGTTGACTATTTTGATGTGAGATAGGGGGAAGGAAAAAGACAGATAAATGATAAAGAAGAGAGATATGTCCCAACAGGCTGGAGTCTTCTTTTCACTTGACTCACTCCACTCAGGTTCCCAGAACTGCTTCCTAGTTATCTTAATTGTATGCTAGTTGTAAACCTTGTTTAATTCCAATGTCAAGAATCTTCTATGCTTAAATTTAATATATTCAGCATAAATGTAATTTTTTGAACAAGCTAATTATGCACAGAATTTTTACATCCTTAAACTTATAAAGTGACTCTAGATTTTCTAAAAAGGCACTAAAAACATTGTGAAAATTTCCATCCCTTCTCTCTGCACCTGGATGTATATCTCTGTACCCTCCTCTCAAATCCAATTGAGAACTTATGTATCCCAGTAAAATTGCAGTTTTCAAAGTTTGGGGTTTGTTTGATTGTTTTTGCCAACAGGCCTTTGTCATCTAACTGGAACTACAAAGACTATTAAATAAGTGTGAAAATCTCCCATTTCAAAATTCAGCTCATTAGAGAATTTCAACAAATTGGATTGTAAAACCCATGGAAATTTACCCAATACATCGAAAGTAAATTTGAGTTTAATTTTGGTTTTTGTTTATTTTTTCATAGGCTTGTGCTTCTTGTAGCTTTTCTTACCAACCTGTTTTGTTTTGTTTTGCACTTAATCAAACAAGCATGTATTAAGTATCTGCTATGTACTGTTGAGTACTGGGAATACAAAGACAAAACCCAAACAATTCCTGCCCTCAGGGTTACATTCTTTAAATAAAGTGTGTGAGTGTGTGTGTCTGTTTTTGTGTCTGTAAGCATGCCTATCTTTTCTGTTTCCCTCATTTCCAAATATCTAATAATTATAGCTAACTTTACCTAATACCTCCTTTGTGCCAAACACTGGCCTAAATGTTTTACAAATATTATCTCATTTGATTTGATTACTACTGCTGGGAGGTAGGTACCATTACCCTCCTTATTTTGTAGATGAGGAAACTGAGGCATGCAGAAGTTAAGAACCTTGCCCAGGGTTATAACAGTTATTAAGAGTCTGGGGCCAGATTTGATTTCAGGTGTCCTTGACTCCAGGTCCAGTGTTCCACCCACTCTGCCACCTAGCCACATGTTAAATATATCCCTCCCCATGCCTCCCTGGTGAGCCATCATAACAAAATAAAAAGAGGACAGAAAAACAATCAGCAAACCTAACCAACACATCCCCTGAGTCTTACAGTAGGGGCAGTGTTTTAAACCTTTAATTGTCCACATTTACAAGGAAGAGGAGGAGAGATCATTTTCTCATTTTTTTCTCTGGTCCAACCCTGGTCATTAAAATGGCATAATTCTTGATTTTGTTCTTTCCACTTACATTGTTATACGCTCATGATTTGTGTTGTTTTCTTGATTGTACTTCATTTTGCATCAGTCCATGGAAATCTATCCATGCTTCTCAGGATTCTTTGTAGTCATTGTTTCTTAGTGCAGAAATATTCTGTTACTTTCAGACCCCACAGGTTTTTTTTTCCAGCTGTTTCCCAGTTTGTGGCATACTTTGTTACCAGTTCTTTGCTACCACAAAAAAAGGCCATTGTGAATGTTTTCATGTACTGTCTGTTCTGCTATAACATGTGTTCCAATAACACAAATTTGTTCCAGCATGATTAATATATGTTAGGGAACATTTTGTTCATAATGAGAATTTCAGGTTTTTTTTTCTGCATGGTTTCTACCACAAAAAAAGCAAAAATGCAGAAAACTGCAACATTTTGCAGGCCACAAACCCTTCTGATTCTCACTACCACAAGCAAAATTTAGATCTTTTTCAAGGTATACTGCCACATTTATTTTAAATCTTCTGGCACAATAGGAATTCTGAGTAGAGAAGGGTCAATCCATAATAGACTCACTCCCACCTCCTTCTGCATTGAGAGTTGAGGTCTGCCCAGTTTGCTCATTCAGCCTGAGCCACAGGCCAAGCAGCAGCCCCAGGCTGGGGATCCAGCTTCTGTTTATTTTAGTATTTATGTATTTCTTAACTATTTAATGTGTATAGACACACATGTATACAACATGTGTAAAAACTTGACTGCCATTTTTTTATTAGGTTCCTTTATTTTTTATGTGCTGTTGGCAAAACTTTTGAACATTGTACCCCTGACCTCATTTGCTCCATAGGCTTTGTGGTTTTTATTGATTTTGCATAATGTGGTACTTTTGAGGAACACATGTGTCATGTTATAGCAGAGATTACTGTACATGAAAACTTTTTCTGACTTCTTTAGGGTATATGCCCAGGTTCTCTGAGTCAAAGAACATGAACGTTTTGTTTATTATTTTTTTTTAGCATAATTCCAAATTGCTTTCTAAACTGGTAGGACCAGTTCATAGCAAGAGGCTTATATTTTTATTGGGGGAGTTAACTACATGTAAAAAGAACATACAGTTCAAATGAAATCATGAAAAAAGCAGGAAAGGAACAATACCATCTTAAGACCCCAAATTATTTTTTAAAACGATAGCTATCAAAATTCTTTGGTACTAGTTTAAAAGTAGAAGCACAGACCAATGGAACCAAGTAAGGGTGATTCGTAATTGAGCTTAGTAATTCTCTTATGAAAGATATTTCATGCAGAGATTCTTTTATCAAATCTTTTTGATGATTTTGTTAGTGCAAAAGCATTTTATTTTTGTGTAATTGAGGTTATTTCATCTTTTGCGATTTTTTTTCCTTTATTTGGTTAAGAATCCTCCCATAGCTAAAGTTATAAAAGGTACCATGTCTGATTCTTTGCTAATTATTTTATATCATGACTTAATATTCAAGCTATGAATCCATTTTTGACTTATTGTGGTATATCGTGTAAACATTTAGTATAAATCTAATTTCTGTTCAGTTGCCTTTCAGTTATCCCAGAAGTCTTGTTAAATTAAAAATATTTCCTTTTCAAAGTAATTCATATCTTTGGGTTCACTCACCCATCTGTACTCAGGACAGCTATTGACCTATAATAGAAAGCAGTGATCCATAGTACTCTTGTGGTATAAAAAGTATGGTAATAGATAACATTGCCTCAAGATTGAGAAGCTCTTTGATCTAAAATATGAGCATAAGATCATTGTCCTCAACTTACTGTACCACTGCAACAATGTTGCTGCTTTCTGTTTTATTCAGAGGAACACTCCAAATCCAGAAATGTTAGGGTTGAGTGTATTAGGGAATGTGTTGAATTCCCCCTGTCACATAGAGGAAAGTGTTTCTGCTTTTTTTCTTTCTGAATTTCAAAAAAAAATATTTCCCTGCTGGATTGAACAAAATGGGAATAGAACTTGAGGCTTTTGTTTCATGTTTGTATGTGTCTAACTTTTCCTCTCATACACATTCTTTATAACCTTTCCTCTCTGACTAAAAATGGTTTTACTTTTGTATGCTGTGTGCCATTTTAATGATTTTTTTCTTTTATCTGAATTCCTTTTTTCTTCACTTTATTTGAATGCATTAAAAACCTGTTTAAATGAGAATTTGATGTACTCAGAATGCTAGAATAGAAAAGGCAGTATGACAAAAGACTTTTTAATAATGAAGCACACTAGAAATGGAAGCTGCAGGGACCATCCATGTAGACAAATGAAATACTTTTTGTCTACATTATGCAGCCTTCCTATAAAAAATGTGGAGGTCTCTGTCAGGTTTAGGACAGCTGGCTAAGCTTGATCGTTCCCCTCCATACAATCCTTCCAACATCCTTCAAGAACTGCTTTATTTACTTCTTAGGTTACTCTGGGCTTTATCCAGCCAGGTGTACTAGACTATGAAGAAAAGATACAAGCCACTTGGAGAGGTTACGTTTGTGTCCATATTAAAAAAAAACAAAAAAAAAACATCAGATGACCTGTTTTAAAATGAACCCACAACGATCTTGGTACCACATAATTAAAATATATATCCTTTCTTTCTGTTAATAATCACTAAATTGCATATGTAGAAAGTGACATATTCAACCATTCACAATCACTATTACATAGTTTTTCTTAACTTTTAAGGTAGTACATTTGTTTGAGAAAGGTTGCTTGAGTGTTAGATGGATAGTCTGTTCTGTACAAATGAAATGTATCAACAAAAATATTTTTTAGTAAAATAAACCTATATCCAGAAAGACTATATGTGTAAATTGTGAAGTCCTCTTCCTTTGGATCCCCATTGATTTAACAGCTTGCTATAGTAAACATTTATTTACAAAAATATAAATTCTGGCTTACAAATATTTTAACTTAATCATGATTCCTGATGGTTTTCCTAGTTAAGATTTTTTTTCCTACAGTAGTTTAAGGTTACATAGTTACCACTAAAATACTGAATACTGTGGTGAGGAGGGGTTGTTTTATTTTGCTTTTTGCAAATTAGAAAACTTATTGTCTCCAGGGCATTGTTCAGGAAATGGAAGTAAAATTGTGATGAAACCTCTTTTGCACTGGGGAGCATTGGTTGGTTGGTTGTTCTTCTTTGTTCTAGAAGAGGACCAAAATGACATCACTATACTAAAGTCAAATTTCTATGTGTCTGAGCATGGCCTATCAGACCAATATGAGCTTGAAATGCTCTATCACAGGTTGATCACAAATAGTCCATATGAACATTTGCATATCCTCTGTTTCCTTTGAGCTGTTTTAGTTGTGCTTTGCTCATAGAGCACAGCACCTTCTCTGATGTGGGCACGCCATGCTGAGTAGTCCTGTACCAATGTCTCCCATGTCACACAGTCAATTGCAAAGTTCTTGACAGAGACCTTGAGAGTATCCTTATATCACTTCTTCTGACCACTATGTGAGTGCTTGTTCTGAGTGAGTTCTCCATAAAATAGTCTTTTTGGCAAGTGTACATTTTACATTCAAACAATATGGCCAGCCCATCTGAGTTGTGCTCTCTGAAGCGGAGTTTGAATGCTTGGCAGTTTAGTTCAAGTAAGGACCTCAGTGTATAGTACCTTATCCTGCTAGGTGATCTTCCAGATCTTCCCAAGACAATTTAAATGGAAGCAATTCAGTTTCCTGGCATGGTGCCGGTAGACTGTTCAGGTTTTACAAGCATATACAACAGTGGGCCAGGGAACATTATTATATATAGGATTTAAGCCAGGTTCATTTATGACTTGTGCTATGAATTCCCTTGCTGCTCTTACCACATTGTTCTCTCTTTGCAATAATGACCTTACACAGTTCTCCCTCATTTTCAAAGTAGATCTAGTTAGGGAGTAGGTTAAAACCCCCAAAACTTTGTTACATATCACATATTTGTCTTAGATGTGGAAAATATAGGCATCACAATATTGAATTTATAAAAACCATCTTAAATGGGAAAAAAATCATCTAATTTTGAAAATAATCCATGGATAGATTATTCTCTTTAGGTGGTTTCATTAAAAAATTAGTGCTCTACCAAATGATACTGCACATGATTTCTAACCATTTTGAGTGAATCTTTGATATTATTGATTGCTTGAGTTTTCTCTTCAAATGCTGAAAAGAGTTATATAAACTGTACATGGAGATTTTAATTACTAGGTGAATCATGAATTAACCAGCCCACTCATCTAAGAGAAGAGGCAGCTTAACCTAGGGAAATAGAAAGTAATATATATTTAATATTCTTTCAATTTATCTTTATTTCCTTTAAGCAAAGATCATGTCCAGTGAAAAATTTATTTTTTATGTATTTGCAAGGCTAAAGTAGACCTTGTTTTAATTTTAGCGAAAGTTTGGATATATTCTACAGTTCATTTCTCGTGTCCAGTAAGAATCACCATTTTTATAAGATTTATATTTTTATAAGATTTCCTCGTGGTATGAAGAAACCCTCTCGTCTGGGCACCTAGTGTGTAATAAATGCTTGACTGGTTCTCAGAATTATTACTGAATTAGGAAGCTTCCTGTCATTTCATTCAGAGAAGATAACTTTGATTTGAGAGAGGCAGTGTAGTTTAGGTGTGAAAAAGCACTGGGTTTTGAAGTCAGAAGATCTGGGTTTGAATATAGGCTTTGTTACTTAGTAGTTGTGTGATCAAACATTTTTAAGCACCCAATTTAAATAGAACTAATCTATGACATGTTAGCATCTAGTCTGAGAAAACCTCACACATTTGCTGCCTTCATTGCATTAGTCCTAGGTTTATATCTAATTTTAAAGGAAATGGTAATGTTCATAGAAGCCTATTAAAGATCCAGTACTCTTAAAAGGGTTTATGTGTATATCTTGGGAACCGGGGGAGAATTCCTGCCTATGTATGTCTTAATTATTTCTTTGAAATGTATTCTTAACTAAATAATGTTTAAAAAACCTGCTTTGAGAATGTCATTAGACTAAGAAAGAAAAGGGTGTATCTCACAGACCATAAACTATCTTACTCAAACACATTTTGGTAGTTAATATGCTGCTTCATGTCTTTTACAAGAAGAGTTAGAAAGGGTTATCACCAAAGTTAACTTCATTTCCCTGAAGATGTTATTCTGCTGTTAATTTAACCCTAAATAGGAATTTTGCATTTTTTTGTGCATCACTTTTCAAGATAGCAAAAGTCTATATTTTAAAGGTCTAACTTTTGGAGAAGAATACATATAGAATTTCTTTATAAATGTACACCATGTTTCTAATTTTATTGTAATGCAAAGGATATATATCTTGCCCTTCAAATAATCTGTAACTTAACATAATTCTGTCTTTTACTGATTCAGTCATCATATATATCTGTTGGAGGAATCTTTAAAGTTTTGTAATTGTTGCAGTGGCATTCAATTAATAGATTTTGTTTTTTTATTTCATAGCCAGGTGAAAAGGGACTTACCTTAGTGATGATACAGAAGGATTCTAACTCAGGGTTTAAGATTGCTAAATTCTTCTCTCTAGAGATCTAGAGAGAACCTGTATTTCTTCTGAGGAGAATTTAATGTCACTTGGCTCCTGGAAAGTTTATTTCAGAATTAGTTTTATCCATAGTTTCATAATAGCTGCATTTAATTCTGTTAAGTAAACATTTTTAGGTGGTAGAATAGGGACATAAAGATAAAAACAAGTAATCTCTGACTTCAAGAAGATTATGTTCAACGGAATAGAAAAACCGTATTCATACAGGTAAGTAAATATATAGTAATTTTAAAAGGGAAGGGATCGACCTATTAGTGAAATCAGGAAAGGCCTTGTGTGCTTGAAAGAAAGCTAGGGGTTTTGAGCAGAAAAATCATGCATTCCAAGTACGGTTAACTTTTGAAAAAACAAAGCAGGACATGAATTATGTCAACAGAAATCTAGTGTGTGCCTACACATATGTGCAGTCTAGTATGTGCTAGGCACTTGCATATAAGGGCAAAAAAAAATGAAACAGTCCCATCTCACAAAGAGCTTACATATTCTAGTCAGGAAGACAAAAAGGATATATAAAAATATAGACAACATAAATATAAAGTTAATAAATACAAATATGTACAAAGTAGTTAGGTACATGGTAGTTTTAAGAAAGAGGGCACTGGCATTTGACATGATCAGGAAAGGCTTCATGCAGAAGTTGGTGCTTGAACTGTGAAGTAAGGAAAGACAGAGGTTCTGTGTAAGGCAAAGGTACAAAAAAAAATGCAAGCCAGGCACTGGAAAGGACCAGTACTCCATGAAGACATGGAGTATCCTGTATAAGTAATAGAAAGAAGATCAATCTGGAATGGCCACTGAGGCTAGAAATGAGGTTGGAGCCAGGTTGTAAAGAATTTTAAAAGCTAGACAGAGTTTATATTTTATCCTAGAGATAATAGGAAATCCCTAGAATTGTTTTAGGAGAGTATTCAGGAGAAAAAATGGTGTTCAAAGATGTTAAAAGCAATTTTAGGGTCAAGTACAATGAGAATTGAGAAAGCATCTTTGGAGATAGCAGTTAAGATGTTAACTCTGAAAGAAAAATTTCAGTTGAGTAGTAGAGTTTGAAGTCAGGTTGTAAGTGTTTGGTAATTGAGTGGTAAGTAAAGAAGTAGAGGTAGTGGGTGGAGACAGTCTTTATGAGGAGTTTGTGAAAGGGGGAAAAATGATGATAAAGGCAAAATTGAAGATTAAAGAAAGAAGAGGAAAGATGGTGTAGGAAGGTTGTAGAGAAAAGAGGTTTGGAGTACCTACTATGGAGAGAGCATGATAGAATCCATCAAAAAGCAATAAAAGCATTACCAGAGGAAGGGCTCAGCTGAGATTAAATAACAGACTTTTAGTTGATCTGGTTCATATAACTGTGAAGTAGGAGCAAGGTGTGTGCTAGTGAGGGCAACACAAGACTTGGATTTGGCAAGAAGTGAGCAGTTCTGGGGGAAAGGGGTAAGATATGCAAGGGTAGAATGCTGGTCAAACCATGGGTTTAAGACGATGAAGAGAGGAATGTGAGACTAAAGAAGGGGAGCAAATACTAATATTTTCTCTTAATAATACTTATTAATACTATACTATAGTATAATACTATGATAATATAATACTATAATAATATTATAGTGTAGTAATACTATACTAATATTAAATTTTATCCCTTGGTAAAGTTCCTCACTTCTTGCTCCCCCCATCCCCCAAAAAAGAGCTAGGTCAATCAATCAGCACGTCTGTATTAAGCTCCACTCTACCAGACACTGAACTAGGCAATGGGGAAATGAAGACAAAGTAAAACATACTCTGCCCCTCAGGGAGTTTTTATTTCTTTGAGGGAGACAAGAACATGAAAAAGGATAAATACAAGGTAATTTGTGGAGATACATTATAACAGCAGGGGGTACAGGGATAGAAGGTAGAAAAGTTGGTTTAACTGAGCTTTGAAGCAAACTGGGATTTTAGGAGGTGACAGTGAGATGAAAGAATGAATTCTAGGCATGGGGGGGGACAATCTGTGCAAAAGCAAGGAGATGGGAGGTAGAAGGAACCTGTGAGAAGAATGGCAGAAAGGCTAGTTGGGCTCCAAGGGTCATGAAAGAGAGAATAATGGACAATAAAACAGTAATGGTAGGATAGATTCAGGCTGTGACAGACTTTATATCCTGAGTCCTGCAACTTATACTACTATGGGAGGCTACATTTTAATTTAAATTTTTTTTTAGTTAACCAAAACTAATTTTCTAATTCCCACTTTCCCCATATTTGGTGGAGTGAGGTACTTGTAATGTACAAGCAAAACCACTTTCCACATTGGCCATTTCCAAAAACCTCACCTCTATCCCCTCTGTCTGGAGGAGAGTATATGAGGCGATTTTTTACATGGAGCTAGTGGGCAAATCATATTGTGTCTATTTGAACAGCAAAGCCCCCTGTAAAAAGAGAATATTTGTAAAAATGATCACAGTAATTTTCTGAACATCCCAGTAAATCTGTGAAATTAAGGAACACATACTAACCTTGGGCAAGTCATTCATTTCCCCCGCTGGGGGCCTCATTTGTCATATGAGAATTGGAGTAGATAATCCCTAAGGTTCCTCCTACCTCTTAAGTCCTAACATTCTAAGTGACTTTTCCAAAGTCCAGAAGTAAAGTCTGATATGGAACTCTGATTTTAAACTATAGAGATAATGACTGAGAGGTAGGCTTTGTCATCCCCATTCTACAGATGAGGAAACTGAGGTAGACAGTGGTCAAGTGACTTGCTCAGAGTGACACAGTGAGTATCTGAGGTCAAATTTCAATTCAGGTCTTCCTGACTCCAAGCCCAATGCTATAGGCACTGTGCCCCTCTACAGTCTAACATCCTTATTGCCCTGACTGTCCTCTTACCACAATACTATCCTGCTACTTTTTAGAGAGAACTAATAGGGAATCAAAGTGCCTCCAATGAAACATCAGAGTCAGTTATCAAAAGAGTTTGTATTTTTCCTATTTGGTTATCCCTCTTAAATATTTATAGAGGCTCCTCCAAGGCAGTTTTGAAAAGCCACGTGTGGAAATGAAATTATACATTTGAAGGAGAAAAAAAAAAACAATTTGGCTGGAGATTTTCTCTTATTGCATTTTCATTTCCTGTTGGAGTGTGTCGATGCATTTGTGTGTACTTACACAAGCTGCATAATGATGTAGATTGGTCTATGTATTAGGATGAAGAAACTTCCAGTCAGACAGTAGAGATCTTCTGAATCTGACCTAAATAAAAATGAAATGTGTTGCACTGTGGAATCCAAGAACAATTAAAACATGATAATGAAGATGCCATCCAAGCAGTGGATTTAATAATAGAGTGCTTCTTTATGAGAGAACCACTTTTAACCACTTTAAAAACACATTTTAATTGATATTTCCTTAAATCTAAGATTCCATTGAGAATGAACATGGAATAGAGTAGATTAGTTTGAAGAATTGTAAAGGAATAGGAAGGCTGGAAGTGACTTTGAGTGATGTCCTGTAATTTGGTATTGATCTAAAAAAGTCAGCTGAAACGCTTTGCACATTGTCCCAACCTCTTTTAGAGGAAAGAAGTTAGAAACTGAAAGGGCCAAAGAGTTGGAAAGCTGCCTGCTACTGGAGGATTCAAAAGCAAAAACAATTTGATTTTACCTAGAATCCGTCCATGAACTCCTTAGTGAGAAATAATGCTCCTTTAATTTTAGAAAGTCTTAGTACTTTGAATTTCCTGCTGAAATTTTATACACACATACACACACAAACACACAAGTGGATGCACATGCACGCACACCACTGTAGAAGCAGAGAACTGTCATTAGGCACTGAGGCAAGAAGGCATTGATTCATAAATGTAAGAGAATCCTCAAGTCCAAACATTGAAGATGTGCGGAATAACATGTAGTGTGCTTTGTTCCATTTTAGGAACATCAAGTTTTTACTTGTTTGTTCCATTTAAGAGAGAGAGAAACAGTCACTTTACCTCCCTGAGCCTTATTTTTCTCTGTTTAAAAACCATGGACATCCCCAGAGTCCCCTAAAGTTTTGAAATTCTATAAGATTAGCAATAGCAGGTATGTATGTTCCTTAGTAGTGAACACAGTAAGCTGTGCCCTCTAGGGACCTGATGTAATATTTGCAGAAACTATATGTCATATACTAATTTACCATTTTCATTGTAGTAGATAATAGTTCAAAGACCTAAAATAGATGTATAATTTAAACTCAGTGGACACATGTAGGAGAATATTCAGTGCCGTTAAGCGAGCTATTGAAGGCAGAAACACTGATTAATTTTCACAGGACATCTCAGCCACAGCTGTTGCTTCTGGAGGACAAACAGGAATAGTTCCATAGTGCATTTTGCATTTGCCAGGTCACCTATTGTGTTTCATAGCTCAGAGGGTGAAAGCAAGCATAAAATCAGGGCCTTTCTCAACAAAGTTCTCAAGACTCCTTCCTATTGTTTATACAGCAGAGACCATAAAAGGAAAATGTTATGTCAATTTTGTTTCAGGAAAAAGTGTAGCCACATCTGCTAGGAATATTTGGTAAAATTCACCTTGAAAAATTTGAGCCTCTAAATAGAGCTTATGTTATCTGTTTTCCATTCTGTACAGTGATCCACGTATATGGAAAAATCTTCTCTTTGACTATTCACAGAATCACTGAGTTATAGAAAAGGATCATAATCCAACCCTCCTATTTTATAAATGGGTATAGACCTAAAACAGTGTGACTTGCTATCAAAGTAGTGAATTACAGAGCCAGGATTTGACCTCAGAATCTTTGACTCTGAATCTTTCATCACTTTTACCAGTGCACAGTGTTGACTCTCCCTAAAAACTGTCTAGATCAGTGCAACCCAACCTAAGTCTGACCAAAACTCACTTCTACAGCACCCTCCAAGAAATCTCACCACAGTGAGATTTCACATGAGTTTGGGGGAGTTGGAAGGCAAATTTCTAAGCTACTGAAACCTTTTCATCTAAACTAATATCTAGTAATGCCTCCTCCATCTTGTCCTTGTGAAGTTGATTTATTAATCCTTTAAAAAAAACTTACCCCTATTAAATTTACTTCATTAGTTTCAGCCCATCATTTCAGCCTGTCAGAGTCTTTCTGAATCCTTAGTCATCTATCATGTTATTCCTCTTAGCTTTGTGCCATCTCCATTTTGATAAGCATGCCACCTATGCCTTCATCTAAGTCACTAATAAAAATCCTTAAAAAGCGCAGAGCAAAGAACAGTCCATGGGGCCACTCCACTAGAGACTTCTGTCAACTTGACATTGACTTAATAACTATCTTTGGGTTTCAGTCATTCAGCAGGGTCACAGTCCCTCTAATTATATTCTTACCTAATGCAAATCTTACTGTTTTATCTATTGGGATATTATGAGAGACAATATCCTATTTTGCTAAAACTTAATCTGTATCTACAGCTTTCCCTTAATCTCCTGATTTAGTAAACATTTAGTTTACTAAATATTTAGTCCAACATATTCTGTTCTTGATAAAACAAATCATGCTAATTCCCAGTAATCACTTTCTTTTCTAGATGTTCACAAGCCATCTTTCTGACAAAATGTTCTAGAATTCTTCCAGAAATACAAGTCAGTCTCATCGGCCAATTGTTTTTTGATTCCAACTTATCTGTTTTTTTTAAAAATTGTGGTTTTTGTATGTACTGTCATTCACACTATCTCAGCAGTCTCACATTTACCAGTTTGTCTAAGTCTGTGTACCTGAACTCAAGTAAGGGCAGTAAAGTGGTCCAACTGTGTCTTCCCTTTCCTCAGTCAGTAAATATTAATGAAGCACCTACTATGTGCCAGGCACCTTGCAAAGCACTGGGGATACAGGAAGAGGTAAAAAATAGGCCCTGCCCTTAAGGAGTTCACAGTCTAATGAGGAGACAACAAACAAACAAATAAATATGAACAAACTACATATAGGATAAATAGGAAGCCAAAGAGGGAAGGCATTAGAATTCAGAGGGGTTGGGAAAAGAAGTAACACAAAGTCTTCTCCAGGGGAGAGAATGCTGGCACTGGGAAAATCAAGAAAGACTTGATCAGGAGGTGACCCTGAACTGTTCTTTGAAGCAAGGTAGGGATTCTCTGGGGACAAAAGAGGGGAATACATGCCAAAAGATGGGGGCAGCCTGGACAAAGAAGTAAACCGGAAAGGGACAGTCGTGTGGGGAGCTGCTAGAGTGGAGAGTGGTAAAGGGGAGTAATGGGAAATAAAATTGGAAAGGTGGGTAGGAGTTACATTACTTAGGGCTTTAAAATGCCAAACTTGGGAGTTCTGTATGTTATGCTAGAGGTAGTAGAGTTACTGAGGATTTTTGAGTAGCATAGTAACCAGGTACCTAGGTAGTTAAGTGGGTGGTAGGGGAGATGCATTGAAATTATATCTATTATATAGATACAGTGGTAAAAAATAGAAGAGCATTTATTAAGTCCTTATTGTGTGTCAGGCACTGTACTAAGCACTAGAGATAATATAAACTAGGATATTTTAAGGTTTTTTGACATGTATATAGACATCCTCAAACATAAGCACAGAGTTTGAGACCGAGAAAAGATATGGAATGTTGTAGAATCATAGACTAGAGAGCAAATCCTCCCTGACCGCTGAAAGTATCACAGCATAATACAATATTTGATCTTCATAGTTATGACCCAGAACTGTCAAGGACAGGTTAAATCAAGTATAGGATACTGTTAAAGAAATCAAGGGAAAAACTATTACATTTAACATTTTATCAAAAATATTTAATGTAAAAACAAGAATTTAGTGCAGTTATTTGGAAAAATAAAGTGGAACACCTCATTCCATAGCAATGAGACAAATGAGAATATCCATCACAGCCCGTCCTCTTCCAGCATTCGTTCCCAACCTTCTTACGCTTTATTCCCTTCCACATGCATTGTGATCAAATGGCCCTTCATCTCCTGACTTGGAGCCTTGCCATTGATCCCCTCCCTTCCCCTTTCCCCCAAGTGTTTTCCCTCTTTACCTCCAGCCCCTGGCTTCTTTCAGCACAAATCCCACAAGACACCTTTCCTGTCTCCTCTCACTACCAGTGTCCTTCCTCTGAGATTACCTCCTCTTTACACTTTGTCTATCTTGGCAATATAGTTGTCTACCCCATTAAAAAGAGATCCTGAGGACAGGAAGTGTGTTTTTGCCTTCCTTTGTTTCCTGAGCACTCTAGTGCCTGGCACATTGTAGGCATTTAATAAATGGCTTATTAACTGACTTCTGTAAAGTTCTCTCAGCCATTAAATATTATAAATACTTAACACACACTGATTTAAAGGGGCTTACGTTAAATTCTCCCAAGAAGAAATGTTTATTACCCTTTTGAAATGAAACACATCACTCTGAGAAAATCATTCTAGTCATCTAATAGAATTCTTGTGTATTACAGTTTAAATCCATTTATTTTTCTGTCTATAGTGGCAAAAGAGCATTTCCCCACTATCATCTTTTTCTCTGTTAATATTCCTGAAGTTTATAAATGTTTCCCCTTGAACTGGCATAGTTGAATACAATTACAAATGGTTTTGAAAGGATCCCCTAGGATTAACATGGTACAGCAACAATCTGTGAAGAAACAGTGAATGTGATGTTAGTAGCATGTTTTTTGAAGGTATTTTCCCATTTAATAACAAGGGCTAGTTATTAAATTACTTTTTTCAGATATGCTAAATATTATTGGTGGTGACCCAAAAGACTAGCTGCCATTATGAAAGGGAAACAGTTTTCCTTAATTATATTATCAAGATGAGATTCTTTGTTTTTTTTATAGGTACTGTCTATTGAAAGGATGACATTTAGGGGGATAAGTGATAAAGAAGCATCATTTTAACACCATTGAATGGTAGTTTATATATTTCTCCCAACAAAAATGAGAAATAAGTAACCGTTTTGTTAACATAGCTTTTATTTGAGGGAAATGACAGAAATATTTATTCTTTTCACTTGATAAATGTGTAACTATTTCTTTTAAAGCTGTATATACACCATGTTAACAAGCCATGGAATATTTAAATCAGTCTTTTGATAAGCAGTAAAATCCATCTGGAACCTGAATGACTTAAGTGTACATTTTTTTTTTTGGCTTTTTTTTTTGTACACTTTACCATCAACATTAAAATTAGATTGATTTTAGATGCAATTGTGCGCATATATATATCCCTAGAAATAAATAGTACATACAGTGAAAATAGTTTTAATTTCATAACCTCCTTTGGATTTTAATGTTTAAGAATGAAAACTGTTTAATGGATTATCCAAAATATACTTATGTTCATATTCTTCCAGGGGTCATATGAGTTTTGTTACAGTATAACTAAATATAATGTTATTGACTTTTCAAATAAGTTATCCTCTTTGTGTACATGCATACATCTTAACTTATGTTCTCTCATTTAGCAACACTTTTATGATAATTTTCAAATTATCTCTTCCTGTTTTCATAGTGAAGGTAAAAGCAACTAACCCCTGTAGTTTAGCATCCCTAAGAGCATTGCTAGAAAAGAACAGGTTCCTCAGATAGGAAACTGACAAGCAAGAAATACCTGCTGGCGTTTTTGTATTATTTATCAGTTAAAGTAACCTACTGAGAGAGAGCTTATTGAAAATGGTACCCTCTCATACCATACCAGCATCTAAGATTACTTAGGGTGCACAATGCAAACAGTCAGTCAAACCCAACAGTGATAACCTTGTACACATCCTCTCCAGCCCCTCTGTAACAGAAGTTTTTTAAAATTTTAATTTCATTTCTACATTAGATATAAGGAGATACATTTAGATACATATCTCCTTGTAGCTTAGATAGATAGAGATATTTCTGAAAAGTAGCTTAATTATGTTCATTTAAGTGGTTGAGAGAAGAGTCTTGGAAAAAGATCTGTTTTTGTGTCATTATTTGTCAACTTTCAATTCACTGAACATTTATTAAGCCCCTGCTGTGTGCTAGGCTCTGTGCTAAGTACTGGGGATGCAAAAAAGAAAGGCAGTCCCAGCCCTCAGGAAACTTGCAAGCTAATGTAAGAAGATGACATACAAAAGGAGACTGGAAAACTGGACAGGCAGGCAAAACTAGAGATGCAAATTGGATGGATATCCCACTATCTGTATGTTAGCCCCCAGGGTGTTAAGAACCTGTGAATGCTGCAGTTATTTTGTTTCTGTGAAATGCTGCAGTTATTTTGTTTCTGTGAAATTTTACCTGCCTGTCTTTGAAGTATTTATAATTTTAGGCAGTCTTCTAATAAGTAGCACCTAGTATAGTCCCACAGTTGCAAGAGACAGTAGGTTTTCATTGTGGATCTTTGTCAGCTTCAACTTCAATTTATTGCAGATATCCTGAAAGTTTTAGTATCTTCTAAGGAAGTGGTCTAGTCAGACACTAAAAGTTCCTTTTCTCTTCTAGGAGTCTAATGTGCTGATTGCTGCTAACAGTCAGGGGACAATAAAGGTAAGTTGTTTTTTTTCCTTGCATCACCATTTTAAACATGGATCCCATTTTAGAATGACCTTTCTAAGGTCATGGAAATTTATGCACTTTGAATAAGTCATTAGGTGAGACCAGGCCAGATACTTGTATAGTTGTCATTTAAATGATGGCCACACCCCTATCACCAGCTTGGAGGCTGTTAGTAGGGGAACAGGAGGGAACCAGTTCATTTTTAACCTTGGAGAAGACACTGGCATTGTCTAACAACTGCAGTATCAGAAGTCCTCTAGAACTCCTTTGTAATTTTGGACAGGAACCAAAGTATATTAGGAAATAGACATGTCCTAGAGACTAGTCATGCCATGCTGTTGTTTTACTTTGTTTTCCTTTGTAAATTTTCCCTCTTTTCCCATCTCTATGCCCCTCTTGCTGAAAAAGCCATTTAATCATCAAAAGGTGGCTGTTATTGGGAATCAAAAACTTAAATGCCTTAATTTCTCCTCCCCCCATACACCCATCATGGTTTTAATTTCTGACACATAGAGTTTTTCGACACATTTAATTTTGTGACTCTGAGCCTAAGAAATTTTTATTTGTTTATTCATGACATTGATTAACTGTAGCACTTCCTCTAAATGCAGTTGACCATGATTGATTGGAATTAGAAATCCATATGTAAACAATGAGATTTCTAAAAAAAAAGAATTATAACAAATGGATATACCTAGCACTTTTACTTTCTTTATATCTGCATTACTCTTTCTTGTAATCTCTGCTTATGTGAAAGTAGAGATGGCTATTTTTATTAATAGGCTTAGTGATCCTTCTGTCACTTGGAATTAAGCACTCATATTTTCCATAGATGTCCTTCCCAAAGGCCAGCAAATTTTTTGCTTATTAATGAGAAGACAATGTTGACCTTGCAACCCCTCAACCAACTCCAAACCAAAGTTATCCATACAACAGGAAGCCAGTGAGTAAATTTTCAGGAAGCAGAAGAGTCGGAGTGCTAGCTACCTGAATTAATTTATCTTAAGTGGTATCCTCCTGTACTCAGCTAACTACAGCTCCACTGACTTGAAAATCTAATTAGAGAATGGCAAGTAACTTAAACAAAAGCCAGACTTCTAAATGATCACCATTTGTTACACTCCAGCAGGTAGAGGAGGTTCTTGGCACTTTTCATTTCAGTTCTCCCTTGTCTTCCTCTGATTGCAAGACCACACACACTACTGAAGAAGCTGCATCTTTTTCTTCTGCAAGTTATGTCTTTGAGGTTGTTAGAATTGTTAACCTTGAAAGCTTCTACACCTGTTGGCTCTGAGAACTATATAATGTGTGAACAAAATCCCACTGAGGATACCTAGAATCTGCTTAGCAGCCTCATTCTTTTACGTTAAGTAGTTGCTTAGACAAATATAAAGTAACACATAAAATATTATGAGGGCTCTTGGGCAAATCAGACTCCAGAAAAGCTAAAGGAAAAGACTGAACAGTTAAATCTTTGGCATCTGGAACTGGAATGTCTAGTTAACTTTTTAAAATCACAATCTTGCCGGTCTCTTGTGCTCTTGTGCTTCCAAACCAGGTCTACTGTTTTTGTCTGATCAGACCTGCCTGTTGATCTTGATTGATTTCACAGTATAGCAGTGTGAAAACTTCTTCATAACAAGTCACATCTTTGATATTGAAATGAATTGTGGTAACAGTGAGTGAATGGAAAGTGAATCTTTCATCAAGAAATATAATATATTTAAATAAATATAATAAGGCAGATTTTACTCAAATAATCTTGATATTTGATCATTTCGCTAAGTAAATAGTGAATGAAATAATCTACAAATCTCAGCTGATAATACCTATGGTCCTTATTTTCGTTGAACTAACACAAGTAGCAAATAAATATTAATAATGCACACTTGGATACTCTGATGTATCTGTGATCTTCTGTGATGTGTACTCCATTCTGTGCATCTAGGGGAATAGTACACATTTCATGAGAAACAGCATGGTGTAGTAGGAGCTCTGACCTCAGAGTCAGAACTGGCCTCATCTCCCAGGGCTTCCACTTCTGAATGAGCCAATGCCTCCTTCTGAGCCCATTTCCCAGCAGAAAGATTGGGTGATGGATGGAAACACACTGAAGATCTCACCTTTGATGTTGTTGTACCAGATAACAAAACCATATAAATTGCTTTGTTATCCTTAAAATACCATCCACATACTAGTTGTTATTATTTTTGCTATTATTATCTATAAATTTTCAAATATCTTTTACATGTAAATACGTAAAGCCTTCCTAGGATCCATCCTACTTGCTGAACACCTGAAAATATTGTCGCCATATCTGAGCATTAACAGGTTCACTCCATTTGTACCTACTTATGTACATATTGTCTTCCCCACTAGACTCTAAGCTTCTCAAAGAAGGGCAGGAGCTGTCTTTTGCCTCTTCTTGTAACCCCAGTGTCCAGCACACAGTAGGTACCTAATAAATGCTATTGACTGACTGCCTGGTACTTGTTCTACTTTACTTTCCAGGCTCTTTAACTAACTATGGCAAGAAACTAATTTGAAAGAGTTCATTTGAAAAAAGAAATTGACTCACCATTCACAAACATTCAGTCTGTACTCATCAGTTTTTCTAGAACATAATGAAGTAAGTTTATAGTTTCTGATAATGACTTGCATCATTTTAGAATCTGTACCCCAACCTAACACACTGTCTTAAAAAAAAAAGCAAATGATCAATCCCTTCAAAATCTGTAGTATTTCAAAGTAGCTAACGTTGATAATTATAACAACAACAAACATTTCTAGATGACATTTTAAGGTTTACAAAGCACTTTTTATATTCATTATTTCATCTAATACTCACAGCGACCCTAGGGGGCAGGTGCTATCATTAAGTGACTTACCCTTGGTCACACAGTGTCTTAGTATCTTTGGCAGGATCCAAACTCAACACTTCCTGACACCACATCCAGCCCTCTAACTGTTGTGCCCTTTGGCCATTCTCATCAAAATGGACAAAAGGTTTAGTGGATTTTGTCTGGGTATTCTTTTTGATAGTTTTATGCCAGCTATACCTTTAAACTGCATTTGTACATTCTAACCTTTCTTTTTTAAATTAGGTGCTCGAGCTGGTATGAAGGATCATCCCTCAAGAAAAGATTGGCCAGGGACTGCTGAAACATATCTGCAGTTCATCACGAGAGAAGAAAAGAAACTTTCAAGCGATGTCCCTCCCTGAAACCATCATGGGGTTTTTTTTGTTTGTTTTCAACTTTTTTCTCCCTCTTTTTTTTTCATCCTTTTCCCCCATCTATGGACTCTTTAGGACCTCTGAGACACTGGGAACACCCAGTGAACTCTCCACCATCAACATAACTCCACAGACTTTGCTGCTGCTGGTGGTGGTGTGGTTGTCTAATTTTTATGATAGGGAAACAAATTCTTTTAAATAAAAACAACAAAAAAGAATAAAAGTTTATTGAGCCACAGCTAAGCTAGGGAAGTTTCTATCTTTAAATGTAAGGACAGATAGGCTTTTTAAGGAAGAAAAGTCTATAAGAACTGCAAAACTGAGAGCCACTGAGTCTTTAGCTCCAGTCATGGACAAGAGAGTTAAACAGAATTAGCAATTATAGATGGGATTTGAAATTATTTAATAGAGAAATGTGACAGGAAAGGAGAATGAAAGTGTTTTTCATGATTCAGTTGCTCACAAGAGATAGTGGTATGAACATCATGGTATGAACTCCTGTTTAAATTCTCTGAACAGTTGTAATGTCAGCAGTCAGAGTACAGCTTTCTCCCTGCGCCTGGTCAGGGTTTTCAAATCCTGACTTACCAGAAACACTTCATAGGCTGAGGGAAAGCATGTGCTCCCAGAAAGCTCAGTGCCTAGAGTCCTCTCAAGTCTACTTAATGTCACATGAATATCCATCCAACTCAATTTATGTGAAACACAGCTATCAGATTGCCACAGTTTTCAGTTCTAGCCCAGGCTAGATTTATGCTATAACTAAAAGAGAAAGGTTTGAAATCCCATTACCCAAACCTCTGAGCCATGAGTTTCTTGGGCAGTGCAGTTAATTTTTAAAATAGTTTTCAAGTTGTTAAAAAAAAATAAAAAAAGAAATCCCACAGCTAAGAATTGAAAAAGAAAAAGGACTAAAACTAGAAACCATGAAGTCTATTTTCATCAAAAGACTTTGCTTCCAAAACATTTCACCTTACACATTTTTATATATGTAAGAGTGGCCTAAAGTTTGATTTAGGTCGTAGCCTGACACATAAAATGATAGGGTGATGTATTTATCACAGTGCTTCTCCCTACCCCCCAAACCATTGAAATCATTAATTTGTCATATCAAGATAATTCCATCTCAAAGGCTCTCTAAAGGTTATGAGACTATTACAGTTGTTCTGATGCCACTCTGAGGAAGAATCCAGCATTACTCTAAACTGACACTTGTCAGCTATCCAAGCTGGCTTTGAAGAGATGCTTCTTCCACTTTCAGCAATCAGTAATCAGATTGTTGTGCCTGAAAGTAAAGGTTTAGAGATTTTAGAATCTCTGCCTAAGTAATCAGGAGGCAGACATGTCCAGGTCATTATGAAAACAGAGAGTGGAAGTTCATGACTTTTTGTTAAACTTAGTAATAGCAAGAGTTGTATTGATGATATAAGTCAATCCCATAAGGCTTCTTTATATGATGAAAGATTCTCGGGTGCTTTAAACAAGTAAAAATAATTTTAAGGAGAAATTTAGTTTAAAGTTCAGGGACTCTAGTTTCCTTTGGGGAAATATATACATATGTAAGAAAATAAATACAGACACACATGTGTTTATGTATGTATATATTTACATATAGGCACATGATACCTACATATAAATATATATCTGGAACATATATATTTACACATGTAATCCATTAAATGTGAGTTGGTATTACACAATGGTAAGATAAATGGCAGCTAGAAAGCTCAGCAGACAGTGCCCTTGCCTGGAATCAGGAAGACCTGAGTTCAAATCTAGCCTCAGACATATAATAGCTATGTAGCCCTGGGCAAGTCTCTTAACCTCAGCTTGCCCTGGAGGAACTATGTGGTTCAGTGAATAGAGTGGTGGGCCTGGAGTTAGGAACTTCGGTGGTTTTCAGTTGTGTCTGACTCTGTGACCCTATTTGGTGGTGTTTTTTTTTTTTTGGCAAAGATACAGTATTAGCTTGCCATTTCCATCACATTTTACAGATGAGGAAACAGGCAAATAGGAGTCAAGAAAAGCCAACTTCAAGTCTGATCTCAGATACTACCTATCTGTGTGACCCTGAGCAAGTCACTTAACCACTGTCCACTGGAGAAAGAAATGGCATGCTATGGTCCACAGGTTCACGGTGAGTTGGACATGACTGAGTGAATGAAACGCAAGAAGATAACAGGATCTTTACAGCCTAAGAGAAACTCGGATACCTCATTTTTCTAGATGATGAAATTGTCTCAGAGATGAAATAACTCCTCAAGGTCACCTACTCAGCAGATTAGAAGCAGGACCAGAACTAGAACCCAGTGTTCCCAATTCCTGGTTCATAGTTCTTTCCATACCATGTGAGGTCTCCTTATTTAAAAAGGAAAATGGAAAGGTAGTTACCTAGTGGATAGAGATCCTACTTCATAATCTGAGTACTCTGATGCTCACGGACTGTATGTCTTTGGGCAAGTCATTGAACCTCGTGACTCTTAAAATACTGAACTTCCAGAGCAGTTAATTGTCTCTGCATTGGGAAAGGGAGCTTCCTTCCCAAGGATGAAGTCTGGATTTGGGGGGGGGGGGGGCGGGGAGGGAATAGCTGAAGCTCTTGGCGTTATAATGTGGAGCATCCATGTCACACCATTGTTCAGGGAACTTCTACACTTACAGACGTTCAGATTACAATTTAGTCTAATTTTAAAGAAAATCTACATGGGAACAAAGGATATTTTGCCTAAGAAGTCTACAGATAATTGAAGAACAAGGAACCTTATAAGAAAACTTCCCTCAGAGATACCTGGAAGTTTAGGGAATGTTCTCTGTTGCCTTGAAAGTTTTCAGAATCATTACCAAAAATGTCTTATGTGCTTATTGGTACATGATACTGTACTTCTAATTCGTCGATTTCACGTGAAGCCGGACAGCGCCTTGTGAGGGATGCCTTAGAGAAGATTTCTGTTTCAGGTTGTAAGTGTACTTACCTAGAAAGTTCCTTCTGGCTTCCATTTAAAATTTACAACGTACTTCCTCACAAGGACCCTATAAAAAAGGTGCTTAATTTTTTATGCAGATGAGAAAACAGGCTCAGAAATGTCTATTGTAATTCCATGTCAACTCATTGAGTTCATGTGAATATAGGTTATCTGGAAAATATCATAGGGATCATCTGATTCTCAAGCACTCCTCTTTCTAAGAACCACTTTTCTAAGCTGCCCAGTTTTGCACACAAGTGATCTTTCTACTGTACCACACTGTGAAGATCTTTTCACTGCTACAATTCTCCTTTTTTAAAAAATCCTGTAGGCAAACTACAGTCCCAGGAACAAAGCCAAACCTGCCTGTTTTTATGTAGCCTTCCAGCTAGAAAAGAAAGATTTAAAAAAAAAAACTATGCCCTAAGTCTGATGTCACTGTTAAGAAACATGAAAAGGGGGCAGCTAGTGGCACAGTAAATACAGCACTGGCCCTGGAGTCAGGAGGATCAGAGTTCAAGTATGGCATCAGACTCTTAACACTTGCTGTGTGACCTTGGGCAAGTCACTTAACCCCAATTGCCTTGTCTTCCCCCTCTAAAAAATATATGAAAAGTCATAGACAAAAGGACACATAATATTGGGCCAATCTTGGAACAGTAAAACATACAGTCCAGTGGCAGATACATTTTTAGGATGGAGAACACCAAGGAATAACCATATTTTCATATATAAGAAGGTCCAGAGGAAGACATTAAATAGATTGGAAAAGTTTCTAGAAAGAGCTGGAATTTTAGGAGTTTTATGAATGGTTGTTTGTGGGGTCAGGGATTAGGAGAGGAAGGTTTGATAGCCTCATTTCTAATGTATACTTTCCCATCATGCCATAGTGCTCAAATTTATTGCAGTTAGTGGCTTATACTTAACCACATACATGGTTTCCATCCCTCTAATGCTGCCATGATAATCTACCTCACAATACTTGATGACTTCAAAGAATATAATTGAGCAAATTAGGCTCTTCAACAATCATAGCAGCAGCAGGCTTTTGCTTGTGGGTAGTATCTTAGTGCCCTTGGAAAAGCAGACGTGCAGAGCCTCCAAAGCTATTCAAAAGAGCACACCAATTTCTAGTGACTAGATCATTTTGAGTCAGCCCAAGTGGGGCACTGTGTTAGATTTCTTACAGGGGAAGGGAGAAGACAGAAAGTTCTCCCTGCTAATGGTGATAACTCCTGTGATGACTATTTGTTCTTCCTGCTGCTTCCCAAGCAGTCCTAAGAGGGAGGATGTTCAGGTTGCTCTATGTGGTCATCTGCTTATGTATTTAATGACCTTGCACCAAAGAAGAGAAATTAAGGGGTGGCCCAATGCAGCCCCCTTTATAAGAGAAACATGAGTTATGTGTAAAGATCTGGAATCCCATACTGGTTGAACCACTTAAGCAGTCATGTGACTTTGAACAAGTCACATACTTAGGATAAAAGTGCCAACCCAACAGGTGTTGTTTCAGTCATGTCCAACTCTCTGTGACCCCATTTGGGGGTTTTCTTGGCAAAGATACTAGAAGGATTGGCCATTTCCTTCTCCAGCTCATTTGACAGATGAGAAAACTGAGGCAAGCTGGGTTAAAGCAACCTGCCCAGAGTCGCTGAGGCCAAATTTGAACTCAGAAAGATGAGTCTTCCTGAATCCAAACTACATACCTATTAGGAGGATAAAATAACAGATGTGGAAACATGAAAATTAAAAGTTGATTACTGGAGAGGTGATTTACTAATAAGATCATTTCTTTAGGAGTTCAGAGATTTGGATTTTAATCTGGCCTCTGCATCTGACTTACCAAGACCTTGGATAAGTTTCAGGAAAAGAAATAATAGAACTTGAGAGCTGGGAGTAAATTTATAGGTTATCTGACCCAGCCACCTCATTGGTGATAAAAGGGAGGCATAAGAATGCTGATATTCCTAGCCAGATCATCTACTCACTGTGAAATAGAGAATAAGATGAAGACTTAACAGAACAGTGAATCAATAGGAGACCCCTTGAGTCTTTTATATGATTAATATCAGAAGCAGTGACTAGGTTGCCTAGATTCTAAATTCTGAATGTTAATATTCCCCAAACCTCTATACTCTTACCCATCAAGTGCATTACAATACTTAAGTGTTTGGACATTGTGAAAATGCTCTGGGACAGCTAGATGGCACAGTGGTTAAAAGTGCCAGACCTGGAGTCAGAAAGACCCAAGTTGAAATATGACTTTAGACACTATGTGACCCTGAGCAAGTCACTTGACCCTGTTTATCTCAGTTTCTTCATCTGAAAAATGAGCTAGAGAAGGAAATGATGAACCACTTCTTAATTTCTGCTAAGAAAACCTCAAATGGTGTCATGAAAAGTCAGACACAACTAAAATAACTGGACAATAACAGAAAAAGTTCTATGTTAGAATGTGTTGTGATTTTTTTGTCTTGTTGCTACTTGTGGGTCCCTGGTGTTCTAAGTCAAATCATCAACCATGATTTAAGTTCCTACTCTGTGCTAGGCACTATACTAAGTGTTGGGGATACAAAGAAAGGTAAAAGAGAGAGGAGAGAGAAAGGGATTGAAATTCTAAATTATAAAAGGGAATGAATAGAAATCCTGGATTTGGAAGCATTTATTATAATTGATTGTGTGTATAGAGCAAGGGAACCTGTTTGAAATATCACATTGTAAATCTAATAGGACTGGCTTTGAATACTGCTGTCCTAGAGAGCTGAGATCCCTGGACAGGGAAACAGAGGATGTTTAATGTTGAGCTGAATTTTTCTCGGGAAACTCAGCAATATTTATTTAAAGTAAATTGGTAAGTGTGAGGATCATAGAAGAAGATTGACAGGCAGTCTTTTTTACTCTTTCTCATTCTTTCATCCCATTTCTATTCTTTATAATACTATTGGAATTACCTTTCAAAATTCAAATAATCCTTTACAGCCTGAAAGCCCTTGGTCAAGACATTTGGAACTGAACTGACGGTCTCTGGAATGATCTTGTTGATTCCAAGTACAAATATGAGTTCATCCTTATGTCATGGATGATGTTCAAATCATGCCTAGTTTTGACATCTGGCCAATTTTTTAGCATTTCCCAGGTGCTAGATAAAAAATAATTTTTAGTGGACAAAACAAAATTGTATGACATAACTCAATACATAGCATTAAAATACTAGCATTTTTTTAAAAAAGTAATATCTTTACTATATCACCTAAATTTTCTACTGCATACTACCACCTTCCCCCATTTTAGAGAGCCTTCCATTATAACAAATATTTTGAAGAAAAAGAAAAATTGGAAGAAGAGGGGAAAAATTCAGCAAAACCTATCAAGGAAAAATATGAAAATGTAGTATTTCATACCTGTGGACCTCCCACCACTCCAAAGGAATGGGAGGTGAGACCAGCAATTGTTATCATTCAAAGTTCAAGAGTAACTACTATCTAAACCCAAGTAATACAGGACCTAAGAACTAGAAAATGGAGCCATAACTAGAGCTTGTATTTTAACTGGGACATATTCAGAAAGCAAGCAGTCACCTTCATTTCCAAAATTTTAGCTTAATTCTTAAACATTTTGCCTCTTCAAATTACCCAAGTGATTCCTCATGAAAGCATGTCTTTAATTCTGAAAACTGTTGGATAGTACCACTGAGCAGCTAGATTGTACCTTGCACATACAATGTCAGTAATATATTTTGTTGAGAAAGTTCTTTGGCAGTCCAATAAATTAAAAAGCACTTTTTGAATTCAAGGGAGCATTAGGATGACATGTTAAAAATGGAGTTACTCCTGTTCATTTTCCTGCCCCTACCCCATTGTGTTTGGCAAGATATAAATGTTAGAAAGATTAAGTTGGGCTGAAGGTCAGTTGTCATGAATGTTTTCAAAGAGGCCACAGAATGCCTTTAGTTTATGTGCTCTTTGGAGGTACAAGTGACAGTTTCTATATGACCCAACCTTCTAATGGCCAACAATCTAGCTGCTTGGAAAAATACCTAAAGCTAAACTTCCACAAAATCTCCTTCCTGCCAGATAGGCATTTTCTCTGTGGGGTGGTTGAACCTTCACCTCTCCCATCAGGGACTTTGGCTGGGTTTCTTATGCCTCATAGGCAGAAGCAGCTGCAGAGAAGGGAGGAGGGATGGCAAGAAAAAAGATTTGTTATCAGGAAAAAACAATCACATCAATGGAACAGCAAGAGGAGACACAAGATGTTTTCCCAGTGTTTCAAACCCCAAGAGGTGTGCTTATCTTCTGGTAGCCACCCGCCCTGGAGTTGTCTGATTGCTGTTATAGCAAATCTTTGTGACAGGAGAGGAATAGATCTCCCTCTCCAGCCTCCCCCTGTTGTGTAAGTACAGGCTGTTTGACAATTCAGACTGTCCACTCAGCTGAACAGGCTTGCTTGTCAAATGCCCATTGTAAGACTTAAGCCAGGTAAATACCCAGCTAGCCTTAGGGCACCTGATTAACTCCTGCTGGGGGTGTTAGGAATTGCTGAAACACCAAAATGAGAGGCCAGGAAGTTGAGCATGGTCACAGAAGCATTACTCTTGAGCAGTGTTATAGGAAGACAGGGCCAGAAGTTTTGAGGGTCAACGAACAGGTTGCTAGGTACATTCATGGAGTGAGAGGATACAAAATTATCTAAAATACAATCTCTCAAGATACCAGGAGTCGAGATTGGGAAATGCATGAGGAAATAACTTAGATGTCAAGATAGTAAGTGATAATATCAAATGAATAATGAGTAGATTCAAATTAGAAGAGGAGGAAAATGTATCACTTTCAGTCTGGGATTGTCAGGAAAGATGTTTAAAATGGAAAGACCAAATTCTACAATGTTGAGGGAAATGTAAAAATGAAATAGCCCAAAAGTTGCTGAATGGCTAAGTATCAAACTACTAACCCCATGGGTTTAGATCTGTATGGAGTGGGGACGATCCCAAAGGATATGTAGCTCCCATCAGTAGCAGCCCTTATTTATTCCCCATCCCAATAGTTCAGGCAACTTCCAAAGATTTAGGTCATTCACAATAACGAGTTTTGAGTAGTTGAAAGGAGACTCAAATATGCCCTCAAGAAAACCCTGGATTTCAAGTTGGGAACTGTCCTTGGTCCTGCCATTTAAATCCGCCGCTTCTTGATTACTTCTTTTCTTGTTGCCATGGATCAAAAATCATTTGTTAAATGTTTACTATGTGCCAGATGTTGTATTCTTCCCTGGTGATGTGAAGAAAAGCAAAAACAGCCCCTGGCCTTAAGGAGCTTACTTTCTTACCAAAGGGTCAATACGTATATAAATAGGTACCTACCAGAAACATACAGAGTAGATGAAAGGGAACTTCTCAGGGAAAGCAGCTGTAGGTGGGGGGGACTATGAAAGGCTTCTTAAGGGAGGTGGTATTTGAGCTGAGTCTTGAAGAAAGCAAGGGATTCTAAGAAATTGTAGACATGAGGAATAGTCATGCAAAGACACAGAGAAGGGACATAGATTGTCATATTTGAGAGGTAGCAAGTGGACCAGTAGACTGGATCATAGAGGGTGTGGAAGGGAATAAAGTATAAGAAGATTGGGCAGGGCAGAAGGGGCCAGCTTATGAAGAGCTTTAAATGAAGAGTTCTTAAACAAAGAACTGTATATTTTATTCTAAAAATTATATGGAACCAGTGGAGTTTATTGTGTATGGGAGGAAAGGCAATGACATCGATATGCAGTTGAGTAAAAATCATTTTGGCAGCTATGGGGAGAATGGATTGTAGTAGGGATGGACCTGAGATAGAGAGACCAACTAGAAGGCTATTGAAACAGTCCAGCTGAGAGGTGCTAAGTGCCTGAACTTAGGTGATAGCCCATGTGAATGGAGAGAAGACAACATAATACCAAAGAAGTGAAGGTGGGAATGCCAAGACTTGGCAACAGGACAAATATGAAGGGTGAATGAGAGCAACCATGTGAGGATGACACTGAGATTGTGAACCCAGGTGACAGGGAACATGATGGTGCCCTCAACAGTAATAGGAAAGTCCAGAAATGAAATATTTGTTGAGAAAGATGATGAGTACTCTTTTGGATATGCTGAGTTTGAGTTGCCTATGGGACATCTAATCTGAAATGTCCCAAAGGCTGTAGGCAATGCAGAAGAACTAGAGCTCTGTTATAGCTAGTTAGGTAGATAGATAGATAGATAGATAGATAGATAGATAGATAGATAGAAAGCTCTGTGAATCACCCATGTAGAGATGATCAATGAACTCCTGGGAACTGGTTCAGTCATCAATGAAGTAAGGAAGGAATGAAAAGGCATTTATTGAGCACTTACTAGTGTCAGGTACTATGCTAAGTGTTGGGATACAATTCAAGTGAGCATGACTGTCCTTGCCATCAAGGACCTTACATTCTAGGGGGAGGAGATAACATGTTAAAAGGGAGCTTGAAGGGTGGGTCAGGAGATAATGTGCTTGGTTTGAAAGCACATGATAGAAAAAAAGGGGCCCAAGACAGAGCACTGGGGACATTCACAATTAGTGGACCTAACAGATGAAGATCCATCAAAGGAGATTAAGGAAAGATGGAGAGGTCAAACATGTAGAAGGGGAAGAAGATAGACAGAGACACACAGACACAAAGAGACACACAGATGGAGAAAGAGAGTGAGAGGGAGAAAAAGAATATCCAAGAAGAAAAAAATGATCCATGTTAAATACCACAGAAACATTGAGGATGAAGATTGAGAAATGACTGCTAGATTTGACAATTAGAAAATCACTGGTATCTTTATAGACAGCAGTTTCAGCTGAATGCTTAGGTCAAAAGTCAGATTAAAGAGGGTTTAGAAAAGAATGATAGGAAAGGAAGTAGCAACAATGAGTGTGAATGGATTTTTCAAAGACATTACCTGAAAAAGGTGAAAGAGATGTATAACAAAATAGCGAGTTGTGGATGGGAGGATGTAGAAAGAGATTTGTTTGTTTTGGGGTTGTTTGTTTTTGAACACTAGAGTCATGGACATGTTTGTAGGCAGTAAGGAAGAAACCAGTAGATAGGGGGAGATTAAAGAGTAGAGATAAGATGGATGGAATTTACTAGAGAAGACAAGTTGAGATCAAGGGTATATGTAAGACTGGCCTTGGGAAGGAGTAGCTTTGTCTATTCATAACCTGGAGTGAAGGATAAAATAGTGGCAGGGAATATTTGAAGGATGAGAGAAAGGGAGCAGAAGAAACTTGGGAAATATAAAGTGAGGCTATCAACTGCAAGAGTCATTATAGTAGATACTGTAGGAGACTTTAGGAGAGAAGAAAGGTTGGAAGAGCAGCTATGGTGAGTGGGATAGGTAATCAGTTGGACAGAGTATCAGAATTGCATAGTTGGAATTAGGGCTCAGTTTAGACACCATAAATTTATACTGGACCCAATCACTGAAGGTTCATAATTTCCTCCAGCTCTGTTCAGAAGCATGTGAGTAGGAGCAAAGGAGGTACACTTGGGGAATAATCTGGGGTTGGGGTTTTGCAAAGTGTGATTGGTGATAGGATAAGGAAGCCAGCTATATGAAAGTATAGTGTGGAACTATAGTGTGTTCAGCAAGAGGTCAAGATTGAGAAGGGAGGAGAACATAGTCAAATGCAAAGATAAAGTATTGAGCAGTAGATGGAATGGAGGTCACAATACAGATTAGGAGATATAAAGTATAGAGTGAGATGAGATGGTAATAGATTATGGTCAGGTAAAGCAATTTTGGAAATGAATGTGAAGTTACAGCAAGATCAAATGAATGAATTCTTATATGTAGCTGATTTGAAATAGAAGAGTAGATCCTAAGAGATGAATAAATTAAGAAGCTAGGAAGTTAGGGTATTTGAAGGAATGTCATATTGACATGTACATACAATATACATATTGTATATTTAAATCCTCTAGTCTGAGGGTAGGAGTTAGGGAAGAGAGAAAGACAGTGAGCAGGTACTGAACTTACTGAGGAATGAGGGAGAATGTCCTGAGAGTTAGTAGGTATTGGCTACCCCAATCTGAATAAGGTGACAAATTTGGATAGTATGAACCGTAAAAGAGGAGAGGCTTCTAATGAGCATAATCCGTCTTTAGTCTGGAAGTAGCAATGGAGGCGCAAGGAATACTCCAAGTCCTCAGCTGTGAGCAATGTGTCAGGAGTGTGAGAGAAAGTGTAGCTAATCTGGGAAAAGGTAGTCAGGAAAGTAGTGCTCATAGATGTGAGTTAGGTCTCAATGAGCACCAGAAGATAGAAGGAAGAAGCAAGGAAGGTTTTTAAGATGAGATGAATTTTGTTGATTGTGAAGCAGATCTTCTAGATATCACTATAAATTTGTACTGAACCCAATCATTGAATGTTCATAATTTCCTCCTGCTCTGTTCAGAAGCCTGTGAATAGGAGCAAAGGAGGTACACTATGGGAATGGTTTGGGGTTGGGGTTTGGCAAAGTGTGTTTGGTGACAGGACAAGGGAGCCAGCTATTTGAAATGTAGTGGAAAGAGTGGACAGCTCTAGAGTGGGAAATTGGGAGAGAAAGAGTTGAATTGGATGAAAATAATCAGACAGCTGAGGATGAAGAAAAGGGTTTGCTTTTTCAGCAACAAGGGCTTCAGTATCACTAGAAAGTAGAAAGTAAGAGGGTAGACCTATGTTAACCACTGAGGAGTGAGTCCCAGCAAAGTATCAGGGGATGGGTAGAAGTCCATTGAGATAGCCATGTGATTAAGGTCAATCTTCAAGGTCTGACTTCATTATAGGTAAGGTGTTCTGTGAGATCCATGAAATTTCACAGCAGGTGTGAACAGGATTGGGTGTGGCCAAGGGAGTCTGGCTGCTGGACTTGGCATTGGACTGGATGATTTTCAAGATTCCTTTTGGCTCTAAATCTATGTTTCTATGTATCACTAAGGAGGATTTAGAACAGATCTCCTCTGCTTATGAATCAAACCTTAATTCAGGGCTTAATTGATCTTGCCTTAAATTCTGTTTAACTTGTGGCATGTCAAGCAGTTGTAAAGTTAGTGACACTGACTTCCCTTATTCACTGGCAAAATGCATGTTTTGCAGGAAGGGCTGCTGTTATTCTGACTTCTTGCAATCGACACATAAATTACGAGGCACAATCTGCTAAGTAGACTTTTATGGACAGACAGTATCTATCTAAAAGCCTTTTGCCTTTTCTCTACTGACCCAGTCCTTCATTCAAGTCCACTCAAAACCCCAGCAGGCAGAAAGATGAGACCACTCAAAGGCTTGAAACCCTGAGGACTCCAAACAGGGGTTCTTTTCAACCCGGCGGGCCACTGCTGCTGAAAGAATGACCTGAATGAACAAGCAAGTCCTCTTCCTTCAAATGCTTCTTTGGTCTGTGTATTGTTTTCTGCAGTCCACTAAAGCAGGAAACTCCAGATCAGTGGGGGAGAAGGACAGAGGGAGAAGAAGATGCCCAATTGATATGTAGGAATCATGAGTGTATGTGTTTCTAGCTTTTGTCTCTTTTTATTGAGTCCTTCAGAACTCATCTTTTTAAAATTCTTCAGTCATGACATCATCTAAATGTAAAAGAGAGGATGTGATTTCCCCAATAAACCTAGGACATACTCTCCCACTAACACACAGCATAAAAACAGTAGGTGCAAAGTCAGAATTCAATGGTAGGGTGACACTTGTGTAGGGAACAGGTAGCCAGGGCAGCCTCTGGCTCTGGAATTGTGGGACTGGATGGCTTTTTCTCTCAGAGTATTTCCAGGGTTTGTCCCTTAATGTGGCTATACTGTTAATTGCCAGTAGGAGAGCTAACCATGTGTCTGGGGAGCATCTCTCAATTTCCTCACTTGTTCCTCAAACCCAACTTTCCATCTACTGATGGCCTCCTCTCTGGCCCCCAACCCAGACTGCCCCCAAATTATAAACTGATGTTCCTTTAAAGGTCACCAGCCTTATCTGTCTCTCAAAAGCTGATTGCTATTCACTTACATTTGTTCTCACTTGTTAAAAGATTGTCAGGTGTCAATACCTTGTTAACTGTATTCATACCTGATCTGTGATTATATTAAGCTGGTGGAAGAAAGGTAATCAAATCTCCTTTTACATAAGATATTTGTATCTTTGAAAAGAAAGCAATGAATGAGCATTTTTTAAGCACCTATGATGTGCCAGGCACCATGCAAGTTTCTGGGGATTCAGAGACAAAAATGAAAATCTCTGAAGGAAGAGAGTTCTATGCTGCCTGGCTTTGGACTCTACCAGAGAGAAAGCTTCAGAGCTCTTGGAAGATATCCTGACCCAGCTTTACAACCAGTGTCTTGGTATTTTTCTCTTCCATCATTCTAGCCCTGTTTTACCATATTCAGATGCTGTTAAGGGATATTAGAAGAAATTTGTCCAAGCTCTTCTTCCAGCCTCAGTTGTGATTCATTTATCTTCTCTGTGGCAGGTCCAGGTTCCCCCAAGACCACAGATTACCTCTTTCTTCAGTCTCTCCCCCCAGCTGCCAAGAATCCCCAAGTCACCTTTCCAGTTTGCCTTTTCCAAAGTGTTTTTGCTGAGCAGAAATGACTCCCCTAGGGAAATATGGCCCTCCAAGGCAAGCAACATGAACTCACCTTTTTCATCCTCTGACCAATAGGACTTAGCCCCAACCTTCCCAATTTGGGCTAAGGTGTGTAATTTAACAAGAGAGACTATAAACCCTGAGTGAAACTGCCTTCATCTTCCTCAATCCTATCTCTTCCTCACCTTTACCATCTCCCCTAAAAAAAACCCCCAAAACCAAACCAAACAAACCAACAAAATTACCTTGCCCTTAGCCTCTCTTCTCCCAGTGAGATTGCAAGGAGTTCACCTTTGAGGGAGGGAAAACAAAGTAGGTATCATAACTGCTGAACACCAGGCTCTCATATCACATAAATATTTACTGAACAGGTTTATTTATAGGCTGGGGAACTGGATAATTCCATCACATTAGTACTGGGCAAGAAGAACAATTTTTGCCTTCCTGCATGCTGGGAACTACTCAGGAGACCAAAAGGAGCCCCAAGGGAGGCTGACCCCCAGAATTGCCCTGTGGCAGGCCAGGGTATCCTGGGGCTACTGGGAAGGACTGATTGGCATCCTGGCACTACATCAGCCAGCAGAGCCTGATGTAGGGGTGGAAGTGGGGGGAGTAAGGCAGAGGCTTAAGGAAAGAGAGCAAGAGAGGACAGCTGTGACATCATCACCAACCAATCACCATGTTCTCTCCATGCCCACAGTTTAAAAAGCATTCAGCAGGGTCGGGAATGAACTGTTCTGCCCAGAATTTCTTGGATTCAGCTTCTTATTAGAGTAGGATTTCACTGTAAGACTGTAGCAGCCTTAAGAAACTTCTAGTTTGATTCCAGCAAAGGGGTTTGATTTACTTGAGACTATTATGGAATACAGATTGATAGGAGACCAGAGTCAGAATACAGGCATGTTCCAGGGAATGACAACTCTTTTTTTAAAATAAATTTTTAATATTTAAAAAGTGTGTTTCTCATAGTGACTTCATGAAGCAGAAAATGTATTGCTCCATTTCACAGATGAAGAAACTGAGGCCCAGAGAATTACATTTGAAGATGAGGAGATGAGGCTCAGAGTTTGATTTGTGAGTAATGGGGACTCAGAAAGGCAAAATGGGAAAAATGAAGATCAAAGACAGAGAGACCTGTCCATGGTACTACAGTTAGTAAGTACCAAGAGTCAGAATTTAAGCCTGAGTTTCCTAATGGGAAGTCTTTTTTTTTTAAATATAAATTTATTTATTTAACTTTTTACATTCATTTTCACAAAATTTTGGGTTCCAAAATTTTCTCCCCATTTGTCCCCTCCCCCCACTCCAGTACACTGAGCATTCTAATTTCCCCTATCACCAATCTGCCCTCTCCTCTATCATCCCTCCCTTCTCTTGTCCCCATCTTCTCTTTTGTCCTATAGGGCCAGATAACTTTCTATTCCCCATTGCCTGTATTTCTTATTTCCTAGTAGCAAGAACAATACTCGACAGTTGTTCCTAAAACTTTGAGTACCAGCTTCTCCCCATCCCTCCCACCCCACCCATTCCCTTTGGGAAGGCAGGCAATTCAATATAGGCCATATCTGTGTAGTTTTGCAAATGACTTCCATAATAGTCGTGTTGTATAAGACTAATGTAAGACTAACTATATTTCCCTCCATCCTATCCTGCCCCCCCAATGGGAAGTCTTACAACTACACCAACACACCCATGTGACAGCTGGTGAGAAGTAGACCGTCTTGCTTCTAGGTTATTCTGTTTCTGCACCTGTTGTGCAGATTTGGGCTGGGAGCCAGTCACTGCAGCATCTTGGTTGAGATGCCCAGCTGTCTTAAAATCGTGACCTTCAGTTTGTGCCCTGGGTCATCAGAGATGAATGGACTGAGCCATCCCTTTAGAATTCAGATTTAGTAATGCTTTCTCCTGCTCCATGAGTCTCTAGAAATTCCCTTCTCCTAGTGTTAGCCTGCTGGATCCAACATTACTAGGACTTTCCCTTCAACTGTCTAGGGGAAATGGGTTGGGTTGGGTTTTGTTTTGGTTCAGGTTTGCCATTCTGGTTTGTGTTATGTCCTGAATCCAATTCTGCCTTGACTCTCCAATTTATTACTAATTCCCTTAGATGCAATTTCATTCTTTTAAAAAAATTTTTAATACTATTTTATTTTTTCCAATTACACATAAAGACAATTTGTAACAATCATTTATAAAAAACTTTTGAGTTGCAAATTTTTCTCCCCTCTTCCTTTTCCTCTCCTCTCCCCCTTCCTAAAACAGTAAGCAATTTGATATACATTATATATGGCATTTTCATTCTAACACACATATATCCTTAAAAATAATTTTCTAGGAGCATTTATGGTGAGGGATGGAGTTGAAAGAATGGGAAATATTAATATACAACAAAGGATATGTAGAATATTAAGCTTCTTGAGGGCCAGGATTTTTTCTGTCTTCCCAATACAGTGCCACACACATCGAAGGTGCTTAACAAATGATTGAATTAAACAAATGAATATTAAGGGGACTTCATGAATAATCCATTCTATTAATAACAGAAGAGAGGACAGGGACTGTGCTTTCATTGGTATAGAGAGATCCCCCTACCAATGCGGGAAGCCATCTTCTCTGCACCTTACTCTTTTACAAAGCTGCTGCTGAGGACACTGAGAGGGTGAGTGAATTGTCCAGGGTCCCACAAACAACGTGTGTGAGAGGTTGAAACTGAACGCAGGCCTTTGGGGTTTCAAGGCTGGTTCTCAGTCCACTAGGATGCACTGCCTCTTGCTAAGAGCCAACTCATGTGAAATTTTTCCCCACTCAGTAAAGTAATACTTTTGGATCTTCCTTAGCACAGTTTACTCTTAGAGCCCAGGGAAACTTTCATAAATGGTGAGGATTGGAGTAGGGGATTGTTTCATACTTGCCCCCCCTCCCGCTTATATTCCATCTCAGACAATGTAAAGGGTCTCTTTTTCTTATTTCAAAGTATTCTCTTCACTATTAGTTTTGACCTCAGTTCAGGAAGCATCTCTCAAGATGATGATGCAAAATAGGTAGACTGAGAGGGGTGATGCCTCGGCATGGGGATGAAGGTAGAAATAGCCTGAATCACTGAGGACTCCAAAAGTGCACTTGTAGACATGAAAGGATTCTACCAAGCCTTGTGTTTATAATTCCCTGGCCTGCTCTTACTTGGTGCATGCAAGAGAGTCAGGGGTCTGCTTACCCTAGAGTGGTGTGTTTACAAAAAACCTCAGCGCCCTTTGTTCCCCAGCTCACCCAGAGTCCCCCCAGGTCACTCCCAGTCAGTCTACAAATCTGGGCAGAGTCTATTTACTGCATAGCAATTATGTTTGTGGTCCTGCTCAGAATCAGAACAAAACTGAGACTGAGGGTGGAAGTGAAGTAAAATATGTAACTCTTTACATCTTCCAATATGATTGTACATAGGTAATTCGGATGCTGTCCATAGGACTTGATCTTTGAGCCAAGGAATGTTGAGCTGTGTTTCTCTTTTGTGAGGTCTTGAACTGCACTAGCACATGAATTAAGCATAAAATAGGTGGTGGGATCATCTTTGTATACTTTTCAGAGGAAGTTATAGATTATTTTTTGGTAAATGTACATGATGGTTCTTTCTATTCTTTTGCCAGTGCTTTTGGATAGAGTAAGGAAACTTGAACAAGCTAAGTAATAACTGGGAATATAGGTTTAATTATTTATTCTTTAATGGGTAAAGTTTGACCTATGTATCTACCTGGAGTGGGACTGGGGGACCAAGTAAATAACCTGCAGTTAGATGGAAAGCCTACAAAAGTTGTTTCCCTTGGACAGATGGTACAAATAGATGAGTTGAGTCTAGATTTAAATGGAAGAACAGGCATTTGCAGAGCTCCTTTAATGACCCCCAAATTCTCCTAGAAACAAAGACTATTTGAATAGTGCCAAATTTTTTTGATGTGGTTTTGAGTCATAAACACTGTAATCTCTGAGATTTGGCATGAGAAGTACTTGTTTCAGACCTTGGCTCCACTACCCTGCCTGTGTCACCTTGGGTAAATCAGCTAACCTCTCTGACCTTCAGTTACTTCATCAGTAAAATGAAGGGATTGACTTGGACAGACTCCAAAATGCCTTCCAACTTTAAATCTATTACCCTGTAATCTTATGAAAAACATGGGTGGGCATGAGCAGGCTATAACATATAGGAAACATATTACTTCAAAGAACTAGCTCAAGAGATGTCCTCAGAGAAACAGGATTGAAAAAGATGGGTAGGTCATATGATGAAAGTGGTTTAGAGAAAGGAATCCTCCTTCAGATGGAAATGCCATGAAGCAGATCCTGGATTTCTTGGCCCTCATTATGGTTTTGAATCTCTGTACCAGGTAACAGGATGAAACGTGTGTCTCTTGTGAAATGTGCCATCTTATAGGGGCAGACTGTCTGATTTTGCTTCAGTGTTGGTTTCCATTACAAGGAAAGTTCAAAATGATGGAGAGGCCCTAGGCCTAGATCCCGAAGAGACCAAAGAAAGAGGAAAAGGACTCATGGGGACATAAGTCTTTACAGCGGTTCTTATTGAAAAAGAACTGGAAACTAAGGATGAGGGGCTTCGATTGGGGAGTAGCTGAACAAATTAACATACTTGAATGTAATGGAACACTCTTGTGCTGCAAGAAATGATGAGGGACATGGTTTCAAAGAAACCTGGGAAGACTTATATGAACTGATACAGAGTAAAGTGAGCAGACCCTGAGACCAATTTATAAAATAATAACAATAACATTGTAAAGATGAACAATTTTGAAAGACTTAAGAGTTTTCTTCAATGAGCATGATTCCAGAACTCCAATTATGAATCCATCTTCTGTCAAAGAAGTGATAGGTTCAGGGTACAGATTGAGAAATATACTTTTTGAACAAGGTCAACTCGGGAATTTGATTTGTTTGTATATAAAGTTCTTTTAATGGGGCAGTTAGGTGTTTCAGTGGACAGAGCACCAGTACAGGAGTCAGGAGGACCTGAGTTCAAATCTCACTTCAGACACTTGACACTCAATAGCTGTGTGACCTTGGGCAAGTCACTTAACCCCAATTGCTTCATCCTGGGTCATCTCCAGTCATCCTGATGAATATCTGGTCACTGGATTCAGATGGCTCTGGAGGAGAAGTGAGGCTGGTGACCTGCACAGCCCTTCTTCACTCAACAAAGTCAAGTGCAAGTCATGTCATTATTTCTCTGATGGCATGGTCTTCTTTGGCAATGAAGGATGAACACGCACACATATAAAGTTTTTAATTTTTTTTTCTTTTCTTTTTCTTTTTCAATTTTTTCAATACTGGGGGAAGAAAAAAGAAGAGAAAACAGGTTTTCGTGCATTGAAAGAAAAAATGGTAGTGGAGGCAGAACAATTTTAAGAGGAAATGATTACAGTGTAAAAACAAGCGGCCACTCTAAGATTGAATGCATTCTTTAAAAAGGCTTGTAAAAGCTCCTGATTGTAACCTCTTTGTCTCCCTCTGTCCCCCCCTATTACTAGGCACAGTAGTCTTTCAGCTTGCTCCTCACCTTTGCCAGTCCTAATAAAAAAGGTGGCTCTGTACAGGGCTGGCCCCTGCAGGGAACTTTGCCATTGTCTGCAGACTTGGTAGAGCAGCACAGGACATTTCTCTTTCTTTCCCTTTCTTCCCCTTTATGTTTCTTCTGGTCAAACCTCTTCAACCTTCTCCCTGTAGCCTTCTGGCAATGGGCCACCTCTGAAGCCAACTCCAAGTGTCCCAGGGTGAAAATTCCCAGGGTTCCTGCCTGGTAGACTCCCTGTACCTGTTAAGTGCCCCCATCTCCACACTAGCCCTGGAGTATCTTTACAGCTTGTAATCACAGATTAGCAGCCTCCTTCCTTGGCTTCAGTCCCCAGTGGTAAGAGTACTCCAGCCAACTCCATTACATTTAAGGCCAAATTCTCTACAGGACTTTCCAAACATCAGGTTGACGGAACACTGCCAGAAATAGCCGAGAAAGCCAGTGTTTATCTCTGCCCCCAGAAGTTTCTGAATCTAGAAGCTGTCTAGGGGGATTTGATGGTTCAGATGGCCCACATTTCTTTTGGTAGTTTGACAAATGGAATTTCCAGACTCAAAATGACCTGCCATTCCAACTTATGTTATTCTTAATGCTTTACAAAACACTTTCCACACAACAACTTTTGAGGTAGGTAGTGCAAATAGTATTATGCCCATCCTATCCATAGATGAGAAAGCTGAGGTGTGGATAGTTTCTCAGACTTGTCCATGGTCACATAAATTGGAAGCCTCCATGTCCAGGATGTCTTGGCCACCTCTGAATGCACTCAAGGGATGGGCCCTACTTTGAGATAATGACAGATTCAAAAACTCATGCCAAAAGAAAATTAAAGTTAAGGGATTCACATTTAAAATTGATTTCCCTTTAAAAAATTGATTTACTACAGGTTGCTTTAAGTGGTTTGGCATTTAAAGTTCTTCAGCCTGGGCTCTTCCTATCTTTGGCATCTTCTTACATATTACTGCTCTCCATGCACTTGACAATGCAGCCTTACCTGGTATTATTGGCACATGATGCTTCATCTTTATCTCTGTGCCCTTGTACTGGGATGTGTGCCACATGCCTATAATTCTCTCTCTCTCTAGCTCTCTGTGTCTCTGTCTCCCTCTCTGTCTCTCTCTCTTCTCTCTCTTTCCCTCTATCTCCCACCCCTCTCCTTCCATCTCTCTCTTTCTCTCTCTCTCTGTCTCTCTGTCTCTGTCTCTCTTCCTCCCCCTCCCCATCTCTACTTAGAGCCCCTGTCTTCCCTCAAACACCACCTTCTTCAGAAGAATTTCTGAAGAACCTCCCACCCTGACTGCCAGCACATTTCCTTCTAAGGTTCCCTTCCATCTACTCTGTATGTATTTTGCACATACCTATTTATGTATGTGTTGTTTCCACCACTTGAATATAAGATTCTTGAGGTCAAAGATTGCTTTTTGCTTTTTTCTATAGACCCAATATTTAGCACAGTGTCCTGTATATAGTAAGTACTTAATAAACATTTATTGATTGAATAGAAAGAAAACAATGTTTTTTGAACTAAATACAGTGAAACATTCCTTAAGTGTAATTATGTTATTACATATGTATTTTAAGTAACTTGGGAAAGGCTTAAGTGGGCAGGAGTAGAGAAAATTTAGCCAGGTAAGAGTAGTAGAGCTGAAGGGGATCCAAGGCTTCCTGCCTCTGAGACCAACCTTATTATCACCTTAGCTATCCTGGCTCCAAACATGATATGTGAATGGCATGTGGTGCTCATTTGATAGGTGTTCAGAAGAGGCACAGATCACCAAGGGATAGTGACAGAGATTTTATGACTAGGTAGATTTGGAACTGGGCTTTGAAGGATGAACGTGAGGAAGTGGGGAGAGAGTGCCTTCCAGCCAAAGGGAGCAGTCCATGGGACGGTAGGAAGACAAATTCAGGGGCGAGTGATTAGGTACCCCTACAGTTTAGGATTTGTGCATACCAAACTGAGAATTTCTCCAAGTATCTCAGGGTTGGGGCTATTTTAGAGATTTCAACACGTAGAACAATCACATCTAAAAACAACCAAACAAAACACTGAACATTGCCAAAACTCTTGGCTCCATATATTAATATTCATATAAATTTGCATAAATTTGCAACTCCCAGAGTGTTAAGTAAATAGCACAGTTTACTGCCACTGTATTCCAACCCATTATTAAGGCCATTACACACATGAAATGCATAACCACTTTTGAGACCCATCAATGTCACCACATCCCGGGTTAACAAAGATAGAAGCCGCACTGGGGAAGAAAGGCCCCTTCCCAGCTCTGGATACAGAAAACGATGCAGAAAAACACTGTAGCTTGAAACAGCCTCCCAGGATGCCATTCTAGGGCTCCCTGCCCTAACTGCACCTGGCTTCAGTCTCTGGTTCTGAGGAAAGTTTATTAGGCTTGTCAATTCGCCAGGCTGCAAGCAAGTCTTCTGGTCTCCCCCCTCTCCAGGCCACCAACAACCCTACCCTGACTGCCATATTGTTGAAGTTGCCTTGCACCAGGCCTCCCCCCACCCCTCACAGGACTTAGAGTTTACAATTTGGGCTACTACCTTTCCATAATTCATGCCTGTCCCATTGTTCTAAAAATAGAGTCTGGCAGAGGCTACCAGAGCAGATTGTTAATGAGAATTGGACAGATATCTGCTTGTCACCATTAGCTGCAGCAACAGGAGACCTCTTTTCTCTCACTGGTTTGAGAGGAAGTGGGGCTAGTAGAGATGGGAGGTTCAGGGAGGCTTTGACGGACTGAGCTTTTAACCTGTGCCCCTTCACCTGCTTTATCTTACCTATATTTACCCCCTTCTACTTCCTTGTTACCTAAATGAAGTTCTCTTTCTCCACAGCCCAGTCACTTCCCCTACAAATATCCCCAAACAGGTTCTCTGTCTGTGACTTTAGCTTGTTTCAATTACTTAAGAACAGATCCATAAATAACTAGGGTAGGAGAACTGGGATTTTATTCAGGAAAACCTGAGTTCAAATCTAGACTCAAATACTTCCTAGTTATGTGACCTCTGTTTCCCTCAGTTTCCTCATCTATAAAATGGGGATAATGGTAGCAAAAATGCGTCCCAGGGTTGTTGTGAGCATCAAATGAGATAAGAATTATACAGTGCTATCAGGGAGCAGGGCTTTGGCCACTGGTGGCAAGGGGAGACCAAGATAGAGAATACCATGGGCTTGTTGTAGGATTAACTCTAAGAAAGCAGAGCACTGTAGGGTAAGGTGGGCTGGGCGGGAAGAGTCAGGAACCAAGCAGGACTACATCTAGTTAGTAAGGAAATATTTAGGGTCTGAAATATTTAGAAACATTCGGGTCTGAGTTAGGGTCTGAGGCAGAGGAAAGAAAATTGGATTCTAAGTCAGACAAGCTGGGTTCTAATCCTAGGACTGCTACTTACTCTTTGTGTGACTTTTTGGAAAATTCACTTAATATCTTTGGGCCTTGGTTTCCTCGTCTATAAAATGAGGGAGTTTAACTAGATGACCTCTAAGATCTCTTCCAGTACCAAATCTTTGATCTATATATTAACAAAGCTACTTAGAGAGCTGGAGTCAAAGGTTTAACCCTGTAGGACTCTTTGGAGCTAGCTGGGGGACCAAGATTTTTGCAAACTTAACTGTGGTAGGGTCATCTATTATGGGGGAGAAGGGGAGGAAGGCAGCAGCAGCAGGACAGGGGAATCTATGCTTTCAGAACACAGCCTCTCACGCCCCTCCTAATCCCTTTCTGTTTTCTAAAGAAGTGGAGGCAAGGCCACAGCAAACTTGATCTTGATTTAGCATCCTTTCTACGCTGTGGCTCAACTAAGTACTTAAATGACATAGCAGATAGAGTGATGAATCTGGAATCAGGAAGTTGTAAGTTCAAATACTTTCTAGTTATGTAGGCAAGTCATTCATTTAACCTCTACTTGCCTCAGTCTCCTCATCTGTGAAATGGAAATTATAATAACCCCTACCTCCCAGAGTTGCTCTAAGGGTAAAATGAGATAATATTCATAAAGCACTTTACAAACCTTCAAGTGCTTTCTAAATGATAGCTATTGTCATTAGATCATGAGGTCAAGGACTTTCTTTTGCTTGATACTTAGCATAGTGTCTGGCACATCATAAACACAATAAATCTTGACTGATAAATTGATTAAACTGACCCCTCCCTTCAGTCGCAGTGTATGAGGCTTGTTCAGTAGATACTGCTTAAGTTATTTGTCCTTCATTCTCAAAGAGGACCGTGACATCAGGAAGGTGATGACATGAGTTGTCAGTGAAATGGATTTAAGTGAGCAAGGACTGTGCAAAGTCACCAGTCTCACTTTCTCCTCCAGAGTCATCTGGGTCCAGTGGCCAGATTGAGATCAGGACTACTGGAGATGGCCCCATATTGCTTAAATGGAGATGTAAGGGAAGCAAGGCCATTGAGATCCTCTGGCACCTGGAAGTACTAGACTTGTTTTGCTTGATCGCAGATCCCTTGGTCCCTAGGAACAATGGTCAACTTCTCTGGGTCTCAGCCACTTCAAATATAAAAATGAGTGGTCTGAACTGAATGACCTCTTAAGTTCCTACTGGCCAATCTGTAGACTTAGGCAGTTGCAGAGTTCAATTTCTCCTCATTGTTAGAATAAACTTCCTAACCATGAGAGCTATCCAAAAGCTGAAATGGTAGCCTGGGGAAATAGTGGACTTTCCTTTCCCTGAAGTTTCTAGGGATGGTGTAGATTTTTGTTCAGATGAGTTGAGGTGACCTTTGAGGTCCCTTCACTGGCTCTGAAATCCTGTGGTTCTGATAATAAACTGGAACATTCTGGCCCCCCCAAAAAATAAACAAAAAACCTAGAACAAAATCATAGCACAAAACAAAAAACCCCAAACACTTTCATTTCCTTGAATATATAGTCCATAATATAGGCAGTTAGGTGACACAATGGATAGAGCCTGAGGCCTAGAGTCAGGAGGATCTGAGTTCAAATTCAACCTCAGACACTAGCTATGTGGCCCTAGGCAATTCCCTCAACCTTGTTTGCCTTAGTTTCCTCATCTGAAAAGTGAGCTGGAGTAGGAAATGGCAAACCACTCCAGTATCTTTGTCATGAAAACCCTAAAATGGGTCATGAAGAGTCTGAAACAACTTAACAACGAAAATAGTTCATAGTAAATATTTCCTGAATGAGTTAAGAAAGGATGCTGAATTTCCAGAGCAGAACCAGCAGAGGGCACTTTCTAAGCTTTCCTTATTCCTCTCCTTTTGTACCCCAATCAAGCTCTTCCTTGTATGTCCTAACCAGTTGCATTTAAGCTTTTACAGATTTCATCAAACCATAGTTCAATGAAAGCATTTGGCAAAGAGTGTAAGCTGGGGAGAGTATGGCGAGAAAGGAGGGGAGAATTCAGGACACTTTCCTTCTATTTCTTCCTTGGTCACTGTTCAAGGTGCTGCGTGACTTCAAGGAACTACTTCCATCTCTGTGTTTATTTCTTCAACTGCCAAATGGTGATTAAAAAAAAATGCCTTATCAACTCTTCTAAACTGGGATATAGTTGGAGTACTAATAAGGGTTAACATTTACAGTGTCTGAGTTCAGGAGAGGAAAGCTAAATGTGTCCATTTCAATAGGGCATATTCTTTCTGGTTTGTTTAGTTCTTGCTGTTGTGTGTTTCTGATCCCTACAGAAACCATTGTTTCACTTGTCACAGCAACCTGTGGCATTTGGCATCAGCCAAAGACATAGAAAACATACATGATAGAGAAGGAAAAGATATCAGGAGCTGAGTGATAGAGGAAGTGACAATAGACAGAATGGGAGAGGCTACAAACATCAGCTAAGAAAGCTGGTATAGAAGCCAAAGAGAAAGGGGTTAAGGATAGAGGTGAGGTTGGAGAGAAGGAAGGGATGATGCCTATGAGTCAGTCAAGGCAATATTGAAAGTAGACTGAGTACGGAGTGACCTAGGTTCTATTCCTGGTGCTTCCATGTGACTTTCAGCAAGTCTTGTCGCCCTCTGGTCTTTATAAAATGAGGGTGTTGGATTAGATAGCTAGTTCTCAATTTAGAGACAAAGAACTTGGGTTTGAATCCCAGCTCTTTTATTTGCTACTGTGTTATCTCAAGCAAGTCACCTAACCTCTCTAACCTCAGTTTGCTCATCTGTAAAGTAGGGAAATTAGAATAAATAATAACAATAGCTAACATTCATATGTTATATGAATACCTTCTTTGCGACAGGTACTATGATAAACATTTTTACAAATATCTCATAAAAACAAAGATCAGGAGTAGAATTTGTTAGGGAAAGTATATGTCTATACATGTGTATATATATATATGTATGTGTATATATGTTTATGTATATGTCTATATCAATATCTATATATAACTGTCGGTAGCCTGGGGATGGGCAGGAGACAAAGGTGGGAAAAAGAACAAAATAAAAGGTGCACACCAGAGAACAAAAGAAAACTGAAAGGAAGCAAAGATGAACAGTTCTCAACACAATGCAAAGTTTTTGTTATATAGGCTTTCCTGAAATGGAAATTTATTGCTATATATTTTGAATCCTCTCTTAAGTTCTGCTGTGCACATAACGTGCTTTTTCCCACTTTTCTTATTTTCTATTCACATTTCAATGTTTAAGTTGATAGTATTGTTTTTATGTATTTAAGTTTTAATATTTAAGGCTAAAATTTTTACAAAAATAAATGAACCTAAAAAAAGGAAAACATTTCAGCATGTTGACTACTTCTGAAAGTATCTGCAATGTTCTATATTGCATAGGGAACCGATAGTTTCCTCACCTGTGTAATGAAAGGAAGGAGGTGCATTTTCTCAGCTCTCTTCAAGGGCCAGACTTGGTCATCGTGCCCACACAGCGATGGGCTCAGTTTTATTGTTATCTCCATTTCAGTTGTAGTTGTGGTCTACATTATTTTCTTGCTTCTCCTCCTTCTGCATCAGTTCAGATATCTTCCATGCTTCTCTGAATTCTTCACATTTCTCACTTCTTACTCTGTCATAATATTCTTTTACATTCCCATAGCACAGTTTGCTTGCCCACTCACCATGAGGAAGGCATTTTTGGAGCATCTTGTTAACATAATTCTTCCTGTGTGTTGCTTCCATCCTCTGGCTCCTTGCCTTTGTCCTCCTCATCTAGGCTTGGCACCCCTGTTGCTGACTTTGGTAATTTACTTTACTTGAGACGATCTTCTCTCTGTTCTGTTTTCTATTGTCCCCTGCCTGTCTGCCTCTAGTTTGATTTCCTGGCAATCCCTGGCTTGTGCTGTTTTCTACCAATAAAAGAAAAATACTACACTCTTAGAATGCTCTAAGTACTTGTCACACAGAAGTGACCAAAGAGGGCATTTTGTTTTAAAACATTACTATTCATGAGCTCGCTACTATTTCCAGGATCAAATATAAATTTTGGCGCTTAAAGCTTTTCCTAACTTTGCTCCATCCTACCATTTGAGTCCTATGCTTTGCTCCACTCTGTGGTCAACCTGCACTTCCTTCAATGGGACATTCCATCTTCTGATCCCATTGTACTCCATCTCCAGTCTCTGTTCCTTTGCACTGGCTCTCCCCCATGCCTGGAATGCTGTCTCCTCATCTCCACCTCTTTGCTCCCCTCACTTTATATAGGATTCAGCTCAACTCTCACTTTCTGCAGCAGACTTTTCCAAGTTTCCCAAGTTCCCTCTCAGATCATTTTCATCCACTCTGTTTAGCTTGTATGTACTTAATCATTAACGTGTGTCTCTCATCAGAATGAGGATGCTCCTTGGGGGCAGGCATTGCTTATTACCTTTCTTTGTGTCTCCAGGGCTTAGCACAGTGCCTGGCACATAGTAAGCACATAACTGACTGACTGATAATCCTTGTTCTGAAAATAAGACTGAGGGTCAGAGGCTATATGAATGACCCCAGGCCACAATGTACAGTTAGTCCATTTCAGAGTTAAGATTCTCCCACCAGCATGCTTCCCTCTGTAGCATTCTGCACACTAATTAGAGCTTTCTGGTTCTTACTCTCCAATCTGCCTGTATTCCCTTACTGAAAGTCTTGGCACAGTGGGAAGGGGCAGCTCTCTTTCTTTGGAGACAGCTAGGTGTCCTAGTGCATAGAGCATTGACCCTGGAATTAAGAAGACCTGAGTTTAAATGCCACCTCAAATACCTACTAGTTGTGTGACCCTGGGCAAGTCATTTAACCTTTTTCTGCCTCAATTTGTTCATCTGTAAAATTGGCATAATAATAGCTCCCTCTTCACATGGTGGTTGTAAAGATCAAATGGGATAAAATTGTAAAGTGCCTGAAACATGATAAATATCACATAAATGTTAGGTATCATTGTTATTTCTCCCCCTGCTAGACAGTCATCCTATCTCAGTCCTACTAGATAAAGCATCAGTTAAACAACTCTCTGCTCATTAGCCCCAGGGATGATAAGGAAAGAAGGATAGAGAAGATGAAATATTTGTTAGAGACATCCATGTCATTAGCTTTCACAACAGCAACCAAAAAAAAAAAAACCAACAAAAACCAAAACCCTTAGATGAAGAGCTAAAATCTCCATACTGGAAGGAGACTTGTGGGTCATCTAGTTCAACTTATTTTGTTTTTGTTTTGGTCTTTACAGAGGAGAAAACTGCTACTCAGAGAGGTGACTTACCCAAAGAGACACCCACAGCTACTTAGACTGAGATTGAACATGGATTAGAATTAAGTTTGTAGATGGTTTGAGGACTGCAGTTATCCACACTCTCAGTTCACACAGTTACAGGAAGCAATGTGGAATGTGCTTATGAGCTATTTGACCTAGGGTAAGTCACTTATCTTACTAGGTCTCAGGTTCCTTCTCTGTAAAATCATAGGGTTGCACTTAATGACCTCTCCGTTCCCTTCCAGTTCAAAATCTATGATCCATTTGGGAGTTGGCACTCCTTTTCCTCCACCTCCATCCCTGAGGGTTAGCCTCCTACTTTGGTGTCTCTTGTCTATATTAGGGCAGAAAGCTGCTCCTCCAGTGAAGGAAATGAATGTTGTGCCTTTTCTGAAAGTCTCAGGAGGCTGCAGAGGTGGGAAGTGGTATATTAAAAATGGATGAAGCAGCTCTGTGGTTGACAGGCCAGAGACAAGAAACCTGGTTTTAAAAACAAAATAGACCCAATGTTGATAAACCACACCTTTACCATGGCTGGAAGAGAAAATGTCAATACACAAACATTTAGAATCACTGATTTGTCCTCAGGGACCCTGTTTAAATAACTAGTTTATCTTGATTACACCTTCTAATCTAAGCTGTCAAAATTCCCATAAAATAATTTAGGCATTTAAAACAGGAGGATTGGCTAGACAGGAGTGGGGGAGAAGCAGCAGCAGCCAATCCAGCCTGTTCTCTGCAGCTTGGCACCCTTGGGAAAGGGTATGGTTTGCAAACTGCCTGCTCTCCCTGCACTCCTTCCCCTCCACCCCTCACCAAGGTGGTCCTTGTATCTGCTGGGCATCCTTGTACCTTTCGATTCATCAAGACTAGTAGTGGAGTGGGAAGAGGAGGTAGAACACTGGGGAAAAATCATTGGACTGAGAGTCATAGGGTCATGATGGGAGGGGTCTCTAAGGCCATCTAGTCTACCTCCTTCATTTTATAGGTTAGCAAACTGAGGCCCAGGGGAGTGAATTGACTTGTCTAAGGTCACATAATTAGTAACAGAGGGCAGATTTAAACCCAGATTTTTTGACTCAGGAGTAAATACTCTTTCCACTGACCATAGGGGGTGATAATTTGAGCATACCCTGTTGAATGAGATCATTGTGTTCAGTTCTGGGCAGTCCATTTTATTTATTCGTTCAACTAGCATTTACATAAGCTCCTACTATATGGTAGACACTGTACCAGAATAGAACTTAATTATGGGAGAGTTTTCAATTCATTGAACATTTTGGAATTGTAATGTACAAGGCACTGTGACATAAAGATAAAAATGAGAGTCTTAGAACAGAACCAACAGGATATGAATTTTGGAGAGAAAAGGAAATGAAAGATAGGAAGTCAAAGATAATCTACTGGCTTCCTAATTTTGCCTTGTGTTGACTAAGATAGGTACATATATGTGGAATGATAATTAGAATTTATTTAGAAGAGCTGAACTGGGGACCAGATAGATCTGGATTACAGTCGGATCCCTGACGTTTACTCTTGGGTATATCACTTACTTTTTTCATATTCTTATCTATAAGAAAGAGAATAACACCAGTTGTTCTAGCCTCACTGAGCGGTTGTAAGGCATCATGTGTGAAAAGTGCTTTGGAAACATTAGGACAGTTAAGCAGTGCATTGGATAGGGTACAGCGCCTGGAGTTAGGAAGATTCATCTTCCTGCGTTCAAATCTGACCTCAGTATCTTTGCCAAGAAAACCCCAAATGGGCTCATGAAGAGTCAGACATGACTGAACAAATGATGAAATGTAAACTTTACAAATGTTAGGCATTACTTTACTTAAATAACATACCACTCTTTTGCTTGAAACCTTTCTGTGCCTCCGTATTGGTTCAGAGTTCTTAACCTGGTATTCAGGAGCCTCCACAAACCTCAGCACCCTACCTTTCTAGTTTTGTCTTACACTGTTTTCCTATGTATACTCCATGCTTTAGATAAACTGGATTACTCCACACTGCTATGTGTGTCCTGAATGGTTTTACAGACACCACTCCTTATACCTGCAATATTCTCCTCCCAATATTCTATTGAAATTGTATCCATCTCAGATCAGATGTCACTTCTTCTATGAAACCTTTCTTGATCTCCCCTAAATATTAGTAACGAGTCTTTACTTATTTTTATTTTTTAAAATTGTTATGAATCTTTTGGTTTTTAACCTCATTTTCATTTCTGAAATTAGATTTCTGAGATTTTCCCTCCCCTCATAACAAAGAATAAAAAACATTTTTAAAGGGTCAGAAATACCAACCAATGCAGCATCTTTATCTGAGAATTGTTGTTGTTTGTTCTTCATTTTCAAAGAAGACTGACATGCAATATTCCAATATTCCATATTTCTGCATATCTACATAGGAGAGGTAGCTCACATCATCCTCATGTACTGATCATGTATCATATTTATTTATGCATCTCATATCTCCAAGGAGGCAGATGCTATGTCTTATTTAATTTTCACCTCTTTACCCTAGCATGAAGTACAGTGCTCTTCACATAGTAGGCACTTAATAAATCTTTATTGCTGAGCCTCGGGGTACTACATAAAGGGACAGAGGGGACAAACAGCTAAGAGTGTGATGCCTTAAACTTATTCCAAAAGTCTACTTCCTCATGACTACTTAAGAGGCCTTTTCAAAGTTGTTTTTTAAAAAGCTGTACAGTACTTCAAAAGAGCTGCACCAGTGACAGGGAGGGGCACACGAGCAAGTTTAGTAGGAACCCAGCTGTGAGTCATCCTCTGGAGGTGGTTTTGGGTATCAATCCACAAACATTCATTGGGGAGCTGTCCAGTTTCTGAGAGACTGAGCAAGAGTTTGAAGGAGACAAGGATTTTGCAGGAGATGCTAAGGCCAGAGTAGCTGCTGGCTCCCTTTGACATTGAGAGTTGCTGATTTTCCTCTCCATTTCTTGACAGAGCGATGATGGATTCAGGGTGCAAAATGAGTTGTATGTGTGGGTGTCTGTCTGTATATATGAACATGACTAATGAGGAAATCTCTTTTGCTTGGCTATGTATATTTGTTACAAGAAATTTGTTTTTCATTTTTTCTTTTCAGTGGGCTGGCAGGAGGGAAAGCAAATAATTTTGTTTTAGTTAAAAAAAATTTATATAAAAAACAAAGTAAAATCCAATTCTGGAGATGAGCACAGTAATGAGTCATCAAGTTTAACTGACAAAAAGAGTTCTATTGGGAGCCACAAAGAGAGTGCCATGTTGGGGAGGTCTTGCTGGGTAGCAATTTTGCCTTCTTCCTCAGTTTGGCCTCTAAGACCTTTTAAAGCTGTCCCCTTCCCATTTCTGTAGTCTTCACACAACTTACTTCTCCCCACATTTTATTTCATCCTGAGATACTAACTTCTTGGCTGCTTCTGGAACAAGATACTCCATCTCTCAACTCAAGGCTTTTTTTACTGGCTGTCTCCAATGCTAGGAATTCTCTCCATCCTCATCTCTGTCTCCTAGTTTTCCTCATGTCTCAGCTAAAATTGCTTCTTCTTCAAAGAACCTTTCCCAGACCTCCTAAATGGTAATACTTTTGCTCTGTGACAATTTACAGTTTCTTATGTCTGTCTGCCTCTCTATCATCTACCTATCTCTATCTGTCTATCTTTCTATCCCTCTCTCTATCTCTCCATCTACCTGTCTACCTGTCTGTCTATTCATCCATCCATCCATCCATCTATCCATCTGTCTATCTATCTATCTTGTGTACACATAGTTGTTTGCATGTTGTCTCCTCTAGTAAAATATGAGATCTTTGAGAGTCAGGACTATTGTTTTTTGTCTTTATTTGTATCCCCAATTGTTTTGCACAGTCCTTGGTACAAAAGTAGGTGCTTAATAAGTGCATACCAACTGACTTCAGGAAGGCATTGGTTTACTCTACTGTTTACTTCATATTCTGGTGCAAATGTAACTTTACTAATACTCTTCACTAAGGAAACAGAATAATCATTTACTGCCAATAAACTCGGTAAGTCTGAAGGTCCACAAGTTCTGGCCAGGATCTTGAACTGGTTTTAAAGACCTGGACTCTTAACAGCCTTCAGATTCCTTATGAAGTATATGGGCCAAGAAAAGAGGACTGCATGAAACAACCAACCTGCTCTAAGAAATGAATTTGATATCTACTACTCTCTCAGGTTCTAAACAGGAAAGAAACTTGGCTCTGAGGTGAATTCCAAGGCTGCCCAGGGTTCTCAGAATGGTTTTGGACATCATATAATCTCAGGTTGGAGGAAGGGGGCATCTTAGAGGACCATTGCATTTGAACATTTGAACAAAATTGTTCATTTTTTCAGGGTCAACTTTATAGTATAATTTCTGCTTCCAGTTTTACTCACTTCCCTCTACCTCAGTCCATACACTTGAAGTTTCTCTGAAATCATTTTTACTCACTTCCCTCTACCTCAGTCCGTACACTTGAAGTTTCTCTGAAACCATTTCTTTCTACATTTCTTATAGCACAAAAGTACTCTATTTCTTTTATTTACACTATAATTTGTGCAGTCATTCCCTGATTTGTGGCTACTATGTTAGTTTCTAGTCCTGGTATAAATATTTTTGTTTATATAGGTATTTCCCCCCTTTCTTTTATCTGATTAAGGTATAGGCCTAGTAGAGGTATTGCTTCATCAAGGGGTATGCACAGTTTCATAATGTTTGGAGTATCATTCCAAATTGATTTCCAGGATGTTTGTACCAATTCACATCTCTACCAACAGTGCATCAATATGCCTATTTTCCCTTAGCCCCTTCAACAGCTGTTATTTTCCATTTTTGTTAACTTTGACAATCTGGAACCTTTGGCCATAAGCTCCCTGCATCCTGCACTGATGCCCTACTTAGGGGCCTGAGTCCATGATCTGGTAATAATCTGAACACTGACTCCATGCTCCCAGATTCTCTGGGAGACCCTGTGATGTTGGCTTGGGCTTTGGGATAAGTCTATGATCAGCTCTAGTGACCCTATTACTGTTGGCTCAGCTCACAAATCTGGGCACTGTTTCCATGATCCCAGAGGATCATTTCTCTAAAGTTCCTTGTCATTTGCCTATGGATCAAATATGTGATCTTGGGCTAGAAAGATTACCAATTGTAGTTTCTCCAGTTTCCCAATCACTGTGTAGTCTGGCTTTCTTCTTAGATCATTGTTGGAGCAATTGTAGGGGAAGCTGGGCTCTTTTTCTTCTACTTACTCCTCTATTTTCTCCAGGCCACTTTTCACATGAATATCTGGCAAAGCAGGTCTTCTACATCCTATATTTGTGCCTGTGTATAATTTTTTTTAAAAACCCTAAGTGCTTGGCTTACATTTGTTCCAGTTCAATTTCATCTGGTTTATTTCTTCCCATTGTTCCATCCTGGACTTCATCAGCACTTCTCACGGAACTCATGAACCTAATAGAAATTTATATCTAGGAGGTCTTTAGAGATGATCTCATCCAATTCGTTTATTTTAAAGGTGAGGAAACAGAAGCCCATACTGGTCAAATGGTTTACCTAAGGTAAAAAGACCTGGTTAGTGGTAGATCTTGTAGGAGAACCCAAGTCTCCTGACTTACAATTTAGTGTTCTCATTATCATTATATGAATATCAAAGAAAAAAGTCAAGATCTCTGACCTCTCAAAGGAATTATTCCTCTTAGATGGGAGAAGTTGAGGCAGTATAAGATCAATTTCAGCATCACTTATTACAGAACACCACTGAGGTTCCTTCCATAATTTTTTTTTGCATCAGCATGAAAGAATCAGACTATTGTAGTAGCAAGAACATTGAACTGAACATCTGTGGTCCTTGCTTCATGCTTGGCTTGCTAGCCATTGTCTTTAAGCATTAGAATTGTGAAGATTCCTCTGGGGAACTAGACCTTTTCCAATAAGTCAATTACCAGGTATAAACCCCTGTGGAATTCTACTTCACTCTGGGGAACCCCACACAGCTGTCAGCTCTTGCTATTCCACTGTAAGAATAAAGCAGACAGCCTATGTCTCAGGTTCAAGACCCTCATTTTGGTTTTGTGTAGTTTTACTTGATTTAATTGGACCTTGAAATGCAATTCAAAGTTTATCTTCTTGGATGTTGTTCTCTGCCTATTCTTTCAGCATGGTATAGTGATAAAGAGTTAGTCTTGAAACCTGTGTTCAAATCCTCTCTCTGGCATGTACTGGCTATGTGACCCTGAGTAAGTCACTTAAAAGCAATTCTAATACTCTTAAGTTGCTAGAATTGGAAATTGAGGGGATGCTGTAACAGCAAATACTCTGACACATCCAGGATGGCCTCCCAGCACAGGTTCTCAGATCTGCTTTTCTAAAAGGAAAGCAACGTTTGAGGGGTCAACAATCTTCTTTAATCACATATACCAACAGAGAAAATACAAGCAGAGAGATAAAGACTGACAGGGCTTCTATTCATCTGACTATAAGCAATACATATATCACAGATCAACAGACAGATCCAACTGTCTGACTATTACATATATACCGTTACCAGAGAAAGAAGCATCAACATCTGGGTTTTCAAAGTGGGGGTGGGGGGTGCCCCTTAATAGCTACCCATAGTCTCATCTGGCACATGAACCTTCTTCCAAAGAATAAGCCCCCAAAGCAAAACCTCACCTCAGGGCATATATATATACATATATATATATATATATGTATATATATATGTGTGTGTGTGTGTGTGTGTGTGTGTGTGTGTTTTTCAGCGATACAAGGCATGTCCCTTGTGACTCGTGTCTTATCATAAATTAACAAAAGGTATAGGCCTTCCTACAAAACAAGCCTTCCCTAATCTTGAGACCCATTAATGAGTGGAGAAGATCTTTACATTACAGATGTCCATCAACTGGAGAACAGCTGAACAATTTGTGGTATGTGAATGTAATGGAATATTATTGTGCTTTAAGAAATTATGAGCAGAATGCTTTCAGAAAAAGCTGGGAAGACATGCATAAACTGATGCTGAAAGAAGTGAACAGAATCAGGAGAACATTGTGCACAGTAACAAGAACATTGTGCAATGATCCCCTGTGATTGGCTTAGCTCTTCTCAGCAATACAATGATCTGAGACTATTCCAAAAGACTTATGAAGGAAAATGTTATTCACATCCAGAGAAAGAACTGATGAAGTCTAAAGACAGATTGAAGCATTCTATTTTCACTTTACTTTTTCATATTTTTCCTTTTGTTCTGTTTCTTCTTTCACAACATGATTAATACGAAAATATGTTTTACATGGTTGCACATATATAACATGAAATGGCTTACTGTCTTGGTGAAGAGGGAAGGGAAGGAGGAAAGGAGAAAAAGTTAGAACTCAAAATCTTTTTAAAAAAGAATACTAAAAATTGTTTTTGCATGTAATTAGAAAAAAATGAAATGCTATTTTAAAAAAAGTACTCTGTTCCTAAAAATGGAGTACTGATCTACTTTGATAGAGGGAGTTATATTATTTGGAAGTTCTATATACTAATCACAGGTCCAATACCTATCACAATCCCTATTTATTTCTACACATTTTGAACCCTGGAACCCCTGCCTGCTTTCTTCTACATTGCCAGATCTTATGACCTTTTCTCAGTCTTCATCCCTTTTGAACATTCTACAACCTTTTATACTGTTGGTCCCTCTCTTCTCCTTATTTCTCTCTTCTCTTCTGGTTTTCCTCCTACATGACTATTCCTAGTTCTGACCTCTCCTAACCTCTATTGACCTATTCTCATGTATGACTGTATCGCCAAAGCAATATTCACAGCACCAACAGCAACTATGAATATGCCGGTGTAGTTCTGAATCACAAAGTATAACAGACTCTCCATATAGAAGCAGAAGAAAAACATTTGTTCAGACATCAGAAAGCCAAATCCCAACATCAGAAAACCAAATCCATCATAGCAACAAAGAAGTCTATACACAATAACACTGCCATCCCTAAGCCTTCCTGCAAACCCTTAAACAAATCACAAACAAGCTCTCTCACTCCACTGTGATTGCTCTCATTTCCTACTCCACCCATTCAGCAAGTTCCTCTGATCACATGTGAATTAGGCTTTCATGTGATTTAAGTAGCTCACATGGGCCTATTAATGGGTAGGAAATCTCTTCAAATTAAGCAAAAATACATTAACAATACAATGACCATCTTTCACTCTCTTGGTCTGTTTTTTTTTTCTTTTTTCATTTTTGGTCATGGAGGCAAAGACATCTTCCTTTAACCTACCTGAAGTAAATGCTGTATAGTAAAAGTAAGATAAGGCATATAAAGCATCTTGGGCCTGAGGAGGAAAGGTACAGCCTAGCCTAGGTCAGTGTAATTGTATTGCCTCTCTCGAAGGTCTCTAGCAATAACATTCATCTTATAAAGAATTCCATGCCTGGAGAAAAATGAGCACCAGGGGGCAAGACCTCCCCTTCAGGTTTAATCTGAGAACTGACATTTTGACTGGAATAAAACATCTGAAATGATGGCTCAGTGTATAAGGCCAAACTTGATCACCGTGATTATTTTGTTAGAGGAACTCTGCCATGGAGTGGGTGAAGGACAAGTTTGCAGGCACCTTGAGGAATGTGGCTTACTCTAATTCTTAGAGTTTTCTGTCACTTTTGTGGAGGAGATGTGAATGCTAAGTTTAGCCTGAAACTTCCCAGACTCCCCTTTCTCTGTTTGGCTTAAGTTCTGCCAACTAGCAGACTCTAGTCTTCAGTTTTGTTGTTTTTAAGTCATTTTTTTAAGTCAGGTTTGACCCTTCATGACCCCATTTGGGATTTTCTTGGCAAAGATCCTAGAATCCATTTCCTTCTCCAGTTCTTTCTATAGATGAGAAATTGAGGCAAGCAGGTGACTTCCCCAGGGTCATATGACTTATAAGTGTCTAAGGCCATATTTGAACTCATGGAGAGTCTTCCTGTTTCCAATTTCAGTGTTCTATCTACTGCTTCACCTAGTTGCCCCTAGTTTTCAGAAATCATTGTTAAGGGACAAATTTACCTCAGTTCACCTCCCCATCACTGGAAGTAGGTAGGAAGGTGACTTGTTAGGGATAGGGTATATAGCATTTCTACTACATACTGGATGGGAGGTAGGGCTAGATCACTTAACCAATCTCAGTCTCATTTTCTTCAGCTATTAAAAGGGGATAATGATACTACCTTCCTTGAAGGACTGTTGTAAGTATCAAATGAGACAGGACATGAGCACCGTTTTATAAATCTTAGAGTGTTATATAAATGCTATGATGACACAACTGCCATTGTCCCTCCTAAATCTGAGCTTCTATGATATAGAGGCAACCTGAACAGAAGGGAAGAAGCAATAATAAGAAGAGATATTTATATAGGGCCATAAGATTTGCAAAGTGCTTTTTCACTTAGGCTTCATAACCACCCTGTGAGGTAGCTGGTGTTATTTCCCTTTACAGAACAGGAAATTGAGACTTAGGGAGATTAAAGAAATTGACCTAAGATCATGCAAATGAACATCTAAGGCAGTATTTGACCAAGGCTTTCAGACTGAGAACACAGCACATCATCCAGTCTGGGTCTACTATGGACCCAGAATCGGTTACCTTTTTTTTGACCTGACTGTAGAGGTTCAAAGGGAGGATGGGCCAAAGGTGCCAACGATATCTTCCGCAGTTCAGTTATAGGTAATTAATGGTCTAAAAATCACAAGGATTATAATTTTATAGCATTCCTTTCTAATGCTATTATTACAGGATGAGAATATCTGCAGAGTTGCTGTGCTATGTAAGGCTTTTTGTATAACTGCTTTAGGGAACATGATTTAGCCCACTATCTAAGAGGTGATGCGAAGCCTCTCATATAACACAATTCCCACTGCTGAAGTAGATCCCAAATGGCCTTATTTTTTAAAAGGGACAAACTATAGGTTGGGCAGCTTGACCTGGTTATCATAAAGATATGGAAGGTGTTGTTAAAGGGATAATTAGTGAAATTCTAGAAAAAGAAGCAATGATCTCAAAGAACACAACTTAAGTTACATTAAGGGTTCATAGATTTGTAGCTAAAAATGACCTTAGAAACTACCTAATTCAACCTCATTGTCTTACAGAAGAATTAAGGTCCAGAGAAATGAACTGCTTTGCCCACAGTCACATAGCAAATGATATAGACAGAATTTGAACCCAGATCCTCTGACCTAAACACAGAGGGAGTCTAATAGCATTAGAAGAGGGTGTACAATCTTATTATTCTTGAAATTTTTAGGCATAGTTATTTTTATATAGGGCTGCACTGTAGAAGGTACTGTTAGCCCAACCTGCCATTAGACACAAATTGAAGTCGATGCTTTATCCACTGCACCTTCTCACTGACTGGTAAAAAGTATATCATTTGTTCAGTGGTATAGTAACGCATAGGTTAAATACACAAAGTTGAATTGGCATGCTTCAAATGAATGGGGTCTTGAGACCACATGTGGTCTCATGATTGCAGGTTTCCCACCCCTGGATGGGCTATTTGGCAAAATGACAGGTCCCAGATACAATAGCTCAATGCTTTACTTATAACAAATACATAATAATTTGTTATTGAATGAATTAGTGAAAGGAGTAAGGAAGGAAGGAAGAATGGAAGAAAAGAAAGGGAAGGGAAGGGAAGGGAGGAGAGAAGTTGGACCCCAAACCAGAACTGAGGGAAACTAAGAGGACAAAGGATGATTTAAAGACTTAAATACTTTTGAGGACAATATATGGAGAAGAATTCAAACATCTCCCATGGACAACACAAGAACATCTGCCCTCGGAGAGATCAGGTCAATAAGCATTAAAGCTTTACTATGTACTAGAAGCTGTGCTATGCTGGGAATGCAGATACAAGCAAAAGAGTCCCTGCTCTCAAGATTACATTCTAATGGGAGAACACAACACATAAAAGGAAGCTGGAAAGCAGAGGAGCAGGGTTGTGAGTGACAACATGGCAGAGAAAGTGGGAAATCAGGAGTGAAGCTTAGAGAAGAACGAAGGGATGGCTGGCCTGGGCATCATCCTTAAAATGGAAGGTCTAAGAGGAGCCAGCTGATCAGAGAAAAGGGGTACAGTGTATAGAGTACTTCTTTGGTGAGAAATTTCAGGGGGTGGAATGAACTGGGATGAGTAAGCTTCTGTGGCATGACAGAGAAAGTCTAGAGTCAGGAGTGGAGTGTGGAGAGATAAGAACTTCATATGCTACCCAGCCAGCCAGCCACCCAGGCCATCTTATCTGCCCTGCTTTTGTGCCTTCAGGGATCTCTACAGACTGTGTCTTGGAGGATTTAATCCATTTCATTTTTGGAACCCCTGGAGTTTGGCTAGAGTTCAGAGTGTATGAAGAGGAATGATACGAGATTAGAGGAACATTCGATCAGGCTAGAAAGATAGAAAGGTAAAAGATCATGGAGTGGCTTGAATGACAGGCAGGGATGTTTGAAGTCAGAAATACCTGGGGAAGAGTGTACTGCAACCAGCTGGAAGCCCGCTCAGTAGAGCTGATTGTTTAATTTTCAGCCCAAGCATTTATATCTCAGAAATCAGCAAATGCTACAAATCAGAGCTTGAGTTATTGTTCTGTTGATTGTCTAGACTTAAGAAAGTGCTCATAATGCATATTAAACTTACAAGGGTGTTGTGGGAACACTCTCCCTACTCCCTATGGTTGTTAAACATCTACCAGCATATGCCTGGAAATGCTCATCCTAAGTATTACAGGCCCCTAATCAGCCAAGAGAATTTGGGGTAATGGTTAGTATCAGGAATCTCTGTCTTTGAGATATGGTTGTGTGTATGTAGGTGAATATCTAAATAACTGTCACATATTTTTTTAACCCAAATCTTTTTCTTAAGTGCTTGTGGGGTATGTGTGTGTGAGTGTGTGTGTGTGTGTGTGTGTGTGTGTGTGTACATGTAAGCAATAAAGTTCATCTGAGGAAGAAACCCTTCCGAGCTTTTAGGCTGGTAAGACCCAGCCCCACTTCCTCACACAGCTCAAGGCTTTACATATAATACATACATAATAACTTGTTATTGAATGAAGTAGTGAAAGAAGGAAGGAAGGAAGAATGGAGGGAAAGGGAAGGGAAGGGGAAAAGGAGGGAGGGAGCAAAGGAAAAAGGAAGGGAGGGAGGGAACAAAGAAAGAAGAAAGAGAGGGAAAAAAGAAGGAAGAGGGGGAGGGAGATAGGCATCATGAGTAACCTTAGACAACAATGTTAGGTTTATTTCATCTTTCCCTCTACTAGGAAAAAAAACATTTTTTTAAGGTTTTTTTCTTCATTTCAACAAATTTTTATTAAATGGGTGCTGTATAGCAGGTACTATACTAGGAAACTAAGGATGCAAAGTCATAAATTAGAACAATTTATGCCTTCAAGAAGATTATATTCTAATGGGAAAAGTCAATATGCGCGTAGATAAGTCAATACAAATTCCATATATTGTAAAGATGAAGTAATTTGTGAGGATGGGGCATAGAGTTGTAATCATTGGATCAAGACAACAATGATAGAGTGCAGCCCTCAAGGTGAACTTGAATGAGCTGGGGGTGCCAAGCCTTAGAGGGGAGCTTTTTGATTATGACTCAACTGTATTTTGCCCTTTTTTTCTATGTCCCCATCTCATATCTTCTGGTATGATTGCAATAGGACCAGTTAGGTACAATAGTGCTTGTAGTCAGAAAGACCAGAGTTCAAATCCTGCCTTAGTCTGTAGCTATGTGATCCTGGTCAAGTCAGTTAACCTCTTTCAGCCTTGATTTGCCAGTTTTTAAAATGGGCATAATAACAGTTTTTCTCCGTAGGATCGTTGTGAGGATCAGACGAGATGTTCTATGCCAAGTGCTTCACAAGTCAGAGCACTACACAGTTTTTAGCTAGCATTATTACAGTTGGACCAAATATATAAGTTGCTTACATGTCCCCCTCAAAACAGAGCCAACTCCTCCAGTAGATATCTACTCCAGTGATTTTATGCTAAAAATTTGTCTTGTTCCCAGCTGTACCCCAAATTCACTCAAGTGTCAGAAGACAAAGCTTAATCCTGGGAACTAATGTCTTAGAGAAGATGCTCCGTTGTTGAAATATTTCTTCAACAAATAAGATTAAGGGGACAGGAATGGATTGGACAGGCCCTTGAGGGTTAAAGTAGGTAACTTTGACTGGAAGGACCTAATGTGGATCTATTTAAATGCAGTAATTCTAGACTTCACAGCTGTGTCCCCTTGCCCTAATAGGGAGGCATGCCCTAGCACAGGGAGGGAATGGGCACTGATAATAAACGTAGGCTCCTTGAAATTCATTCCATCTCTAGACAGGTCTTGCTGGATCTCAACCACCCCAGGGCCTGCAAACCAGATGGTAAGCTGCTCTGTAGCCCTATCTATACTTGCCTTCTCCCTTCCTATTCAGTAGTTGACCTCTTTCTAGGACCTTAGCGATCTCAGGCTGACTGATTCTTCCCAGAATTAGAAACATTCCATTTTCACTTAAGCATTAGTATTCAGGTTTGTTTTCCTATACAGAAAAGACACCAGGCAGGCAGAAGACAGACTTGCTAGTCAGTCCAGTCCAGCCCAATCCACCTGAGATTTTCTTTCCTTTTCTATTTAATCTCTACTGTATCTACAGCTCAAATCTGTTTGTGTAGAAGCTTGGCTGGTGCTTGCTGGAGCATGATGTGGCTAGCCTTGCTTGGGTCTCTGAGGCATGGCTTTCAGAGAAGGGATAGAAATGATAGTAAAAAAGAAAAAAACAGCTTACATCTCTCTGGTGCTTTGAGATTTATAAAATCCTCTTCTCGCTAAGATCCTGTGAGGTAGGTAGTGGAAGTATCACCCCATTTGATAGACCAGGAAATTAGAACTTGGAGAAACTGAGAAACTTATCTATGTTCACACGGCCACAAAGTGTCAGAGCCCAGACCCAGGTCTCCAGACTCCATATCCATTGTTTTCTTTTCTTTCACTACACCTCATAATATATTTCAACCATGTCCAATTCTTCATGACCCTATTTGGAGTTTTCCTGGCAAAGCTACTGGAGTGGTTTATCATTTCCTTCTCTGGCTCATTTGACCAATGAAGAAACTGAGCCAAACAGAGTTCAGTGACTTGTCCAGGGTCACACAGCTAGGAAGTATCTGAGACCAGCACCCTATCCACTGAGCCTCCTAGCTGCCCCATATTCAATTAATCATTTTACAATCATTACCCAAATTGCTTGTGTGACCATGATACTACCTTACTCGAGAGGTATAAATAGCTTTCTATTTCCTTTTGGATAAAATACAAATTCTGCTGTTTTGGCATCTAAAACTCTTCATAGTCTAGTCCCCAGGCTTGCCCTCATGAATTCAATCAAATGATCCTTCTTGATGTACAAGGACATTTTATCTCTTGCCTCCATGCCTTTGCACAGGCTGTATCCCCAGGTTTGAAATGCTCTGCCTTCTCCCCTAGGAGTCTTGGAGCCTCTAAATAACTTCAAGGCTGAGCTCCAACGCCACCTCCTTCATGAGGCCTTTTTTGACTCTTCCAGGTATTTGGTAGCTTACTTCATTGTCCCCAGGCCCAGAAATCACGCTGAATAAACGTCTATAATGACATCAATAATGGAACCATTTTAAACAAATATCACAATCGGGTCATAACGATAATCGTCCTAATAACCAATAATCAAAATCATTGACTACAATTGAATAAATCATATATTTACATAAATAACAAAATCATTTTAATAAATATAAAATCCAATCATAATACTAAAATCATTGAATAAAATTCTGTATTTACATAAATAATACAATCATTTCAAATAAACAATAGTCATCAAATCATCATAACCAAAATCATTGAATAAAACTGAATAAAATTCTGTGCTTAACATAAATAATAAAATCATTCAATAAATATAGCAATCAAATCTTAATAAAAATCATCAGACAAATCCTAGATTTACATATCTGTGTGCATATTGAAGTTTACCAGTAGAATGAAGTTCCTTGTGGGCAGAGACAGTATCCTATCTAGCACAGTGTCTGTCTGGCCTATAGTAAATACTTCATAAATATTAGTTGATTTGCTTATTTTACTATTAAATACATAGGAAGGAAATGAGTATTTATTAAACGACTGCTTTGTACCAGACATGGCCAAGAGCTTTACAAATATTGTTTCATTTTATCTTCACAACAACCTTGGGAGATAGGGGCTATTGTTATCCTTATTTTACAAGGCAGACAGAGGTTAAGTGACTTGCCCAGGGTCACCCAGTTAATGAATGACGGTGGTCAAATTTGAATTCAGCTCTTTCAAGTCTAGGACTCTATCCACTGCTTGATCCACCTGCTGATAGCTAGCACATTTATTAAGCATTTACCATGTGCCAGGCGCCATGCTAATGTTCTGGTTCTCTAAGGGAGAAGAGGAAAGGAGCTTATATTCTCATAAGGGCAGATAAAACATAAAGGAGACTTGGCAAAGGGAAGGGGATAGAGGGGGCCCACATGGAGGCTAAAAGCCTGTGTAAGCCAGAGTGGGTGGGCCTTCTCATTCGGCCGTTCACCAGGTATTGAGTTGGACTCACGGTGCCAGGCAGCCCATGGGAACTTAGAGCCAACCAGTGAGGGGCAAAACAAGAAGGAAAGATGTCCCTCCTCACTCTGTGTAGCAATTTAATTGTTTTGGAGAAGAGTAGCAAATCCACGGCACCGAGGACTTGCTGACAGCATAAGAGTAGCTGGCTTGCTTCTTTCCTTGACAACAAGTGGCACAGATAATTTTGAAAACTTATTCACATTGGAAGACAGACAAGAGGCATGGGGCTGAGGTTCAAATTCTGATTTCTTATGTGACCTTGAGAAAATCATTTCATTTCCCTGGACTTCAGTATCCATACCATAAAAATAAAGGGTTTGAAGTCTATGGTTTTGGAGGTCATTTCTAGCTCAGTAGCTATGGTTCTGGGGCATTGGAGTTGCCAATTCTGTAGATGCTTTGAGGATATGGCTTTCTGAGGGAACTGGAAGATAGTAAGAAAGGACAAGGAAAGAGTGGAGAGGTTTCTCTGTGGGAGAGGTATGGAATTTTTATTTAAGTGAAGCTCAGAAGAAAGGAGACTGTTTAGTTTTACTGTATGTTCTACATAGACCAGAGCTCTCTGGACAGAGTATAGCCCTTCAGAGAGAGAAGAGATCCTATTAGATAGCTCCTGTCAGTGCTTCCATGTGTGTTTGAGCACAAGTTCAAACACACACACATACACACTTTACATCTAATCTTGAAAAATATATTCTAAACAGGTTTCAGAGCCTATCTTGGGATGTTTGAATGAAAAAAAGAAAAGCAAAACTTCGCTGCAAGATCTCATAAGAAATAGCTCTCACCGAAGAAAGCTTTTCTGAGCCAGGGCTCTTTAGATACAAACAGTTAAAACAATATTGTAGTAAGATAAATGAGTTAGCTTTTGGTGCTCCCATTCCATCCTCCATGGGGATCCCTGTGGGATTCCCTATTCCCCACAGGCCAGCAATGCCCTTATTGAAAATATAAGATAAACCCTCTTGAGAATGTGGGGACAGTATAGGAGAGAAGAGCATCCTTAGGGCTAATCACTCGAATGGAAAAGATTTCATAGGCTGCTCCATTCTGGGACTGAGAGGTGGCTGCTTAGACCATTGAGTTCAGGTCTACTTTCTGCAGGATATCTAAGGTAGCATTATCTTTATCACTCTCTTCTTGGAAATGCTGATTTCTATCAGATTTTTTAAGATGGAGGAGGAAAAGATGGGAAAGAAGAGGAAAAATATGGGAAAAGGAAGGGGACGAAAGGAAAGGAAAAGAAAAGGAGTAGAAAGAGAAGGAAGAAAGAAGGGAAAGGAGCAAGCACCAGACAAAATAGCAGAGAGTGAAAAAGAACAGGGGAAGAGGGACCCAGCTTACATCTGAAGCATTACCACCTGTCTCCCTTGCTCCAAGATCCTTCCTCGCTTTATTCAGAAAGGTACCAGGTGAATTGGCTAGGTGCGAGAGCAGGGGATTGCGCCCCCACCAAAGTCATGCACTACTGGTTTCCTTGGTGTTCTTAGCAGAGACACTCCATCTTCTTGCGGGTCCTGCCCCATGCTGAGGATGCTTTCCCTTCCCACCTCTGCCCCCTGGCTTCCATGACCTCTTTCAAGACTCAGATTTAATCCTACCTTCTGCAAGAGGGCTTTCCTGGTTTCATCACTCCCTCCTTCCCCTTCATTCCCCTGGTGCTGTTAGTGCCTTCTTTCTGAGATGACCAACCATTTACCCTGTACACACATGATGTCCACTTTTGTTAGCCTGATGTCTCTCCAATAAGAATGTAAGTTCATTGAGGGTAAGGATCATATTTTTTTGCCCCCTTTTACACCCCAAGTACTTAGCATGGCTCCTGGCACATAGTAAGCACTTAGTAAATGCTTATTGATGCTGTTTCTGCAAATCTCAAGTGTCTCAAAGCAGGCTCTTCCTGGGACAGCTTGCCTCCATAATCACTTCTGCCTGTGGGTGGGAGTGTCTCCTCCCAGGAGCCCTGGGAGCTGGCACCATCCAAGTGATGAATCAGAGTTTCCAGCGTGTTCTCTCTTGGCTGTGCTGAAACATCTGTATAGATTACTGCAGCTCCTGAAAGCACCTGCCAGAGGAAAAGTCTTAGCCAACAAATCCATTAGTGTAGGAGCCAGTTTAAGGATGGGAAGGCGGAGGGGTTGGCACATATGAGGAAGGCTGGTTTATAGCTCACTTTTCAGAATTCTCTGTCTGTACTCCAGCTTGACAGAACCTGGTTTTGCCCTGAAAGCCAATTTGTGGTCGTGCATTTCTCACACAACAAACAAACAGTAATCATCTTCTGTCCAAATGGAAGGCAGCCTTGGCTCACCCAGCAGGAGGGTAACAATAATGTCTTATTGACAGATCATGAGCATTTAATAAACCACAGACTAATGAAAATCAGAGATGAATGAGAAGTATGTGACTATTCAGTCCTTTCCCTGCTGCCGCCATGCCATCCATCTCATACCCTAGACCTCTGAATAAGACTTCAAAAATCAACCAAGTAGCCAGAACCCCCAAGTGATTGCTCATCTTTTTCTATCTGACCATTATCGCCCAGTCATAGAAGAGAGAACACTGGGTCAGGGCCACATGTGACCTCGAGGCTGTAGGTTCCCCACACCTGGTCTAAATAATCTCTATGTCTTGTGAGCCTATAAAGATACCTTGCCCAATTCTGGACTTTTCCCTCATGCCTCAGAGAATTTTTCATCCTGGAAGAAAATTTTATCCTTGGAATTTATATCTCAGAAGTATGTTCACTCCCCAGAGGGCCTTTCCTCAGATTGGATAACTCCTGTCAGAACCTCCATCTAAGGATGACACCCAGGCCTTCATTTCTTCTTCATTTGCCATCAGCTTCAATCCAGAATTCTTTATCATACCCCTGTGTCAGATACATTCCTCCTATCCTTGCTATTCAACATTTTTTTGAAGGAGGGGTATTTGGTCCCATTGTATTCTAAATTCCTTGACTAATCTTACATTTTATTGAATATGTATTCCCAGAATTTAGAGCACAATGTCTGGCACACAGTAAGTTTTTAAGAAATGCTTGACTGACTCAATCTATCAACCAACAAGAATTGATTAATAGATGAATTATTTATTAGATACATACTATGCACCAAGCACTGAACTCAGTATGACTGAACATACAGATGCAAGAAAATAAGGCAGTCTCTACTCTCAAGGACCTTACACTCTAATAGGAGAAGATAAAACATAAAGGGGAGGTAGAAAGGATGGAGAAGTGGGGCCATAAGAATACTGAGTTAAGCTCACCCTCCTTGGTAACTTTGGAGCAAACTGAAGATGATGATTAAGGCACTATCGTATGTTAGACACTGAGATTACAAAGACAAATATTGTTGCTGGTTTCAAGGAGTTTACATTCTATTAAGGAAACAATATTTACACACATATAAATACTTATAAAATGTGCAAAAAATAAAAATATAAGGCAACTTTTTTTCAGTGAGGCACCAGTAGTGGAGGGGATCAAGACCAGAGGATGATGATAGCTGATAATTCAGAAAAAAAAGAGGCTAAGAAAGAGCTGGATAAGTGGGGAAATAGTCAAGAAAAAACAGGTGACAAAAACACTGGAGAGGAGAGACTCTCTAAGAGGAAAGAGTGGTCAACAATGCCAAACAATGTAGAAAGGTTGTTTTTTAAAGGATGAAGATTGAGACTAGGCCATTAGATTTGGTCCCTAAGAGATCACTGGTAACTACAGAGAGCAGTTTCAGCCAAATGATGCATGGGTCATGAGGGTTTGACTCATGCCTAGACTATTTAAAATGGTATCACCCATATGGAAGGTATTGAAGAGACCTTCTTTTGGAAGATAGGAGAACTGAATTACCCTTAGACATCAATGTTGGAGTTGTCATAATGTGTTTGAGAGTAACCATTTCTCATTGGCTGCTTTGCTGGAATTGTGTCTTTCAAATTTTGTGACTGGGCACAATCTGGAACCTTTGCTGCATATGCAGTTATTCTTTCCACATTTAGAGGTTTGGGGTGCAGAGCCCCTGTACATTTTTGACCCTCTCTTTGTACCAGAGAAGAAGTCTAAATTTCTTCTTTTTTCATGGGGTGTTTAAAGTAGCTTATTGTAAAATTTGGGTTAATATTATATAATACCATACAATATTTTATACATATCTGAGTTTCTAAACTTTTTCTATTTTCTGTCATCTGAGACAACTCCCTCCCTCTCCAAATCCCCATTTGATTTCTTATGCTGACTCAAGATATATCAAAACTGAAATGGGGAAAATTGAGATGTAGAAAGGATAACTAAGGGTGGAGGATTTCTTCAATCGTAACAAATGATTCTGTGCGGTAACTGGGCAGGGCTTGAGTACCACCTCCTCCCTCTTCTCAGGCTATGTGCATCAAAAAAATGGGTGTGAGGTTTTGACCTTTTGCTTTTGTCCTTTTCAGTTCTTGGTTCAGGGAGCAGAGTTTCAGACCTGGGAACTCTAGACAAAGAGATTTAAAATTATAAGAGTCCATGTCAGATAGGATAGCTAACCCATCAGCAAAGCCTTAGGCAGCAAGAAGAGTTGGTGACACTGTGTGGTTGGGATGCTGGATTTGAACTTAATGGAATTAATGTTGTGTAAGAACTGGGCTACCCTATCAACCTAATTCCTTTTCATTCCCCTGAAATTGAGGGTCATTATGCCCCCAAGTGTTGGGGAAAATGTTAGTATTTTTTCCTTGCTACATCTTTGAAATAATATCCCTTTGTCAAAGCAGACTTGATGTTAAGTGGTTAAATGGAACTGGGGTCCTAATCACTGTGCCCCTAAAGTGAGAGAATAGAATCAGGGGGGCTGGAGACTGTGGCATAGAAGAGATCCCCCCAACTCTCTCAGTGTACTGGAGAACTCTAAGGAAGGAATATAATATAACAGACCTAGCTTTCAGACTGGGGCCAGTGAAAACCAGGTGACAGCCATCTCATCTGCTTTGCCCCTCCCTGCTCCCATTTCCTGTATTGGAAAGAAGAGCTTGAAAACTAGATCAAGGAGAGATGTACTGCACTCATAGCCTGAATTATTATTTTTCATGTTATTAATCATAATAGATGGAAGAATCTATTTCCAGAGCATAGCATACTGTCCGACACACTGTAATCAATTAATAAATGGCCTTGATTAATTTATGTACATTTATCAAATTTCCCAGCATCATCATTACGTTTTCAGACTGAGATTATGGTAAGGAAAGATGAGTGGTTAGAAATTTCACTAGGCTGGTGAATTTGTTTTAATTTGCATTAATAGCTTCTTCAGCTTCTTGCTTAGCCTTTATGCTCTCTAGCTATCGTGTCTGCCTGAAAAAAGAAAGAAGAAAACAAACAGCTATTGTCAGAAATACTATGGAGCAGGAGGCCTGGAGTCAGGAAAGGGCTGAGTTCAAATTCTGTTTCTGACAATAACTAGTGGATGAAAATGGGCAGGTTAATGTCTCTGAGTCTCTGTTTTCTTATCCCTAAGACAGGAGGAATATTACTTCTTTCATAAGGTTGTTGTGATGTTCATTAGCATCTATATAATATTTTATGGTTTGCAAAGTACTTTACAAATATTATCTCATTTTGTCCTCATAACTACCCAGGAAGACAGGTGCCATTATCATCCCCATTATATATGTATATAAATATTAGTTATCATGCTCATGTAATGTGGCTTGAAGGAGTGCTTCAACAATCACTACTTAACATGTCAAATTCAGTGCTGGACCACAAATCTAAGAAATCTATGTGTTTCCCTCCCTTGCCTGACCCAGGCTTTTTTTTTTTAAGTAGCTTTTGAAATTTAGCACTATCATGATTCTTAAGGACTTCCAGAACCAAGACAGCAGAGCATGCAGTAAATCACCATAACTCTCCTATATTCACCTCCAAACAACCATAAAATAGCACCCCAAAACAAATCCTGGAACAGCAGAATCAGCAAAAAACATGGGATGAAACAATCTTTTAGCCCAAGAAACTTGAAAAATAGGCAAGAAAGGTCTATCTCATTTGGGTAAAAGGACAACACAGTCCAGGACATGAAGCATCCCAGCAAGCCATCTATAAGCTCCACACCAGCAAACTAATGGTAGATCCTTAGCCCCAGTGTGATGGAGCAGGCCAATGCCAACACCAGGACCTCTCACATCCCTAAGCATGGCTAGGGGAAACTGGCAGACTCCAGTTCCAATAACCACCTTGTATTTCAGTGTAGCTCTCAGCAAGCACGCAGTCTCCAGAGGCCAGATCTTCATGAGCTTCAGTATAACCCTAGAAAACACAGAAACACCACATCTCCCTCAGCACACATCAGCACTAGGATCCCAGATAACCTGCCAGATCCCCATGGCCTCCAGTGGTGCCAGTTACCCCCACATATCACCCCCTTAGCACAGCACCAAGCACAAGGTAACCTCTGTGGGACTCAGGGCAACATCAGTGCTGTACCATCCAGGGCCTGTAACCACTGGCACAAGAAGCCTGAGACAGTGGCCCTTCCACCCTGAGAGCAGAGCTCAAACTTAAAAGAAAGGAAAAAGGCCAAAAAAAGATGAGCAAAAAACATCAAAAAAAAAAGAAAGAAACTGACCATAGAAAATTATTACAGTAATAGGGAAGACCAAGACACAAACTCAGAAGAGGACACAATGTCAAAATACCTATGAGCAAAGCCCCAAAGGAAAATGGGAAGTAGTCTTAAGCCCAGAAAGAACTCATGAAAGAGCTCAAAAAGGAGCTCATAAATAATATGATATAGAAGAAAAAACAGGAAAACAAATAAGAGTGATGTGAGAGAATTATAAAAAAAAAAGAGTCAACAGTTTGGAAAAACAACACAACTGCTTAAAAAGTAGAATTGGCCAAATGGAAAAAAAGATACAAAAACTGAATAAAACAACTTCCTAAAATATACAACTGGCCAAATGGAAAAGGAAATACAAAAGCTCACTGGGGAAAGCAATTCCTTAAAAGTTAGAATTGGGAAATGGAAGCTAATGACTCTATGAGACACCAAGAATCACCCAAATAAATTCAAAAGAATGAAAAAATAGAATAAAATGTAAAATACCTCATTGGAAAAATAACTGACCTAGAAAATAGATCCAGGAGAGAATATGTCAGAATTAGTGCACTACCTAAATTCCATAATCAAAAGGAGGACCTGGACTGTACCCTTCAAGAAATTATCAAGGAAAACTACCTTGATATCCTGGAGGCCAAAATAGACATTGAAAGAATCCACCCATCACTCCAAGAAAGAAATCCCAAGGTAAAAACTCCAGGGAACATTATAGCCAAATTACAGAACTATCAGATCAAGGAAAAAGTACTGCAAGTGGCCAGAAAGAAATGATTCAAGTAACGGGTAGCCACAATCAGGATCACACAGGATTTAGCAGTTGCATTATTAATATGAGAGGTCATGGAACATGGTATTCTGGTAGTCAAAGGAAGGCAAAAATTAAACATAATACTCCAAGGGAAAAGATGGTCATTCAATGAAATGGAAGGATTTCATGTTTTCATAAGATCAGAATTCAGCAAAAAATTTGATCTCCAATACCAAGAGCCAAGAGAAGCCTAAAAAGGTAAAATAGGAAAAGAAAACTTAAGGAATTCAATGGAGTTGAAGTGGTTACATCCTTACATGGGAAGATGACAATTGTAATTCTTAAAGATTGTACCACTAATAGTACAGTAAGAAGGAATATACATAGACAGAAGGTGCAGGTATAAGGTGAATTTGAGGAAATGACATAAAAACAATTAAGGGATGAGAAAGAGGAGTACACTGGATGCAGAAGGGAGGGAAAGGTAGAATGGGATAAATCATTTCACAAGAAGAGGCACAAAAAACTTATTACAATGGAGGGAAAGGAGAGGGTAAGCAATGGGAATCACTGAAACCTTACTCTCATTAGTGTTAGCTCCAAGAGGGCTCAAACATGCACAGTTAGTTGAATATAGAAATCTTACACAACAGGAAGTAGGAGGAAAGGAGATTAAGTGAAGATGGAGGGGAGGGGGCCAACAGAGGAGAGGGCAGGCTGGGGAGGTGGTAGACAGAAGCAAAACACTGTCAAAGAGGGAAAGGGGGAAAGGACAGAGAGGGCAAACAAGAGGAAAAATAGGATCTAAGGAAATACACAATTAGGAATCACAAGTATGCTTGTGAATGGAATGAATTTTCCATTAAAAAAATGGATAGATAGAAAAGTGAGTCAAAAGCCAGAATCCTGCAATATGTTGCTTATAAGAAACATACTTGAAGTAGAGAGATACACACAGAATAAAGGTAAGGGGCTAGAGCAGAATCTGTCATACTTCAACTGAAGTGGAAAAAAAAAAGCAATCCTGATCTCAGACAAATCAAAAGCAAAAAGAGACCTAATTAAAAAGAGATAAGGAAAGAAACTATATCTTGCTAAAAGGCACAGTAGACAATGAAATAAAATCAATACTAAATATATATGCACCAAGTTATATAGCATCAAAATTCTTAAAAAAATCACAGGTTCTTGACCAAAGAAGAGATAGGAAACATTATGAAATGTCAAATGGATAATTTTGATAATATTAAATTTAAAAGCTTTTGTACAAACAAAACAAATGCAACCAAGATTAGAAGGAAAGCAAAAAGTTAGAAAAAAACCTTTATAATAAATGTCTCTACTAAAGGCCTCATTTCTCAAATATATGGAGAACTGAGTCAAATTTATAAGACTACAAGGCATTCCCAATTAATAAATGGTTAAAAGATATGAACAGGCAGTTTTCAGAGGAAGAATTCAAAGCTATCTATAGGCATATGCTCTAAAACATTTTTGCTTATAGAAATGCAGATAAAACAACTATAAAGTACCACTTCATACATATCAGATTGACTAATATGACCAAAAAAAGGAAATGATAAATGTTGGTGAGGATGTGGGAAAATTGACACACTAATGCATTGTTGGAAGAGTTGTGAACTGATCCAACCATTCTGGAGAGTGATTTGGAACTATGCCCAAAGAACAACTAAACTGCGCATACTTCATTCAGCAGTACCACTCTAGATATCCTAAAGAGATCATCAAAAAAGGGAAAAGGACCTACATGTGCAAAAATATTAATAGCAGTCCTTTTTGTGGTAGTAAAGTATTGGAAATTGACAGGTTGCCCATCACTTGGAGAATGGCTGAGTCAACTCTGGTATATGAATGTAATGGAATACTACTATGCAATAAGAAATGAACAGTCAGGTTTCAGAAAAACCTGGAAAGACTTATACAAATTGATGCAAAGTGAAATGAGCAGAACCACAAAAACATTGTACATAATATCAGCAACACCATGTGATGATCAATTATGAATGATACAGCTCTTCTCAGAAACACAATGATCCAGCACAAGTACAAATGACTTAGAAAGGAAAATGCCATCCACATCCAGATGAAGAACTAATGAGTACAATGCAGATTGAATTCTTTTTTTACTTATTTTCTTCTTTTTGATGTTTTTCCCCCTTTTGATCCATTTCTCCTTTCACAACTGTGACTAATATGGAAACACATTTTACATATGCTAACATGCTGTAGCAGTAAGCACCCTGACGCATCCAGCATGGTCTGCTAACACAGGTTTTTAGATCTGCTTTCCTAAAAGGAAAACAACTTTTGAGGGGTAACAATCTACTTTAATTACATTCAAAAACAGAGAAAATACAAGCAGAGAAATAAAGACCAGCAGATGGGCCTTCTAACAGTCTGAACATAAGCAATACATAAATCACAGATCTGATCCAACTGCCTGATCATACATATATACATACTTACCAGTGAGAGAGACACCAACATCTGGGTTCTCAAAGCCAAGGGGCTTCTTAATGGCTACGCAGAATCTCATCTGGCACATGAACCTTCTTGCAAAGAGTAAACTCCCAAAGGAAAACCTTACCTCAGAGTATGTATACACTTTTCAGAGCCAGAGGGCATGACCCTTGGGACGCAGTGCCTCATTAGCAATTAACAAAAGGCGTGGGCCTTCCTATAAAACAAGCCTCCCCTAATCTGAGGCCCATTAATGGGCAGGGAAGATCTTTACATTACACATGCATAATGCTGTATCAAATTGCCTATCATTTTAAGAAGAGGGAAGGGAAGGAAAAAATTTGGAACTCAAAATCTCGTAAATGAATGCAAAAAATGATCTTGACTTGTAATTCAGAAAAAAAACACCATTAAAAGAAAAAAGAATAATATTATGATTCATATAGATGCTGGGACTTAGTGAGGGTGCAAATTTTGAGGTGTAAGAACCCCATATTTTGCCAGTTCTTCTTTAGTGGAGACACAAAGGAATTTATAGCCAAATATAGACAAGTTTGTCCTCTGTCACCTTCATATGGCCACCAGTTACTGGCAAGTGCAGCACCTTTATCATCTGGAAGTGGATAATAAATTTTACTTCATCCCTCTTGGCCACCATCTTCTCATTGTGGATGAGCAGAGATGGACACTTGCCAGTTTTGTTCAGATCAGAGCCCAGTGTTGGAAGGACTTTCTTGATCAAAGATTGAGAGGCTCAAAAGGATTCTCCATTTTGGCCAGCTTCTTGACCAACATCTTGTTCTAATTGAACTTTTTCAATGCCTTCATATTTGTGTGGGCCTTAGACCCATTGCAGTGACTCTAGTCTCCCAGGGGTCACAAAGAAAATTTAGGTTGGAGTGTGGAATTGAGTCTTATGATGCTAGAGAAATGTTTGCCCTTCTGGAGATCATGGTTCTTTAGAATTATCCACAGTCTCCAGAAAGTATTTCACATGAAGAGGCACAAAAAACCTATTACAATGGAGGGAAAGTCCATGCAGGACTTTTTGTATAGTTTCATGTAGAATATTGCTGCTCTTGACTACCTGGGATTCTCAAGCTGGAAAATGTGACCCAAGTCTTTTTGTTCCCTTTCCCATAGAAGATATAAAAATCCCCAATGATCCTTAGCTTGTATTATGAAATAACTGGCCACTGAAAAAATGAGTTCCTTAGTTCAATGAGTGATTTTCATTTTAAACTCTCTAATGTTAAGGAAGTGTAATCCAGGCAAAGGCTATTGCCATCACACCATTTAGGCCATTTGGAAAGATGACGTGGCCACGGACCGTCTCTTTTGGCCCTTACTCAGGTCCCTGGACTGCTCATGTCACTTGCCCTCTCCTACAGGGCCTCATCAAGATGGCACATGTCCTGATTGAGTGTGCTTCACAAAGAGGGGCTTCTCTGCGATTCTGATGAAGTTGATGAGTTATTAACCTCCTGGGCTTCTCACCGAAGGGATTATAAGATGGTCATAATTGAGGTCCTCAGTACTCTTCAGAGATAGGATTAAAAGGTCCAAAAAGGGTCTGATGGAACAAGGTTAAAGGAATAAGAATGAGACAGTGAGGAATAAAAGGGAAGATGGGTAAATTGATAAGAGTCGTCAAGTATATGAAGAATTAGTTTATGATTTGGACAGTAGATAGCTAATGGGAGGCCATAGATTTGAGTGACAGGTTGGAAAGCATAGACGACTGTCTGGCGATCGGATGGGGTAGTATAAAGCTATGGAACAGATTATTAAAGGAAGCTGCAGAATCTCTTTCATGGGAGATTTTTAAATAGAATAAAGAACTATCTGCCTGGTATATAGTCATGGCTGAAGATAAGATAATCAATTAATCAATCAATCAACCAAAAAGTATTTGTTTAGCATCTACTACGTCCCAAATACTTCACTAAATGTTGAGATTAAAAAGGAAAAATAGCTCCTGTCCTTGAGGAGCTTGGATTTTAATGGGGAAGAATGTACCACGCGTATAAGAGTAGCACTCCTTTTAGGGTGTACCCCCAATTTACATTTGCCCTTGACAGTTGGGTAATAAAATAACGCTGCTACATTCTGGAGGGCAGGGGCTATTTCACTTCTGTCTTTGTATCTTCAGTGTCTAGAAAAGTGCCTAGCACATAATAGTTTGCTTAATAAATGCTTATTGATTGGTTTATATAGTAGTCCCCAAAGCTACTGTATATATTTATGCTGCAATGAAAGATGCATATGTTCTAGGACTGGGGAGATGAGAATCCCTCTGTACTCTGATTTAGTCAGATCACGTCTGCACTATGGCATTCAGTTCTAGGTACTACATTTGAGAAAGGATATAGATCAACTGGAGTATCCAGGGGTATAACACCAGAAGAGTGAAGGCCCTCATCATGCCATGTAAGCATCAGTTAAAGAACCTGAGGGTGTTCATTCTGGAGAAGAAAAGAATTAGGAACGATATGATAGCGCACTTCATATGTTTGAAGGATTCATGTTCTAGAAGCTCCTGGTGGATGGAACATAAAACAAAATGTGGAAGCCCAGAAAGTCCAATTTAGGTTTGATGTAAGAAAAAACTTCCTTGCCAGTGGAATTGGAGGCTTAACTTGGAGTAGAAGTGAGGAAAAGGATTTCTCTTTCACTAGAGTAAAGTGAAAGTAGTTTTTAAGTAAAGATACTATGCTTTCTTATTGACTCTATGATAGAGGGAATTTGTGTTCAAGTGCTAATTGGACAATGTGGTTCCCAAAAATCTCAGAAAAACATAGTCACTGAATTTCAGATATTGAAGGGATGCTAGTGGCCACCATTCCTAGTCTAATCTATATCTGCAAAAGAACTCTTCAGAATATACTCACAGGTCATCATCTCTTCTTTGATTAAAGACCATTCCAACCCTTAGATTCCCTGATCCTCAGATCCTGAAAGCTGTACCTCCTTCTATCCTCCCTGTTTCTGTTAATGACAACACTATTATTGTTCCAGGCACATAGACTTGAAACCTCATAGTCATCCTTTCATTTTAAAAAAATTATTATATTTTATTTATTTTAACATTCACTTTGAAAAATTTTTAATTCTAAATTTTCTCCCTCCCTTTCCCACTCATTGAGAAGGCAAGTGATATGATATCAATTATACATGTGAAGTCATGTCAGACATACTAGCCATGTTGCAAAAAAGGGCAAGAAAAATAAAGTAAGTGAAAGTGTTCTTTAATTTGCTCCCAGAGGTCACCATTTCTCTCTCTAGGTGTGGACAGAATTTTCTATCCCTGAGTCCTTTGGAATGGTCATAGATCCTTATATTCATCAGAGTAACTAAGTTTCACTGTTGATCATTTTTTACAATATCACTGTTACTGTGTGCGGTGTTCTGTTCTGCTCACATCACTTTGTATCAGTTCAAATATGTCTTCTCAGGTTTTTTCTGAAACTATCCCTCTTGTCATTTCTTGTAATAGAGTAGCATTTTATCACAGTCATATATTGCAACTTGTCCAGCCATTCCACACTTATTAGGCATTCTCTTAGTTTCCAATTCTTTGTCACCACATAAAGAATAGTTATTTTTGTATCCTGCTTGATCTTGCCTGAGGCCCAATGCTGACCAATACCTGGCTGTGCCCTGGTTTCTGAATTCTGAATGCACATCATAATCCTCCATGATTACTGGTATTCTAGGGTATTAGATCCTGGTCTTAAATGGTACGGATTCTGCTCTGCCCTTTGGTTTTCTAGGAAAGTAATGAAGGAAAAAGTATTTTTAAAATGTTTCCTATTTGTCAGGCACTGTGCTAAGCTCTGAGGATGCATACTTTTTCCTTTTTCCCCTTTTAGTCTCTTTGGGATACAGATCTGGTAGTAGTATTGCCAGATCAAAAGGTATGCATTTTTATAGCCCTTTGGGCATAGTTCGAAATTGTTCTCCAGAATGGCTGTACTAGTTCATAACTTCACCAACAGTGCATTAGTTTAGTGTACCTAATTTTCTACATTCCATCCAGCATTCATCATTTTCCCTTTCTGTTGTGTTAGCCAACCTGTGAACTGTTACCTCAGTTATTTTATTTTGCATCTCTCTAGTCAAGAGTGATTTAAAACATTTTTTCATATGACTGTTGATAGCTTTTATCCTCATAGTAATCTTTGATTGTTCTTTCTTTCTATTGTCTCACATCCATTTAATCAGTTGTCCAGTGCTGTAGATTTTATGTGTATAATATAATATCTCTTAAATCTCCTTCTTCCTTTCAATTCCTATGGCAAACCACTTTGCCCTGAGTATGAACACTGAATTACTGTAATAGTCTTCTAGCTGTTCTCCATGACTTAAATCACTTCCCTCTCCATTTCATCTTTTATTTTCTGATAATCTTCCATTAAATGCATAGGTCCCTGTGTATATACCGTCAAGGTGTCTCTTCATGACTAGACAAATATAAATGACTTGATCTTGTATTCAATGCTCTCTTCTCAACTTCTAGAATTTTATTTTCCCTTTGTTTTCTCTATGTTGCTTTCTTACTAGACTATTCAGTGTTCCCCAGGCTAATCCTCCCACCTCTGTGCCTTTGTTTACACTGTCCTCCAAATTTTTATGAGAGAAGTTGGTCAGGGAAGTCTGTCTTTACCCTGATAGACTTGATTAACCAAGAGATTTGAGACTGATCCATTGACAGTGTAACAAGATAAAGACAGATTCTCATTAGGTGAATGTGAATGGGATCAAGCCTTCCCTGAACTCTCCTAGGAAATAGATTTCAGTGACTGGACTCCCTCCCTTCCCCCTGCTCTCCCATTAATTTAGTTGACTAAGGAGTCTGGGAAGACCAGAACAGTTGGAGGAATTGTCCCACTATCATATCTTATAAAAGTGAGCCAACATGCTTGCTTACTTCCTTTGCTTTCTGTTTCCTGTTTGGAGGATAGTTCAGCGCTCAAGAACCACAAGACTAGTAGAGACAGCCAGCAGGAAAAACAACAGAAAAGGTACGTGCAATGCCCTGAAGAGACCATGAATGCTCAGTAGAGAACAATGTAATTACATGATGTCCCACCAGAGGGCACTAGTAGTATGAGTTGACTTGGACACAATTTTTGCTAGTTACAGCTTCTGTCTTGCTCGCAAGTGTCTGCTATGGCCACACAAGTTTCTGGCCTGTACCCCTTCACACATGTTTCCTGGTCACATATATTTCTTACATGTATGTCCTTCATCTGTTTTCCCTGGTGTGTTCTGTGCACATCTGCCTACTCGTGGTGTGGTAACCTGTAAAAGTGTGCACCGTGTGAAGGTAGTGGGGTGTTAGCTTTTTTTTTAATATCTTATTTTCTAATATATACCCTAATTGGTTGGGTAAAAATAAATGTTAGTGAAGGCTCATGAGATATTATTTTGAGTGGTTCTCTCAAAACTGGGACTTTTCTGTGATGGAAAGGCCCAATAGCCACAGAAAATACATGCCTAAGAGAGAGGCAAATACAAAGCTATGTGAGATCTGAGAAAGGAAAGCTAATTTGACCCTGGAATCCATGACAAAGAGGCAGTGAGCTCTCCAAAAATCAGACATCATCCTGCCTGGTCTCACCTAAGGCCCAGTTCCTGACCAATACCTGACTGGGCCCTGGTTTCTGAAATCTGAATGCACATCATAATCCTCCATGATTACTGGTGTTACAGGGTATTAGATCCTGGCCTGATGGTATGGATTCTTCTCTGCCCTTTGGTTTTCTGGGAAAGTAATGAAGGAAAAAAGTATTTTAAAAATGTTTCCTATTTGTCAGGCATTGTGCTAAGCTGTGAGGATACAAGCAAAAAGAAAGGCAGCCTCTGCCCTGGAGGAACTTACATTTTATTAAAGAAAGGAGCTAAAAAGCAGAGTAAGTGGTGATAGGGAGGGGAGGGATGAATATATCTACAGTAGGGTCATAATTTTAAAGTCCAGAGAGTCAGGAGTAGGATGGGGATGGGAATCGTATAGGTTGTCAGGGAAGTCAGATAAAAATATGGGATCAGATGAGGGCAAAAGTGTCTAATATGACTTTAAAACTTATATAGTGTCTTTGGAAGTAAAAATAAAACTGAAAGGAAAATGAATAAACTTTCTAACTTCTGTAATTGATTAAGAGGCAGCTGTGGCACAGTGAATCCAGACCTAGCCTGATAGACAGGAAGACCTGAGTTCAAATTCTGCTTCTGAATCATACTGTCATCCCTCTAGACAAATTTCTAAGAAAATCATTTGTAAAGAAGGTATACAGGAGGGAGGAGAATTTCCTCATCTAAGAGTTTTCAGTACCAGCAAAATCATAGGCAGTCTTTATCCCTTTCCCTATTGAAATTTAATTTTCTATAGGTACTCTAAATATTAGCTGCATATATTGGTACATATATATGTATGTACATACATAGCACAAGCCCTGGGAAAGAGAAAGTCTATTACCTCCAAAGTCTCCATCTGTTCTATTTTCAGGGGAGAAGAGGGCATATAGGTGTTTATAATCAAGTCAGGGAGAAAAAATGAGCACGACGAACAAATCTTGACTAATATAACATTTTGAGGTATATCTTCTTACTCTGTGGTTATTGTCTTATGAAAGATTTATATCCATCTCATGAGGATCTTTAAATCTTTGGTCTCCTGAGTAGCTGAAAGTAAAGGATTGACATTTCTTCAATGTAAATAGAAAATATTATAGAATAAATCTGGGTTGGTATTTGAAAAAATTACTTTCTCAACTCATGAACCTGTAGTCTCATCAACTATTTAATTCTGATTTCAATTGCCCAGGAACACACCTGTGACTGCTGATATCATATGGATAGCATCAATTTGTCATATAATTGTAAAATCAAAGAGACCAGTGTCCCCACTCCCATTCCTAAACACCTGCTTTTTCATTGTTGCTACGTCTGGCAGTGGGAGACAGACGTTGGAATGGGGCCATCTAGTGAGATGCTTTACTTACTGAGAGTGTCAGGTTCAGAGTATAGATTTGAGCGCACACAAGCCATTTCTAACTTAGAAAATAGATTGTGTGTCCAAAATCTGTCAACTGCAGGAACATGAGACATTTTTTTTCTCCATAGAGATTTATTTATACATCATGTCTAGGTTCTCAGAACAGATCACAAAGGGTTTTGTTTTAACCCATAATATTCTCAAAGATATGCACTATAATAATATAGTGCTCTCCTGCAATGTGTTGGGGTATATCTATGAGAAAAATGCTTCTATGAGGAAATTCATAGTTCCTGTTTTGGACTCCAGGAGTATCAATATTCCCACTGCAGGGTTGGAGGCAGGTTTGGGGACAAAAGTAGGCAGTAGGGACTTCTCTTTACCTAGGCTATTTGTAATATATGGGCAAAGAGCCTTAACAAGTGAGAACTCTGCAGAGGACTCCCACATGTCAGGCAGTGAACAATGGGATAGTGCAATGGAAAGGAGGTAGCAAAGATGAGGGAGGAGTTTGGACAAGGCAGAGGGACAGGGAGGATGAGGAAAAGGCCTTTTATGTCATCTCTAGACTGGAAGGCAGAGGAACGGCTGAGTGTTCCCCGTTTCTCCTTCTTCCATCTTACACCATCTCCCTTCCCTTCCATTTCAGCCTGACTTCTCCCCCTCTACAAGATCCTCTTCAGGTTCTGCACTGGACAGAGGACAAAGTTAAAAGCAAGACTGGATTAGGTGATGTGTTCCACGCTGGCAGGAGGCTCTGGAATGGTAGAAGCAATGGTAGAGCTGAAGCAGGGAGGTAAGAGTGGTTCCCCTAGCTGATCAGGTGTAAGTACTTATGTATATAGTAGTCAGATGTGTGAGGTAGGAGCAGCCCATTTAGGAAGAGGCATCTTGTGCCAGAAACATTCTGTTTTCCAAGCCCCAAAAGGGAAAAAAAAAGATACTTCTTTGAACTATTATAGCAGTGTGTGTGTGTGTGTGTGTGTGTGTGTGTGTGTGTGTGTGTGTGTGTGTATTGGTGGGCAGTGGATTATCTCTGTCGCATATTGCTTATTTGTGCACACTGAGGCAGCTAGTTAGATATACCTTAGATAGAGTTTAGGATTGGGAATCCTAAAAACTTGCGTTCATATCCTGGCTCAGACAGTGTCTAGCTGTGGAACTACGGGTGTCACTTAATTTCTGTCAGTCTCAGTTTTCCAATTTGTAAAATGAGTATGACAATATTAACTTCCTCCCAGGGTGTTGTGAGAGTCAAATGAGATAATATGTATATAATGCTTTATAAATCTTAAAGTGCTATATAAACACTATTGTTGTCACTGGTATTTTTTCTCTATTGTTATGTTGCCTATGATTCTTCTAAGCACTGTCCTTTGGAAACAGAAACCTGGAGGTAAGTTCAGCTGGACTGATCCTTTCTATGAGACAGTGGCTGATCTAACATCTCTCAACACCGTTCAACCTACATGTACTCTACATGCCAACCAGGTCACAAATCTTACCACCTTTCTCTCACTCCTAGCCCATGGCCATTCAGAAGAAGGGCTCACTAGCTCTCTCTGATCTTTTGATGAACACACTCTACAAATGCTGCCTTCTCTTCAAATTAGCCTCTGCTCTGGTGAGGAAATACACATACTTCATACTTGTGACCCCTGACTCTCTGTCCACACTGTCGCATTTGGGCCAGTTTTCAACTAACCCACTGTCCATTACATCAAATCTTTGACATATTTTCTGACATCCCTAACTATTTCCTGAAGAATGACAATCAAGGATTACCCTTTCCAACTGACCATGTAATCGTGATAGATGGGGTAGGAATATTTCTGTACAACATTTGGCTTTGTCCTCTCCTATCATGAAACAAGATCCATGATCACTCAAGAGTAAAGCCTATCTAGGCACATAAGAAACACTATGTGGATGAAAGCTTCCCTTGTCCAGGCTCTGATGTGGAGTTGGATGGGGAGCCCATAAAGTTGATCCACCAGTATATATTTCTTGAACATTGCAGATGGTAATGAACTAAGTCTAAAACTGAATAGAAGAGAGCAAAATGGATTGCCTTTAAGAAATTATCCAGTGCCTTTAATAACCCCATGTGTTATCAACTGAGCTTGACTCAGGCTGGTCCACTGGTAGTTTAGGCCTAATAATGAAGTGAATTAAGAAAAGGAGGTTTACTTAGTCACAACACAGAAAATATGTTTAACAAGGACAATGTGTTATATAGAAATACATGAGGTCAAGAAGGCAAGATGTGGTGATGCCTTTAGTTTTGTGACATCCTCCATGTTTAAAGGTCCCAGGCTTCAGCCCAGGTAGATTTTTTTAATATCCTTAGGTGATCAGGAATCCACATCAACATAGAATGGGGTCACTAAGAAGCTGCAACATTGTTTAGCCTTAGCCCAAGATGCTAAGGTTGAACGATGGGATGATAAAGCCTGGAGGACAGCTTCCATGATTTTTAGGGAAAGAACTAACCCTATCTCAGATGGGAAGTGTTACCCTAGTTACTGATTCTGTCACACCATAGTTCTCTCTGAAACAAAGGCATATCATTTCAACATTAACTATCTCTCATTGATACTACATGGCTAAAATAATGGAATATGGAGTTCTCTAAAGAATTAAAGTTGTGGTTCACAGAGAAGTACATAGCAGATATATATATATATATATATATATATATATATATATATATATATATATATATATATATATATTTATATCATATATATATATATACATATATTGCAGTATAACGCCAATGAGGCAGCTAGGTGGCTTGGTGGATAGAACGTTGGACTTGGAATCAGGAAAGATTAAGTTTAAATCTAGCCTTAGATGCTGGTTGTGTGAACCTGGGTAAGCTACTTCACCTCAGCCTATCTCCCAGGGTTGTCAGGATCAAATGAGATGCTACTGGCAAAGCACTTTATAAACGCTGGTTATTATTTTTCTTATAAAGACTTACATAGGAGGAGTCATGTAAATGATGTCACAAGAAATATATGATCTTAAGGAGGAGGTGGTTTGGTCTTATGAATGAAAGATAGTCACTGGACAGCCCATTTCCCTTGGGTATTCAGAGAATGTCAAGAGCTCTAGAAGAAGGTAGTCAGTACATTGGGTAAGCCTTCTGTGGAGGATTTATGGGAGGATTTGGACAAGAGTAATAGGACATAAGAAATCTTGGATGGCTTTCAATATGGCTTGTAAAATCACCAGATTCATGGAAGCGTTCCCTCTTGTTTCCTTGAGGTCAGAGGAGTCTTGTGGTACTTATCTTTGTATTTGCCATAGCAACCTGCACAATGACTTACACAATATAGTAAGTATTTAAATATATATATATTTAATTTGTTTTAATCAGCCAAAATCTGCCATCTCCCTACTCACTCATCCAGTTGAAGAAAAACAAAAGCCAGTATAAATGTGTAGAGTCAATTGGAACAACTTTCTACTTTGGCTATGTTAAAAAAAAAAAAAAAGAAATGGTCGCATTCTGCGTTCTGACTCCTCCATTTCTCTTTTAGGAAGTGGATAGTTTATTTCATCATTAGACTTCTGGAATCCTGGATGGTTATTGCTCTCATAAGAATTCAGCACAATAGTATTCCATCATGTTTATATACCACAATGTGTTCCCCAATTTATGGTCACCCCCTCAGATTCCCACTCTTTGCCACTTCAAAAAAAGCTAGAAAGATTTATAAACTCAGAATTTGTTTTGCTCAAAACAAATTTTCTCCCTTAATCTTTTGTTGTTGTTGAGTCACTTTACTTGGGTCTGACTCTTTGTGACACCATATGGAGTTTTCTTGGCAAAGATACTACTTTGGTTTGCCATTTCCTTCTCCAGCTCGTTATACAGATGAGGAAACTGAGGGAAATAAGGATGTGACTTGCCAAGAGTCACATGGCTAGTAAATGTCAGAGGTCAGATTTGAATTCATGAAGATGACTCCATGACTAGCACTCTCCACTGTGCCACCTAACTGCCCTTAATTTATCTTTCCACTAATTCTCCTCCTTCCTCTATCCCTTTTTGCTCCTAATTCCCTGTTGAATGAAAGGCCTTTCTCTGCCCAAATTGTGTGTGACCAAGCATATGTGTGTATGCATTGACCAGTTGAGATGAGAATGACTTTCAAGTGTCAGCTTCTCCCTCCAACCTTCTCCTTATTTGTATAGATGTCTAGTTGTGCATTGTGATTATGAGATAATTTTCCTTAATCTTCCTTTCCCTCCCCACCAGTATATTCTACTTCCCTTCTCCATCTTTTTCTTAAAGTCATCAAAACATAACAGAAGCATTCTAGACCTTGTTTAATTAGACTCCCTCTATGACCCCTGGTGATGCTAGGATTCAGAGGGGACATATGTATCACCTCTCCATGTTTCAATCAGTCAGTGAATATTTATTAAGTACCTACTATGTTCCAGGTACTGTGCTAAGTGCTGGAGATACAAAAAGAGGTAAATGACAGTCCCTGCCCTCAAGGAACTCACAGCCTAATGGGGGAGACAATAAGCAACCAAATATATAAGCTACATACAAGATAAGGAGGATATAATTAAAAGAGAGAAGGCACTAGGCTCAAGAGAGGTTGGTGAAGGCTTCCTGCAGAAGACAGCTACTTTTGCTGGAACTTAAAGGAAATCATTGAAGCCAGTAGGTGGAGATGAGGAGGAAGGTGTGCGGGAGGGGAGATAGAGAAAATTCCCAGGGCTGAGAGCTGGAGTATCTTGTTCATGAAACAGCAAGAATGCTGGTGTCACTAGATCAAGGAGTATGTGGTGAGGAGTAAGTTGTAAAAGACTAGAAGGGTGGGAGGGGGCTAGGTTCTAATGGGCTTTGAATGCCAAACAGAGTCTTCTATTTGATTCTGGAGGCAATAGGTAGCCAGTAGAGGTTATTGAATAGGGGAGGAACAGGGTAGGACTGAGATTTTAGGCTCAGGTATGACATGATAAGGATCTGCACCAGAGTGCCGGCAGTGTCAGAGGAGAGGTATGTTGGAGAGATGTTGCAAAGATGAAATCACCAGGCCTTGGCAGCAGATTGGATAGAGGGGGCAAGAGAAAGTGAGGAGTAGAAACTAACACCTAAGTTTTGATCCTGAGGGACTGGTAAGATGATACTGCCTTTTAGGGAAAGTAGGAGGTGGGGAGGACTTCTAGGGAAAGATAATGTCAGCTTTAGATACATTGAGTTTAAGATGTCTACTGCACATCCAGGGTGAGATTGGGAGATCTGAGATTGGAGGTCAACAGAGAGTCTGGAATAGGATGGAAAGGATGGGGGCAGGGTAGGTAGGATTTATTTGACTGGGATAGGTAGAATCATATCTGAAAGTAAGTAGTTTATCCTTGTTTAACCCTTTATCATTGTTCATTCATATTTGTGTTTTTGTGTTGCTTTTCAATCCTGTGTCTCTACTTCAAAATTTGGACTCGCTGTTGGTCTTTTCTTCAGGAATACTTGGAAATCCTCTATTTCATTAAATATTCATTCCCCCCCACAGCATTTATATATTCAGTTTTTCTTGGTAAGTTATTCTTGGTTATAAGCCCATAACCTTTGCATACTGGAATATCATATTCCAAGTTCTCTGCTCCTTTGTGGTGGTGCCTGCTAAATCATGTGTGATCCTGACTGTGGGATCTCAGTATTTGAAATCTTTCTGACTTCCTACTGTATTTTTTTTTTGACCTGAACACTTTGAACTTTTACTATTCCTAGGAGTTTTCAATTTGGGGTTCCTTTCAATTCTTTTTTCAGTCCTTTTCAATTCAATTCCTTTCAATTCAACTGCTCTCCTGTTCTATGAGATCTGGGCAGTTTCCTTCCTTCCTTCCTTCCTTCCTTCCTTCCTTCCTTCCTTCTTCTTTCCTTCCTATCATCTATTTTTAATATTTGTTTTAAATTTGGAGTTCCAAATTCTAGCAATATGATCACAATTATACATGTGAAGTCATGCAAAACATATTTGCCTATTATGCATGCAACAAAAAAGGAAAAAAACAAGGAAAAGTAAGAAACATAAGGAAATGGAAAAAAGTATACTTCCATCTACACTCAAAATTCATCAGTTGTCTATCTGGAGACAGATAACATTTTTCGTCATAGCTCCTTTAGCATATTCATGGATCATTGTCTTGATCAGAGCAGCTAAAGTCTTTCACAACTGATCATTGTCACAACATTGTTGTTATTGTGTATAATATTCCATTCAATTCACTTTGTGTCAGTTCATATAAGCCTTCCTAGGTTTTTTTTAATCACGCTCTTTGTCATTTCTTATAGAACAATAGCATTCCATCACAATCATCTACCACAACTTGTTTGGCTATTGCCCAATTGATGAGCATCTCCTCAGCTTCCAATACTTAGACATCACAGAGAGAGATGATACAAATATTTTTGCACATATAGGTCCTTTTCTGTTTTCTTTGATCACTTTGTGGTGCAGACCTAGTAGTGGTATGGCTGGGTCAAAAGACATGCACAATTTTATAGCCTTTGGGCATAGTTCTAAATTGTTCTTCAGTTCATAATTGCATCACACTGCACTAGTGTACCTATTTTCCCACATCCCTTCCATCATTTTCCTTTACTGTCATATTAGCCAATTTGATAGCTGTGAGGTGAGCTGTCAGAACTGTTTTTATTTCATTTCTTTAATTATGCTTTGGAGCATTTTTTTCACGTCACTATTGATAGCTTTGATTTCTTCTTTTAAAAACTACCTTTTTATATACCCTTTGATTACTTATCAACTGAAGAATGACTCTTATTTTTATAAATTTGGGATCATCAATTCTTTATATATTTGAGAAATGAGACCTTTATCTGAGAAACTTGCTATGGATATTTTTTTAATAATTTTCCTAGGTTCCTGCTTCCCCCCTAATTTTGATTGCATTTGTTTTGTTTTTCCAAAAACGTTAATTTCATGTAATCATAATTATCTATTTTATTTCCTGTGATCCTGTCTCTTGATTTGCTGGTAAGTCTTCCCTTATGCATAGTTCTTATAGGTAAAATTTTCTATTCAGTCATATCTGAATTTTCATGATATATTTTTGTGGTTTTCTTGGCAAAGATCCTGGAATGATTTGCCATTTCCTTCTCCAGCTTATTTTGTAGATGAATAAACTGAGGCAAATAGGGTTAAGTGACTTGTCTAGGGTCACATAGCTAATGAGTGTCTGAGGTCAGATTTGAACTCAGGAAGATTAGTCTTCCTAACTTCAGGTTATTTAAATAATCCTTTTCATTTTCTATTAATCTGAACAATTTATATTTTTGTAAATATCCATTTTACTTAGATTGTCAGTATTACTGGTACGTAATCAAGCAAAATGGCTCCTAGTAATTGCTTTAATTTCATTTGCATTGGTGATAAGCTCACTCTTTTCATTTTTGATACTTGAATTTTGTTCTTTTAAAAAAATCAAATTAACCAGTGGTTTATCTATTTTTTTTCCAAATAAAACCAGCTCCTAGTTTTATTTATTGGATCATTTTGATTACTTTCAGTTTTATTTATCTGCCTTTTACTTTCAGAATTTTCATTTTGGTGTTTATTTGGGGACTTTAAATTTGTTCTTTTTCTATTTTTTTCTTGCATACCTAATTCATTGATCTTCTCTCTCTCTACCCCCACACCCCCCCTCCCTCTCTCTCTTTCCCTCTCTCTCATTGATATATGTTTTCTGAGATGGAAAATATCTGCTCAGTACTGAATTGGCTGCATTCCATGAATTTTGGCATGCTATCTCATTGTTTTTCTCTTTAATGAAATTATTGATTGTTCATGATTTGTTTTTTGACCCTCTCATTCTTTAGGATTGGATTATTTATTTTCCAAGTAATTTTTAATTTATGCTTCCCCAGTACAGATGTAATTAATTTTTACATTAAAGGTAATTTTTATTTAATAGCCCATTTAATATTTTTGCTTTATTGTATTCATTATGAGGGTTTTTATACCTTAATACATGGTCAATTTTTGTGAAAGTTCTATGCATACAGGAGAAAAAGGTATCCTTTCTTTTATCCAGTTTTCTTCAGATCTAACTTTCATCTACTTAACTTTTTATTATTTATTTTATGGTTAGATTTACCTAGCTCTGAGGGAAGAAACTTGAGGTTTCCTACTATTGTTTTACTATTTCTTCCCGTAAGTCATTTAACTATTCTTTTAAGAATTTGCTGTTGTCTGATATATACATGTGATATATGATATAATTTCATTGTCTATGGTATCTTTCAGCAAGATATTATTTCCTGTCTGTCTTTTAATTAGGTCTGTTTTTACTTTTGCTTTTTCGGTGATCACTATTGCTACTCTTGCCTTTTTTTTGCTTCAGCTGAGGAATAATAAATTCTACTCCAGTCCTTTATATTAACTCTTTATGTGTATTTCTTGTAAACAGCATATTGTTGGATTCTGGTTTCTAAGTTCCAGGGATGAGGAACCTGTGACCTTGAGGCCACATGTGTCCTTCTAGGTCCTTGGGTGTGGCATTTTGACTGAGTCCAAATTTTACAGAACAAATCCTTTTATTAATTTTTATTAAATTATTATTTCCCACTCCTGTTAGGCTATCTGCTTCTTTTTTATGGGTGAACCCATCCCATTCACATTCATGGTTGTGATTACTAACTGTGAATTTCCTTCCATCCTATTTTACTCTGTTTGATCCTTCTTTCTCTTTTCATCTTCAGCAATCTATTTTGCTTCTAACCACTTTATCCCTTAATCTGTTCTCTTTTTATCACTCCTCTCCCTTTCTCTTATCTCCTTCCCTCCTACTTCCCAGTTGGGTAAAATAGAATTCTGTTATCTAATTGATTTCACACACACACACAACACACACACACGCACACGCACACACGCACACACGCACACACGCACACACACACACACACACACACACTCACTCTACTTTCCCCTCTACTGTAAAAGTTTCTTTTTTCATACCTATTCTACATGAGATCATTTCCCCCATTCTTCCTCTCCCTTCCCAATTCTCCTAGTGTATTCCTTTTTTGCATCCATTCATTTGTTTTCGATCACCTCAACATAATTGATTCACTACTGTGCCATCTCTCTATCTAGTTTCCTTTTAACTGCACTAATAATGAAAAAGTTTTAGGAGTTATTTCTATCATGTTTCCATGTAGGAATATAAATAGTATAAGCTTATTAAATCCATTATGATTTCTCTTTCATGTTTACCTTTTTATGCTTCTCTCAAGTCTCGTATTTGAAAGTCCAATTTTTGATTCATCTCTGGTCTTTTTTTTTTTTAAAATCAGGAATGCTTGAAAGTACTCTATTTTATTAAATATCCATTTTTCCCCCTGAAGGTTTATATTCAGTTTTGCTAGGTAGATTACTTTTGGTTATAATCCTAGCTCCTCTGCCTTCCAGAATAGCATATTTCAAGAACTCTGCTCCGTTAATGTGGCAGCTTCTAAATTTTGTGTGATCCTGACTGTGACTCTACAATATTGAATGGTTTCTTTATGGTTGCATACAATATTTTCTCTTCAACATTTCAGCTTTGAAATTTGGTTGTAATACTCTTGGGAATTGTGTTTTTGAGATTTCTTCTAGGAGGTGATAGGTAGATTAATTCAATTTTTATTTTACCCCCTCGTTCTATGACAATAAGGTGGTTTTCCTTGATAATTTCTTGAAATATGATGTTTAGACACTTTCTTTGATTATGGTTTTCAGGTAGTCCAATATTCTTAAATTATCTCCCTTTGATCTATTTTCCAGGTCATTTGGTTTTCTGATAAAATATTTCATATTTTCTTCTATTTTTTTCATTCTTTTGAAATTATTATTTCTTGATATTTCATGGGGTTATCAGCTTCTATGTCTCTAATTCTTTCTAATTCATTCCTCTCTTCAGGAGATTTTTGTGCCTCTTTTTTTCTTTGACCAATTATGGTTTTTAAGTCATTTTCTTCAATAACTTTTGTGCCTCTTTCATCAAACTGTTAATTTTCTTTTCATAATTTTCTTGTGTTGCTCTTATTTTTTAAGCCCAATTTCTCCTCCACCATTCCTATTTGATTTTGAACAACATTTTTAGCTTTTCTGGGATTTCTTGTTGGGCTTGTATTGAATTCACATCATTTCTTTGAGGCCTTGTTGCTGTTTTGATATTGTTTTCTTCTGATTTTGTGTCTTAATCTTTCCTGTCACCATAGTTTCTTATGGTTGGATTTTTTTTTGTTATTTGTTCATTTGTTCCATACTATTTATTGACTTAGAACTTTATCTTAAAGTTGAGATCTATTCCTGGGGGTAGGTGTTTCCCAAGGTCCAGGCTTTTTCACACTGCTGCTTTCAGAGTTAATTCTGTAGATCTGGATGGCTTTGATGGTTCCAAGGTTCAGTGATCCAAGAAGAGATATTGTCATTGCTCTCTTTTGACTGGAAGTGATACTACTCCTCAAAGCCCCCACTCCTTTGTGATTAAAAATGATGCTGCTCCTCAGGCCCCTGCTCTCTTGGGACAGCAAGTACTCTTTTCTGCATTGGAATTGTAACTTGAAAGCGGTTTTATGTAATGGAGTTACCTAATAGTACCTTGCCCTACACCCAGTGCTAGCACAAGGGCCTCTTTCTGACCAGTTGCCAGATCCTCTTACTGTCCCTGGTTTGAGAGCCCCCAAAGCCACTGTTGCTGTGCTTGCCACCTCTAGGGCTCACTACTGATGTTGTAGTCATGTGGACTCTGGGTTAGGCCCCTCCCCACTGTCATAAACCCATCCTAATGCTTTCCTAAGTTTTCTTATGCTGGGGAAATGTCTTTCCTTGACCTTTTGGTGACTTTTCTGCTTCAGAATTCAATTTGATGTGTTATTTTAAAGTTGTTTGGAGGGGAATATTTAGATTGCTTATTTGCTCCCTCTATTCAGCCATCCCAGAAATCCTCCCAAAACTTGGGCAGTTTTAAGCCTTTTTTTTTTTGAAATATAATATCTAGGCTCTTTGGTTGCTATTATTATAGTATTTAGATAGTCTAATAATTTTCAAATTTTTCTCCTTGATCTATTTTCCAGGTCAGCTGTTTTTGCCATGAGAAATCTTAGAGTTTCTTCTACTTTTTCAGCTTTTTAAACTTTGCTTCAAGATTTATTGTTGCTTTATTCATTGACTTTTATTTAGTCCACTCTAATTTTCAGGGAAAGTTTGCTTGTGCTGAGTTTCTAATTCCCTTCCCAATTCTTTCTCTTATATTTCTCATTTCTTTTTCATTTGTCCCCTCAAGTTCTCTCATTCCATTTATAAAAAGATTTCAAATTCTTTTGAATGTCTTGCTTCATTTATTCTAAGAATTCCAGTTGAGTTTGTGCCCAAACTTTGCTTTGCTCTAAGGTTTTGCTTGTAAATGTTTTGGAGACATTCTCTTTTGGCTTTTTTTCTTGAATGTTCCTATCATCATTATAGTTTTTTATGGTAGGATCCCTTTTGGTTTTATTTATTTCTTCCAGTTTACTTCTTGACTTCAGACTTGATATTAGTACTGGGCTTTGCAGCACTTCTGTAGGAAAGGTTTTGGCTCACCCTGTTACTACTTTCTTGGGGTTTTGAGTATTGTGCTATTTGAGAATCATTTTTTTAAAAGGCTATTGGTCTGCAAGCTTTCAGTGTTCCCCAAGTAGTCTGACCCAGGTCAAAGTTTGGTTGTTGTCCCTTGATTCAAGCTCTGCAAGTTCTCAACCTGGGTTTAGATTTGAGGAAAAGTAGACTGCTACTGAACTCTACCTGTATCAGACAGCTGAAGAGCTCCATTGGTTGAAAGTGGTAGTATTTTGTGCTCCCTTTGGCATGGGATTCTTGCCCTGGTTATTCCTTTGCAGGCTGGTCTAGAACAGTGCTAGAAAAGAGACTTTGCTCAGTGACTCAGGTCTCAGTCAAACTGCTGGTGTTCACTTCTGAAGTTCTTCCTTTCTTGGTAAATACATAGGACTTCTCTACTTGAGAACACTGACCACCTGTGCTGGTTCCCTTCCCAATTGACTTGGGATCTGTAACCTGAACTGGGTAATGGGTGACAAAGTTGCCAGTTCTTAGCTGTCCCCATCCCAGTATACTATATGGCTCTTGGACCTCTTCTTGCCCTGGTGTACAGACTTTCCTTGGGCACTGGAATGCTCTTGGGCACTGGAAGTGTGTTCCTGGCCCATCTCCATCTCTACTGTTCTCAGTTCTCCCTATCCATCTCTCTATACTGAGCTGGGCTGGACAAATGATACAGTGTGACATCTGGATTAGAATTCATCAAGATTCAATCAGGTACACAGATCTGATTATGATGGTACACAGTGGATCTATCTGGGGGAGTTTTGTGGGAGGATGTACCGTACTACTTCCTATCACTCTACCGTCTTGGTTCCACTTTCCACATAGTGGGTATTTAACCAATGTCTCATGAATGATTTCAATAAACAATTTCTTAGAATAGATACAACTTGCTTTAAGCAAATTCAATATTAGTGTACTTAAAGCAAAAAGAAATCGAAAATTCAGCCATACAAAGTAGATAAATTAAGTGGTGGTATTTTGATTCACTAGAGAGTTTCTCTAAATAGCAAGTGCTTCTATTTACATACAGACTTTTCAGGAATAGCGCTAGTGGAGAAAGTGAGACATATACATATATATATATATATATATATATATATGTGTGTGTGTGTGTATATACATATATATATATACATATATATATATGTATATATATATATGGAGAAGCAATGTATTATAGGTGAAAAAGTACTGAATTTTGAACCAGTAGGCTTGAGTTTGAATCCCAGGTCTACCACTTAATACCAATCTGACCTTGGGCAAATAGCTTTCTATTCTTTGGCATCAATTTCCTCACCTGTAAGATGAGGGATTGGACTACTCACTAAATGACTTCTGAAATCCCTGACAGTATGATGTAAAGAACTCAACACTTGGCTTGCTTTCCTGGATATTTCTTTTCAATTTCTTTTTGTCCCTATACCTTTTTCTTTTATCTCTCAGTTTCCCCCCAAAATCACCTGGGTATATTAATTATTTCTATGACTTATTAGTTTCTACTTTACTCTTATTAACACTTCCTGAGGCTAGTGGCAGGATGGGGGTGGTAAATGTTTGTAGATAATTTTTCTCCTGTTTCCCTCCTTTATTCTCATCCTACATTCTCCTCCCTCTCTCTTTTCTCTCTCTCTGTATCTCTCTGTGTCTCTCTTTCCTCACTCCCCATCTCTCCTCCCTCTCTCCAACAATTTTCTCCTTTATATGACTCTCTCCAATTCACCCTAAACTCAGTAATAAAACTAGACAGCACATGGGGCACTGGACAAATAGCATAAAAGGAGAGGAACAAACAAGGGATGCCACTTGACTTTTCTCCTCTCTGTCCAAAACACTTCAGGGAGATGGGGGAGTAGATATGGTGATTTTTTTGCAGAGTTTTTAGAGGGGTTACAAAATAGGAGAGGTTATTTACTGAATAAAAGACAGATCACTGGATCACTGGGGAGGGTATTTATAGAGCCAACCTTGGAGAGCTGGATGCTCACATCCCTGGCACCTCCCCCCACTCTGACATTTCTAAAGATAGATCATTGCGGCATAGGGTATGAGACAAAATACATGAATTCTTTTATTCACAGAGCATTTTTCTTCCAGTGAATGCAAAGCAAAGCTCTAATGTTCTCATTCACTCTGCCCTACCCTCATCCTTAGTGTATGGTAGATCTGGGGGTGGCATTGTCATAATAAGCTCAACTATATATGATATTTCAAGGTTTACAAAGCATTATCCTGACAACAACACTGTGAGGTGGTTAGGAAAGTATTATGAACTCCATTTTACAGGTAAGGAAACTGAGACTTCAAGGTGATTTGTTCAAGGTCATACATGTAGGAATCGAGGCCAGTTCAAGTTACTGTCAGTTCCTTCTAGGGGTTATCTTAACCCCTTGGGCAAATAAGAGAATGAATAGAGAATTGGGAGAGTGACTTGCTGATGATTACTCAGCATCTGGATTGCATCTGGATTGCAGCACTGGGATAAGAATGAAGATCACATAATTTCAGCTTGATAACCACTCTGTAGCCATAAAAACGGCTCCCCACAACTCACCTCAAAATCTTAGGGGCTCTCCTCACCCTTGCCAATCTGAACATCCAGGTTAAAAAGTGGGAAGCAAGGACACTTGTTCCCAAATGTCGGCCATGCTGTTGGGATGATGGTGCAACTTAGACCATGGAATAAGTCATAGCATTGCCTCTTCCACCAGTTATATTGGCTATTCCTGGACTTGGGGTGAGGAAGACCTAGATTCAAATCTTACCTCTGTCAATCACTATTTCTGTGACTATGAACAAGTCACTTAATCTTTCTGAGTCTGTTTCTTCATCTGCTAAAAGGGAATAGTCTGTATTGCCCACCTCTTAGGGTTATTGTGAAACTCAAATGAAATATTTCAAAAGAGCTTTTCAAGCTTTAAAATACTATATAAATGTTGGCTATTATTTTTCCCAACAGGTCAATTATGGCTCTGCAGAGAACCCTCAGCCATCTCACAGAATTTTCAGGGGCTGATGCGTCACTGCTCTCACCCCCTTCCCTTATATCCACTTCACAGCAGAAATAACATTGACCTTAGAGTCAGAACATCTGGATTTAAATTTCTGCCTGTGTTGCTTACTACCTGTATGATCTTTTGTTTAAATTTTCTTATTTTAAGTTTTCAACATTCATTTCCACAAAATTTTGAGTTCCAAATTTTTCCCCATCTCTCCCTTCCCTCAACCTCAAACCTGAGCATTCTAATTACCCCTACCATCAACCTGCCCTCCCTTCTAACATCCCTCCCTTCCCTTATTCCCATCTTTTCTTTTGTCCTATAGGGTAAGATAAATTTCTATACCTCATTACCTGTATTTCTTGTTTCCCAGTTGTATGCAAGAATAATACTCAACAGTTGTTCCTAAAACTTTGAGTTTCAACTTCCTTCCTCCCTCCCCACCCATCCCCATTGGGAAGGCAAGCAATTCAATGTAGGCTATATATGTGTAGTTTTTCAAATGACTTCCATGATAGTCATATTGTGTAAGACTAACTATATTTCCCTCCATCTTATCCTGCCTCCATTTCTTCTATTCTCTCTTTTGACTTCGTCCCTGCCCAAGAGTGTTGGCTTATAATTGTTCCCTCCTCCAATTTCCCTCTCTTCCATCATCCCCTCTGCCCTGCTTATCCCCTTCTCCCTTACTTTCTTGTATTGTAAGATAGGTTTTCATACCAAAATGAGTGTGTATTTTATTCTTTCCTTGAGTCAAATGTGATGAGAGTAAGCTTCCCATTTTCCCTCTCACCTCTTCACTTTTTCCTCCATTGAAAAGTCTTTTCCTTGTCTCTTTTATGAGAGATAATTTGCCCCATTCCATTTCTCCCTTTCTTCTCCCAATATAGTCCTCTCTCACCCCTTAATTCCATTTTTTTAGATATGATCCCTTCCTATTCAACTCACCCTGTGCTCTGTGTCTATCTGTCTGTCTCTCTCTATGTGTGTATGTTTGTGTGTGTATATGTGTATAATCCCACCAACTACCTAGATATTGAAAAAAGTTTCAAGAGTTACAAATATTGTCTTTCCATGTAGGAATGTAAACAGTTCAACTTTAGTAAGTCCCTTATGATTTCCTTTTCTGTTTTCCTCTTTTCATGCTTCTCTTGATTCTTACGTTGGAAAGTCAAATTTTCTTTTCAGCTCTGGTCATTTCATCAAGAATGTTTGAAGGTTGTCTATTTCATTCAAATACCATTTTTTCTCCTGAAGCATTATACTCAGTTTTGATGGGTAGGTGATTCTTGGTTTTAGTCCTAGTTCCTTTGACTCCTGGAATATCCTATTCCACACCCTTCGATCCCTTAATGTAGAAGCAACTAGATCTTGTGTTATTCTGATTGTATTTCTACAATACTCAAATTGTTTCTTTCTGGCTGCTTGCAATATTTTCTCCTTGACCTGGGAACTCTGGAATTTGACTACAATGTTCCTAGGAGTTTCTCTTTCTAGATCTCTTTCAGGAGGCAATTGGTAGATTCTTTCAGTGTTTATTTTGCCCTCCGGTTCTAGAATATCAGGGCAATTTTCCTTGATAATTTCATGAAAGATGAAATTATCTAGGCTCTTTTTTTGGTCATGGCTTTCATGTAGTCCCATAATTTTTAAATTGTCTCTCCTGGATCTATTTTCAGATCAGTTGTTTTTTAAAGAGATATTTCACATTTTCTTCCATTTTTTCATTCTTTTGGTTTTGTTTTGTGATTTCTTGGTTTCTCATAAAGTCATTAGCCTCCATCTGTTCCATTCTAATTTTGAAAGAACTATTTTTTTCAATGAGCTTTTGAACCTCCTTTTCCATTTGACTAATTCTGCTTTTTAAAGCATTCTTCTCCTCATTGGCTTTTTGAACCATTTTTGCCAGTTGATTTAGCCTATTTCTCAAGGTGTTATTTTCTTCAGCATTTTTTTTGGTTCTCTTTTAGGAAGTTATTGACTCTCTTTTCATGATTTCTTGCATCTCCCTCATTTCTCTCCCCAGTTTTTCCTCCACCTCTCTTACTTGATTTCAAAATCCTTTTTGGGCTCATCCATGGCCTGAGACCATTGAATATTTATTTTGGATGTTTGGGATACAGAAGCCTTGACTTTTATGTCTTTTTCTGATGGTAAGTGTTGTTCTTCTTCATCTGAAAGGATGGTAGAAGATATCTGTTCACCAAGAAAGTAACCTTATATAGTCTTATTTTTCCCCCCTTTTTGGGGCATTTTGCCAACCAGTTACTTGACTTTTGGGTCTTTTGTCAAGAGTAGGGTATACCCTAGGATCTGTAAGATATCAGTTCCTCCTGATGGTGGCACAATCAAGCATGTTCACTGGTCTGGGAGCAACCAGAAACTTTACTTCCTAGAATCTGTAAGTGAAAAGAGTTTCCTCTCCCCAACCACCTGGTCTCCAGTTCCACCAAGCCAGCACTGGGGGCTGAAATTCAGATAAGCTGCTCAATTCCCCCAGGGGCTTTAGGTGGGGCCAAGGCTGCCATTCAGTATGAGATAAAGAGCAACTGCTCGATTCCTCCAGGAGCATTATGTGGGGACAGGGCCCCCACACATGGTTGAGGTAATGATCACCTGCTCAGTTCCCCCAGGGGCTTTACAAGCCCATAATGGATGCAGGCTGCTGTGCGAGCTGCTGCCACCAGATGCAGCCTCTGCCACTGCCATCTGAGGCTGGAGCTACAAAGAGAACCTGCTTCCTTCTCTGCCAGCTGAAAAAATCCTCTCACTGACCTTTGGCACCTGTGGGTTGAAGAATCTGCAAATTGCTGCTAAGGATTCTGCCCCTAAGGCCTGCTCAGGTCCTCTTCCCTGCACCTTGCTGTGCAGCCAAGACTGCGCTGGGCTAGGTTTCACTCCACCTCTGGTGTGACAGACCTTTCTCATCAACCTTTAAGGTCACCCTGGGCTGGAAATCTCCACTCCATTGTTCTGTCACTTCTGCTGCTCTAGAATTTGTTGATAGTCTTTCTTTACAGGTATTTTATGGCCTATTGGGGAAGAGCTAGTGTATGTGCGTCTTTCTACTCCACCATGTTGGTTCCACCCCCCCCACCTGTATGATCTTAATGAAATGACTTAACCTCTCTGGGCCTCAGTTTCCTCATATGTAAAATGAAGGGTTTGGTTTGGATGACCTTTGAGGTTAACTCCAGCTTAAAACTCCATGGTCCTGTGATTCCAAAAAACCCAGAATAAGGGATGGAAAGAACACTGAATTTAGAATTTTTAATAACAGATAGTCACTATACTCTGTCACTACATTATTCTGTGAGACTAAGTAGTCATTTTCTCTCTCTGAGCCTTAGTTTCCTCATTTAGAAAAGGAGATTATTTTTTGGACTAGATGATGCCTAAGGACCCTTGCAGGTCTAATATTCTATCATTCTATGGGTCATTGAGAGAATACCCAATTGTCCTCCACTGGAAAGTCCCTCTTGTCAACCTAGGGATCTTTCTGACCTGTGTTAATCATTTTATATGTCAATCATTTATGTTGTCAATAATTTTATATGGCTCTGTCTGGATGTAGCATTGAAACCCAGCATAGTCTATTTGGTCTGGCATTTTCAGCCTCATCACAATCGATTGTGTATTATCTGACCAGACCAACTACATGGTGATGTGATTTGAATTTGATTGGATCATTAGGACAACCCAAATGACAAACTTTGCCTTGACATGGCCCAATTATTCTGGTTGTGTAACTAGACGATGTTATTCAGCTCAGATTCTTAGGTGACTTCAAAGCTCACATAGTGTTTGAATATCAGAACAAGGGATGGGGCAGTAAGAATAGGCACTAGGAAGCCTGGTTTCTTTCAATGTTTGATCACTGGCATGCTAGCTCAATTTCCTCTCCTTCAAAAAAAGAGTATAGCTTACTGGGCTAAACATTGCCTGACTTGTGATGACAGAACAATAACGCTAGGGAAATGGGAACAAGAAATTCATGGGGCGTGGAGCTGCGCGTAGGCATCTGCGGCACCGGGGGAAGCAAATAACTGGAGAAGGATCACTTATGCTCTTTGTTTTCCACATGTTAGAAATTCTAATTTGTAAATCTCATCTCTATAATCATACATGTTACTTTTCCTCTTTTTAATCTTTTTTCATTACTCTATTTATTGACATTACCACTCTTTCTGACTTCCATGAATAAATCTTATTTAAACAATATGAATATAAGCTCCATGAGGGTAACAACGTACTTGTCTTATCTTTTTTTTTAACCTATAGGATTAGTACACTCTTAGGAATTTAATTTAATTCAACAAACATTTATTAAGTGACTTTCACATGCAAGGTCACTATGGTATAGTGGAGGGAGTGACATTATAGGAATCCGGAGGAACTGTATTCTGGCACATACTGGCTAGTATGACCCTAAGCCAATCAGATGGGTGGGATGGTATAGAGAGCTGGCCTTGAAGTCAGAAGAACCTGAGTTGAAATTCAGCCTTAGACACTATCTGTGGGACCTTAGGCAGTTAACTCACTTATCCTCAGTTGGCTTCACTTTCCTTATCTATAAAATGGGGTTAATAATACCTACTTCCCAAGGTTTTTGTGAGGATCAAATGAGATAATTAATATTTGTAAAGCATTTTGAAGAGCTTGGGCAGGGGGGAGGGGCAGCTAAATGACTCAGTGGATGGCTTGGCCTAGAGTCAGGAAGGTCTGAGTTTCAATCGGGCATCAGACACTTATTAGCTGTGTGACCATGGACAAGTCATTTAACCTCTGTTTGCCCTAATGTACTGAAGAAGGAAATGGCAAACCATTCTAGTATCTTTGTCAAGAAAACCCCACAGACACAAGGATACATGGGGCCACAAATAGCGAGACATGACTAAACAGCCACAGCATAAATGCTTTGAAGAGCTGTATAAATGCTAGCTATTTATTGTGGTTGTCGTTGTTATACATCTCAGTGATCCCATACAACTCTCTAAGTTGCAGAGCAAGAGCTGATATACATGGTAGAGGAAACTGCTTTCCTTATTAAAACCATAGGCTTTGTTCTCCTCAAATACCAAAACATGTTCTATGCACTCCGGGGACATCAAAATAAGATGAAAACCATTTCTTGCCCTTACAAAGCTTCTATTCAATTGGGTATAGTGACATATTTGCATAGATAAGTAATCAAAAGAGGATTTGATGAGGAAAAGCACTTTAACAATTAGGTAGATTGGAAAAGTCTTCCATGGGAGCTAGTTCTTAAGCTGAACTTCGAAGGGAGCTAAGAATTCTAAGAGACCTAATAAGAAGACAGTGAATCTCATGACTGCAGTGAAGCTTGTAGAAAGGCATGGAGAAAGCATTTCTATATAATAATAACAAAATCCAGCAGCAAGAGATAGAAAAATTCCTTTTAAAATAACTGTAGACAACATAAAATACTTGGGAGTTTACCTGCCAAATCAAACCCAAGAACTATATAAACACAATTGCAAAATAGTGTGTGTGTTCATCCTTCATTACTGAAGAAGACCATGCCATCAGAGAATAATGACATGACTTGCACTTGACTGTGTTTTGAGTGAGGGAGGATTGTACAGGTCATCAGCCTCACTTCTCCTCCAGAGCCATCGAAATTCAGTGACCAGATGTTCAACAGGATGACTGGAGATGACCCAGGATGAGGCAAGTGGGGTTAAATGACTTGCCTAAGGCTGCACAGCTAGTGAGAGCTGGCTCTCTCAAGTGTCTGAGGTGAGATTTGAACTCAGGTCTTCCTGACTCCTGCACTGGTGCTCTATCCACTGCACCATCTAGCTGCTCCCAACAATTACAAAATACTTTTTGTACAAATAAAATCAGATCCAAGCAAGCGGAAAAAGCATCCACTCTCATGGATAGGTTGAGCCAATATAATAAAGATGACAAATTTACCTTAAAAAAAAGTATGAAGGTAGGAGATTGAATAACAATGCAGGTTTTTGTTTGTTTGTTTGTTTGTTTTTGTTTCTGTTTTTTTTTAATATTTGTTGGAGCTAAATTGGCTTAAAGAAGTTCCTGATTGCTAAAGTATTATTTTTGAGGTAAAACTGGGATCTTGTCTTTCTCTTCTTCACTATATTCATGCTGTAGGTACCCAGCCGTACCCTGGCTATTAGGACCAAGATGTTCTTAGAGACTCAGCACAGTTTGTCAATAAGCTATGATTAATTATACTCTTATCTGTTCTAGGTACTATGCTAAATCTCAAGGAGGCAAAGAAAGACAGAAACAAAGTCCCTATTCTCAAGGAGCTCAAATTCTAATGGAAGAGACAACATGCAAACAATTACACACATACAAGATATATACAGCATAAATGGCAGGTAATCTCAGAGGGAAGCCATTGGGGGAGGTAGAAGAAGGATAGTCATTGGAAAGGCCTTCAGTAGAAGATGGGATTTGAGCTTAATCACCAAAGGAAGCTAGGGGAGACAGAAGAGGAGGTTATGAGGAAGAACATTAGCTTGCACAAAATCACTGAGTCAGAGCATGGAGTATTTATTCTGTGCAAGAAGTGCAAATAGATTGATGTAATGGTATGATAGAAGGAAGAGATATCACCTTGCCAACAAATGTCCATATAATCAAAGCTATGTTTTTTTAAATTAATTTATTTTTAGTTTTCAACATTCAGTTCCACAAGCTTTTCAGTTCCACAAGCTTTTGAGTTCCAAATTTTCTCCCTCTCTCTCCCCTCCACAGTCCCCAAGATGGTATGTAATCTGATAAAGGCTCTACATATACATTCACATTAAACATATTTTCACATTAGTCATGTTGCAAGGAAGAATTATAACCAATGGTATGAACCATGAAAAACAAAACAAAACAAACAGAAAGAGAGCAAATAGTATGTTTTGATCTGCATTCAGGCTCTGTAACTCTCTCTGGATGAGGATAGCATTTTCCATCGTGAGTCTTTTGGAATTGTCTTAGAACCTTGCATTACTGAGACAAAGTCTATCAAAGTTAGTCATCATACAATGTGACTGTAACCATGTACCATGTTCTCCTGGTTCTGTTCCCCTCACTCACAAAGCTATGAATTTTCCACTAGCAATGTATGGCTGTGAAAGTTGGAGTTTAAGTAAAGCTGTGCTTTGCAGAATTGATGCTTTTGAACTGCAGTGCAGAAGAAGACTTTTGAGAGTCTCTTGGATACCAAGGAAGTCAAATCAATCAATACTTAAATTAATTCAGGTTTTTTGCTGGGAGGTCAAATACTGAAGCTGATGCTTAAATGTTTTGGCCACGTAATAAGAAGATGAGACTTTTCAGCAAGACAGAAGACAAAGGAAAAGGGAACAGCAGAGGATGAGATGGAGAGATAGTTTCATAGAAACAACAAACATGAACTTGGACAGATTTTCACAGTTAGTGGAGGATAGAAGGGCCTGGTTTGCTATACTATACAAGGTCATGAAGAGTCAGGCACAACTGACTAACAACAAATGAAAGGAAAGAAAGTCTACGAAGACTGAAAAGATCCAGACTGCAAAGAGCTTTAAATGCCAAACAGAAGGTTTTATATGAAAGTAACAGGGAACCACTGAAGTTTATTGAGTGACAGCAGGGGACTGGGGTGATATAGTCAGATTAGAAAACAGCCTACCCCAGGACAGTGGAAAGCTTCCTAGGATTTGGAGCACCTGGGCTAGAATTCAGGCTTTCCTATTTACCACCTGTGTGATTCTGGGAAAATCATTTAATCTCTCTGATTCTCAGTTCCTCATATATAAAAAGAAAGGATAGGGCTACAGGGCTTCTAAAGTCTTTTGGAGGTCTAAATCTGGGGAGTCTATGAATTTAACTGGGGCAGGGGGTAGTGTCATAACCCCCTATGATCAGGAGAGTCATTTTGAGATTTGAGATTGAGAGATCAGAGTCTTTCCCATCCCTAAATCCATTTGATAAGATTACAAGGCATGGACTTATGTAAGAAGGTAGGCACTCCCCACCGAACTAGCCATTTACTCTGATACCTTGCTGGGATGATACAAGGAACTCCTGATTGGTCTCCAGTGAATGGGGCTACCTCAAAGATGATTGGCAGTTGAGCTAAGGAGGACTGGGTCTTTTCAGAAAGAGCTGTCCCTATGTGGTCAATAAGCGATCCATTTCTTCAACCTTTTTCGGAGTGATATAGCTCCCTTGGACTTTTAGACTGGCATTTGACTTTAGAGGAGGGGAGGAGGGAGCTCATCAAATTGAGTAGGACTTCTGATCACCCCTGCTAATGAGATAATGTATTTAAAGTGCTTTACAAACTTTATAGCCTCGTATTCATGCCAGTTATCACGATTATTGTCAGCGGCAGCTAGTTTTGTTGGCACTGTTATCACTCAGGAGGGGCCTCTCAGCCTCATCTTGGCTCTGGGAATTCTCCTCACTTTATGCTTTCTTCTGCTCTTTCCTTGTGAAAATTAGTTGAATTGTTCAGAAACTCTCTAGAGCTTCTGCAAAACACGATCTGGCTTCACGGAGGAAGCCGACTTCATTGTGGGCTCAGTGTTCCTTTTGTGTGGAGATTCTTACTGTTCTCTTCTCTGCCCTATAATGTCACTTCTGGACCTATCTCTGTCACGGAGTTGATGTGGGGAGACAAAGAGTAGAAAGTCACATAAAAACCAGTGCTAGAATCATGCAAGGAGCCCAGAGAGCTTGTAGCAGCTCTCACAGACCTAGCAGGACATGCCTGTCACTCTGCAGTGATGATGAAAGGCAGGATGAAATAAGGATAGATGACCACTAGGGGGTCAAGTGAGAATGGAAGGAGTTGAATGAAAGGGAGTGAGACAGAAGAAGAAGACTGGGTAGCAAACTACAAGGGGAGTTTAGATGCTCTGGGGTTGTGAGGGCTAATAGCACGGTTTAGTCATTACTCAAGTGGGACCTTAGTATATTTATTCAACTTCTTTGCAAAATGGCACCGATGATACCAATCTATCACAGAGGGCTATAATTAATAAGCAGAGTGCTAAAGTGCTTAGTAACCACTTGAATACAAAATGCTGATAGGTGTGTAGTGGGAACTGAAAATAAATAGATCTAATCTGATTAGACTGGAGAAGTGATTCCCAACCTTTTCTTTGTGAACCACCAAGAGAACAGCAATTAACTTCATCATCATCATTTGGAGAAGACCTTATTCAAGTGCAAGGAATAACAAAGAGGAATAAGGCATGGTCCTGTCTCCAAAGAGCTTGCTGTCTAGTTTGGGGTGTCAGAACACATAAAAAATACTCCCTAAACCAAATTAATTTAATTCACTTTTATGGAGACCCCTCCCCCAGCATTTCATAGAAGATAGCAGAGAGAAATGTGAATGTATCATGAAATAAAACAAAGTGATAAGGTATTACAACTCCATAAAGGTAAGAGCTCTCTCTCTCTCTGTCTCTGTCTGTCTGTCTGTCTCTCTCTTTATCATTTCTATTTATCTCTATCAATCATCTCTATCTATATGTCTTATTTGCCTTATTAGATTATTAGCTCCTTGTGGACAGGGACTGTATCTTGTGCAGTTTTGAATTACCTTGTAGTTTTTTTGAATCCTAAACAATGCATTTGTCTGGGTCAATTGACCTCTAAGAACATAAGCATGCCATAAAGAGTAGAGAAACTTTCAGAAATACATCTGTTACTGTCCCTGTGACTCCAGCAGGCTGCTCTATCCACTGCTTCACCTCACTGCTGTAACCTTATGAAAAAGTGCCCTCACTACCCAAATCCTTAAGACCATAAGTAGCTTGCAGTACAACTTACTGAATGAGGTGCTTTCCATAAACAGATGTGACACAGGAGAATATATACAGAGGGAAAGAGATTCAAGCAGATGCCCCAAATCTGTTCTGTTCTGCCAAATTGAGGTCTCACCTGCTTTTCCCTCTTGGTAATATAATCAACTCTTCAGTCTGTAGGTCAGGTTAATGGCACTTGCCCAGAAGTCTGGGCTGGTTCTGCCCTCCCAGGCTGACAGAAGGCAATCTCAGAAGAGAGGTTGGTGCTCTCATCAAGGTTATTGGTGACTGCCACTGCCTTTCTTCTCTATAGATCAGTTGCTCAATTTTTCTCATTGTGGTAACAGCCCAAAACATAGATGTACTCAATAAATATTTGTGGATTGAAGGCAGGTTATCATCAGCAGTGAATATCCATCTACTCTAATGATTCTACTGTACTGATTCTTGAACTCCAAGTGAATTTTTTTCTTCCCATTGTTCTATGTATTGTCATAATGACCTCTATGGGCCAGCAGAGGAAGTCCTAGAGTAGACTAAGTCTTTATTCAGAGTGGAAAAGACACCACAAGTCCTTGCAAATAGTAGGCTCTTAATAAATGATAATCAAATGGAATTGGACACTATCTGACTTACGCTTCGACCAAATGGCATAGGCAAAAACCCTATTATTTACTGATAGAAAGAGGAACACCTGTATCAATTAATCAATAAACATTTATTAAGAACCTAAGGTGTGCCAAACACTGTGATCATAGAGATCATACTTAGTACTTGTTATTAGGATCGCAGGATCAGATATACAGCTGTAAGAGACCTTGAATATCACCTAGTGAAGAATTTTAAACATAATATAATTTGTGATCAAGAATGGTATCTCGCTCAAGGAGGCAGGAAAGTTTTGATTTCAGACAAGAAGATAACAGTTGCTGTCATTTGCCCCAAAGAAGGCACCAGCCTCTATCCTAGTGTGAAGTTGCCTCCAGTCAGCGGTTTAAAACAGGGAGAACCACTGTAAAGCAATGAGGGTATGAGTGGCTTTCTTTTTGCATTTATATTTGCACCCTGCCCCCCCACCCCACTCCTATGCTGCAGTTTGGGAGAAGTATTATGCCGTGGGCTATGGTTCAAGCTTCCTGATGTCAGAGGCACAACAACACTGAATGCCTGGGTGACCTCGGTGCCCCAGTCAGACACATCTGAATCCTCAGCAATAGCTAACCCTTTACTGTTATTTTGAGTGTACTCATGCCAGAACTATTGTAACTGGACATCATGGGACCCTGACAGGAAACTAAGACTAACTTTGGCTAAGATTGTTAAACCACTATGCCAGATTATTTTTGATGTGTTTTTTTTTTTGTCACAGCTAGAGCTGTCCAAACAGTTTTAGTTTGATAGAGGCCTGAGGCTTAAATAGGTACCGTATCAAGAGTGCAATCTTGGACTATTTCAGGAAGGTCTTATCATAGATTTGATTAATACCATGAGAAAGAATGGGTTCCCCTAACTAGACATCTTTAAAGGAAGGCTGAGCAATCACTTATTGGGTATGTCTTAGAAGGAATAGGTTTGACTAGATGTTTTCTGAGGTCTTTCTCAGCTCTGAGTTTCTGTGATTCTCTTATTTTGTGACTATTCTCCCAGCTCTGGCTATCCACCCTGCCAAATGCCAATAGTATAAAAGATAACTGTTAGTACACAAGATTCTGGTGGAGGTGGGGAGGGAGAGACATTGAGATCTACACAGTTGTACCAATTAGCTTCCTAGAGATCAACATCCCTAGAGGGTCTCAGTTACACACACAGATCAGCAAAGTTTGGAAATCTTGAGAGCATTGCCATGCCCCTTTCCCTTAAATCCTCTATTAAATCCTGTCTGGTCCACAGTGGCCCCCTCTGCACATGGAAGCTCAGTTTCAAGTTTCTCGGTGCTGTCCTGAGTAAAGGGCTATTGCCCGAGGCCAGTGTGTTGACAGTGTAAGGTCTAGGAATCCACTGTCCCACATAGAAAGCTAACTATATCTGTGGAATATAAATGGCCACATTCCTCTGTTGGGCAGTACACAAATGGCCAAAGTTCATAGCCCTCACTCTTCCAGTAAATCTCCATTGATTCAATTTATCAGTTAAGAACTCAAAAGCCTTGCCAGTCATTTCACCACCAGCTGCTCTGTTCCCTTACTGAGAGCATATTCCCAGAAAGTCACTGAGTTCTGACACAGCGTCTGAAGACCCCAAGGAACTGATCAAAGCTTGACGAATGTTATGTTGTGAGTGTGTTTGTCCTGATCCTTACAGAGTACCATTTGTCTTTTGTGCCCTTTGGAAGAGTGCACTTGCTTTGTGAATACTGGTGAAAGCATCATAGGAGGGAGATCTGCTTAGGGTGAGAGAACCCAAGTAGCTTCTGGGATGTCATACTACTATAAGGAAGGGTCTTGTTTTGTTATGTAGATAAACCAATTTGGGGATCCATGCATGAAGCTGGCCCTTACAAGATTCCACCATTAGAGAAAACAGCCCAGGGAGAAGCACGCTATCGTAACCTGTACTCACAAAATTGCATTAAGTGCTTTTCCCAGCTGGAGGTTAAATGGTACTGAGCCTGGGGATATGGGACATAGGGAGATACTGATAATGGGAGAAAGTTGAAAAAACAGAAAGGAACACAGCAGGTAGAGCGGTAGGAAGGCATTTAAGGAATACAAAACAACACAAGCAAGCAAAGGCTCAGCTGGAAAAAGTGCAAGGCTTGTATGAAGGATATCAAGTACCCACATTTGGCTGTAGACTAGGAAATTATACAAGATGGGTGAGAATGGTCCCAGATTGTGCAAGGAGCTTGAATGTCAGCCAAAGGAGTTTGAACTCTATTTGGTAGGCAACAGAAAACCACCAAAGGGTTCTGAACAGAGGAATAACATGCCCAAATCTATGCACCAGGAAGTTACAGGAAGGGATGGTTTTGAGGGAGGAGAGAGTGACAGCAGGGAAATAAATTAGGAGGAGGTGATAATAACCCAGGCTAGTGGTCAGAGGAGCCAGCTCTATTGGTGCAATGACTATAAAGTGCAGAAAGGGATGGCAGCCCTTGGTTATTAACTAAATATGGCAGGTGAAGGAGAAGTAAGAGTCAAAGGAAACACCAAGGTTTCAATACTGGGTGAAAAGTGATGCCAGAGACAGAAATGGGGAAGGCAGAAGGAAGAGCAGGTTTGGAAAGAAATATAAAAAGTTTATTTAGACCTGTTGAATTTGGAGTAAGTGAGACATTCAGGTAAAGACATCCTACAGGTAGCAGAGTTGTGGGTCTGGGCAAGGGCCCTCCCTAGGCCTCAGTTTCCTCCTTTGTAAAATGGGTATTGGGGCTGGGCCTCTTTTAGCTCTAAGATTCCCCTCTGGTTGAATAACATAATTTAATTCAATCCCACATTCATTAAGTACCTACTGTTTCCAAGACACAAAAACCAGGTGCCAAGGGCAGTGGCCACAGTCTTAGGGAATGCTGACTCTAAAACCACAAAGGATCTTTAAAGATGTCCAGGTCCAGCTTTGACCCTTCCAGCAGGTGAATCTCTGGCATAGCTGCGAGCCTGAGCAAGCCTTTCTTCTCCGAGCCCCAATCCTGACATCAAGCTTTGGAAATTATTCAGGAATAACAAACAAGACAGATCATTTGCATAAGCAAGCGAGGAGAACAATGCAAGTTATTTACACGATCTCTGGTTGGCAACAGAAGCAAGAAGCAACTGAGAAAATCTGCAATGCAAATCAGGCTTATTTGGAGCAAAACTGCAGCTCGTTTATGTACGGGTGGGGGCTAAGAGACTGGGAGGAGGACGAGAGAGGGAGCACTGGCTGTGTCTCCCCAACACCTCCTTATTTGTCTTGTTCTGTCTTTGGCTTTTGCTCATGTGCATTTCCCCCACCCCTCCCTTCCTTCTTCAGAGATTAATAGTAACAATTTATCTTTTAATGTGACTACAGCTTATGAATTCTTTGTCTCACTGTAATCCCTTAAATTATCCACATAATAAAATATGTATCCAGTGATTCCAGGTCATAATTTGATCTTCTTAGTGGTAGTGGGGAGGAGGGAGGAGGAGGGAAGCAGAATGAAGAGAGAGAAAGCTCTTTGCTTAGCTCATTCCCCTCCATTCGTTTTTATTTATCCTTGGTGTCTTTCTTCCTAAGGGTCTTCCACAGGTCTCCTTTTCACTTCCGTGCCCACCAGGCTTCTTAACCAAGCCCAGGGACCTAGTAAGAAGCTATCGGTGAGTTGGGAGATTTCAAAAGAGAAGAGCCCGCTGTGCCCCAGAGCCACCTCTGACTGACATTCTGCCTCTGCCTCAGTCTCTCTGTCAATGCTTTCCCCTTGGTAGCCGTCTCTCCCCAAGTCTTTGTTTCCTTCTCTTCCTCTTCCTCTTCTCTCACCCCAACTTTTCCATCTTTATAGCTAAAGAGAGTATCTCAAGTGAAAACAGTGCTAAAATTTTGTAGAAGGAAGTTCTTTGGAGGACTTCCTTTATGCTAGAAGAGAAGAAACAGACTTTTTCCTTTCATTCTATTGTTTTCATGTGCAGCAAGGGCTTAATGAAAAAGCCTTTAACTGGCAGGCACTTTGGGTCATCCTTTTCCCCATCTCATACCTTCTCACTCTCCATGGATAAAGGATGAAGTCTGTTATTGAGAAATTTTGGTCATGGTTCAGTTTGGCAAGGAATGTTTGTCTAAATGTGTGGCAGCAGAGTGATCCACTGGAGGGATGTGAGTTACATCTTGGTTCTACCATTTACTGCCACCCATGTGACTGACATTGGGCAAGTCACTTGACCTCTTTGGACCTTAGTTTCCTTCTCTGTAAAATGAGGGAGCTGGATGTGATAGTCTTTGAGGTCCCTTACAGCTTTAAACCTATGACCCTGTGGTCTCACCTTTCTCTGTGGTCTGAGCATGGAGAGCAAAGAGTATGGCGTTTACTCTAACTTCAAAGACACCAAACCTGGGAGGAAGAAATATTGATTCACCAGCAGCCAGCTTCCTGCTAGCATTTTCCTTTTTTACTGTCAGGCTGGTCATGTTGTCATTCATTCATTTAAAAAGTATTAATTGAACATCTGCTGTGTGCTCCGCGCTGTGATAGGCCATCTGGTTTGAAGAAGTTATAATATAGCAGAGAATCTCTGTGGCATGGTGGATAGAGGGTTAGCCTTGGAATCAGAAGGACCTTGGGTTTAAATTTGGCCTCAAAATTCACTAACTGTGTGACCCTGGGTGAGTCACTTAAACTTCTGTTTGCCTTAATCCACTGGGGAGGAAGATGGCTAGTCACTCCTGCATCTTTGTCAAGGAAAGCCCAAGGGAGTAGAGTGAAATCAGGTTAAATGAAGACCCCTCCGGCATGAATTACCCAAAACCCCCAACCTTCCTGCCAAAGCTAAAATAACTAAGTATCCCCCTTAGGCAAATAAAATACTCCGGGATGAAAGAGAGCCACCAAAGTTATGGTCATGTGACCTGGTGTACCCTTTCCCTTCACCACCCCTTATGCCAGTCACATCAGCATTCTTCCCTTAAGTTCCATATTTGGTAACAAAAACCCTCTTTGGTGAGCAAGGATCCTCTGGGTTAGATTCCCATGCTTAGACTGAACGCCTGGATTCCCAGTCAATGGGAAGAGAGGGTAGTGGGCTTCTGAGTTAGAGACTATATAATGCTGTACTCCTCTCCGCCTCAGGTGCACTCCCATGCTAAACCACCCTTTTTCATGAGATCGTAAAAAATTCCTTTTTGCCTTCTACCTTGAGAAGTCTCTGAGTTTAATTTGAGTAAGGGTCGCTGTATCCCACACAGGTCATGAAGAGTTGGACATGACTGAACAGCAATGATTTGAAGGGTTATCTCATGAAAAGGGAATTGGATTTATTTTGTTTGGCACCAGAAGATGGAATGGATGGAAATTTCCCAGGGGCAGATTTTAGCTCCCAATAAGGAAAAGCTTTTTAACAGTTAGACTGATGCAAGAGAGGGGGCATTGTGGAGGAGATCTGTTTAAGTATTATCTATTTTATCTGAGAGAATACTTTGAATTCTAAGATCCTGTGATTTTTGTGACTTATTGTGTAGTTAATAGGGAATCATGGAAGGTTTTTGAGTAGGAGAGCAACATGCTTAAAATTATGTTTCAGCTGCTTTGAATGGAAGAAGTTTGCATTAAGAAGGTCCCCAAAACATATATAGTATATACAAAAAAAATGTCTCCCTGAAATAATTCTCTTTCTGCCCTTTCTTCTGGTCTAGCTTATTGTACCATTTCCTGATGGGTCTTGCTGTCTCCTGGGTATCTCCGCTTTAATCCATTTATCGCACCATAGCCAAAGTAATTTCCTTAATGCACTATTATGTTGATTCTGCTCCTTTACTCAGTGGCTCTTCATTACCTACAGTGTAAATTTCTGACATTGACATTCAAATCCCTGATTCTAATATTCAAAGGCCACAAAATCTGGCTCTGAGCTACCAGCCCCGGTTTAGACTTCCTTTCTTGTCTCTGCCCAGAGACATCCTTTATTCCTGAAATGCATCCTCTCCTCTTTTCTGCCTCTTAGAATCGCTTGTTTTCTTCCAAGCTCTGCTCATGTCTTCTTATAGGAAGCCTTTGCTGAGCTGTTCATTCCCTGGATGCAGGTACTGGTTTTAATTTTGTCTTTGGATCCCGTTGGGGCAAAATCCCTGCGTTCATCCTACTTAAAAACCTAATTTGTATCACTAGGCATAGAATCTTGTACATAGTAGGGACTTAAATATGTTTATTGGATTGTATTCATTTATTCTATGTTCTCACCAAATTGATCTACACTTGATTCTCCATTTTTATCCTACATTTCCCTTCTCTTTGGCTTTATAAGTGTCTCTTCCCCCCACTCCCCCCCAAGTTTCATCTGTTCAAATCTTTCCTTTTCTTTTGAGTCCCGACTCAAATGCCACCACTTCTTTATTCTCACCTCCTTGAGTCCCACTAGGTACATTCCATTTCTTCCAGCAGAAGCTTGACCACAGGGATGAGCTGTTAAATGTTTTAAGAAGTAGCTCTCAGGGAGAGGCGAAATGTACCCACCATCACACTTTTAAATTTAATCTGAATTATTAAAAAACTCTCCATTACTTAAGTCTAGATAATCCACACAATAATAAATCAAAGCTTGATTTGTCCATTTGCCCGTTTCAAAGGTGTAAATGTTCACCATAAAAATCTGGCTCTTGGCAGCTACCTCTAGCCAGCTTCAAGCGAGGATACTTTACTTGTATGGATTGAACTGATGTTTCTTCCAGCTCTTAAATTCTGAGATTCTTTGATTCTTCAGCTTCCTCCTGTGCCTTTGCTTGGACCTACGTTTCTATCCTTGATCACTCGGCCTTTTGTTCTAGTTATTTGTGTGCTTATCTCCCAGTACTTAGTTGGGTCTAAAGAACCCCCCAAGTACAGCTGAGTATTTTTGCCTTGGGACCTATGGGGGAGCTTGCACTGTCTCTTCCAGGGATAGATACAGAAAAATTGGTGATTAGAAGAAAATGTCTTCCATGGAAACCCATCCTAATAGCATCACATTCTCTCTTGAATCCCACAGTTAAACAGTATCCTTGAGGAACTGTAGGACAAAGGAAAGGGAGAGGAAAAAAGAGAGAAAGAACAGGGTTAAAAAGGAAGTGGTTTTCTGTGGTAAGGGGAGTATAGCAAATTACTTCTAGGGGTCTGATGGGGTACAAGCCTAAACTGAGATCTTTGTCTCTTGGAACCGGAGGATTTTGGTCCCATTTGTCTGAAAGGTCCTTGAAAGTCTGGCCTGGGGTGGGGGTGGGGGGCTCCTTGGATTCCTCTTACTTGATTTAGCATTCTCTTGAGGTTCTTATGGTCCAGCCTGGATACTCCCTATCTTATTAAAATCCTATTGTCCAGACTAAGAGCCACTATTTAGCATTCTTTTGATATTCCCTGCCTTTGAACCTTTTATCCACCGCTACTTAGCGTTACTTTCCCTATCAAGACCATCTCCAAGGCCCTGGACGACTTGACTGTAACACCTGGATTCCTCCCTCAGTTTTTTTTTGTATTTAAATTCCATCTCACCTCCATGAAGGGCTCAGATTTAATACAGCTCTGAATGGTCTAGCTGAGATTCTATCTGGCCCATTTATGGCGAATCTTTAATAAACTTTGTTTTTGTTTGACTTTAAGAAGGCTTATGATTTGAACAGGACCCAGGGTGTTGGTACTTTGGGGATCCCCAGCACCCCGAACCTTATCAGGTCCACCTCTGTATTAGATGCAAGGTTTTTGTTTTTTACTCCCTACTTGTCCTAGTGGAACCTCTTCCTCCAGAGATATTAAATGGTGTCATTTCCTTGACAGTGGCTTGCAGATTTATGTTGGGGGCAGCTGAAAGGAACCTTAGAGATAATCTTGTCTAGGGATTCTTAACTCTTTTTTGGGGGGTTCTACTAGACCCCTTTGACAGTCTAATGAAGCCTATGGACCCCTTCTCAGATCTAAATTGTTAAATGCATACAATAAAATATATGTATGACAAAGGAAGTCAATATCATTGAAATAAAGATGTTGCTTTTTCCTATATCAAAATTCACAAACCCCCTGAGATCTAAGGGGTCTGTGGACCTAAGGTTAAGTGCCGGGAGCTAAGTCTCAGGAGAAACTGCCCTTACCTCCCCAAACCACAAACTCCCTGTATGCACAGACCATTGTGACCTGGAACTTTCCTGTATGCACAGACCATTGTGACCTGGAACTTTCCTGTATGCACAGACCATTGTGACCTGAGACTTTCCATAACTGCATACTTTCCCAAACCACAAACTTTCCGTTGATGAATCTGTTTTTCACTTCCCCCTCTTTCTTTCCTAACTGAGCTATAGATATAAAGGCAGCTTGTAGATGCAATAAAGTAGAGACTTGCTCAACACCCATGCCTCCGTAGTCTCTCTGACCCC
>CM053770.1:633930302-633988883 GCA_028658325.1 Potorous gilbertii
TGAAGGTGCTCAGATTCAATCTAGCTCAGACTCTGTCTAGCTGGGATTCTATCTGGCCCACTTGTGAATACAAGTGTTACTAATGCTTAGGCTCTGTAAGAGGCAACCCAATTAGGCGAATCCTTAATAAACCTTGTTTTCTTTGGCTTTAAGAAGGCTTGAGTCGAATTCATTCGAGCACGACCCGGACAGTCGGTATTTTGGGGTTCACCTAGCACGCACAGACCTCATCTATTTGGCCTTGATATCAGTTCTTTCTTCCTCCTTCCTCTTTTCTTCCCTCCCCCCCTTCTTCTCCTTCCTCCCGCTTCCACCACTTAATTGCTTGGTTCTAGGAACCCAACTTGAAAAGTAGGGTTTCTAGGGAGGGTTGTATTCCCTGGGGCATTTGGAGGTATTCCTGTGACTGGCTAAATAGGCAACTCCAGGGCTTATAGGACTATTGAATACCTCTCTATTATGTTTCTGGCATATATTCTGGTCTAAATGGTGTGGCCTATCTTCTTAGAGAGTCTCTGGCACATGATCCAGGCTCTGAATCACAGGATAAGAGAATTTAAGAGATGGAAAGGAATTCAGCAACCATCTAGTACAATCTGTAAATGTAAGAGGACATAGAACATGCCAGATATTCTCTGCTAAACCTTTGCTTTCTAGCATTGACCAAAATAAGAAATTGCCAAGCTATGTCAGGTAAAGAAAGGCCCTGAGATATCTCAGTTCCCAAAGGAAGAGTTCCACTGTGATGGAAACGGCCATTTTGGTTCTGTATGACTGCCAATCTGATTGGAATAGGTGGGTCCCATGAGACCTGTACTTCGTAGCCACATTCATTTATTCATTCATTTGTTCATTCATTCAGCCTTGTCCCCTTCCTTGGGAATGTTGTGAAGACTGGGATTTTGTTTTGTTTTCAATCCACAAATCATATTGGATTCCTCAGAGTTTGGCCCGCCATACTCCTAAACAGATGGTCTGGGAGTCAGTGGATACTCCCAGAAGAATATTGCCTACAGAGTGAAAGAACCTCTGTTCAGACCCTGCCTCAGATGTTTATTGCTTGAGTGGCCTTGGAAGTCACTTAACTTCCCTAGGAAGTGGTTTCCTCATCTGTAAAATGGATGGTTTAGCGTACAGAGCCTCTTGGGGTCCCTTCCAGCCCTAAATCTGCAACTCTATGATTTCCAAAACAATGATGCCTCCATTGTGATTTATGTGTCAAAACATTTTCATATATATTGTCTGATTTTTACCATGACAGCATTTGAGGTGATTGCTATTATTTCTCATTTTACAGATGGGGATACTGAGATATGCAGGCCGAGGACCTCCTAATCAAAACCACAAAGCGACCTGACATTCCTGACTCCTACTCCAGTGCTTTATTTTGCCAAAATTCATGGAAACATTTCTTCTAGTTCCCCTTTTCCATGGAATTTTCCAGATCATGATCACCTTATGTTCTTGCCTTTTCAAAGATGGAGTATAACCCACCTTCAAACAGATTTCTAGGGAAATCTGGAAAGCCTGAGGCCTGTCTTCTCGGCTATAGTAGGGGTTTAATTCTAAAGGTTCTAGGTCTTCACAAAGGTATGGAAATGAGAAAATCAGACAGAGAAATATTAAAGGGAGGGGATGCCAAAGAGGAGAGTCATGAGCTTGCCTAGCTTAGGATTGCTAGCAATCAAGGAGGGCAGTCTGAACCAAGCCCACAGCAAGCAATGGAGTGCTTTTCAAGTGTTTCTTGGCCAAAATGCTGAGATTGGAGCAGCTGACTTGGTTTAGAAATTGTGAGACTTTGGTGTTCCTTGATGATTCTAAGTGCATCTGGGCCTGGGTTGGCCCTAAGAGGGATACTGGCCCTAGATGCTGGCCTTGCCCAGTGGGATCACAGTCTAAATGACTTGGGGATTTAAACTAAACCACAACAAGGCCCCAAGAGCAGCAGAGTCTTTTACTAAAATCTTTCCCCTGTGTGGAAAAGACCACAGTTATGTGGTCACTGCTCCTATGGCATCCCTGAGGTACTGGAAAAGGATTGCTATTTGAAAGCCATGTCAGGGATGCCTAGTGGCAGAGATATGGGCTGTGAGAAGTGGTTGTCTCCCCAGTTTCATACTTCTGAGTCTTTTGTGGCCTTTTGGAATCAACGCTGCCTTTGAACGAACTTGAGGCAATGTGGGATAGTGGACCTGCTTCTCGAATATTCATCGTCTTCCTCTTGGAAATGGGAACAAGGGCAGTACCTTGAGATGGTGGATGAGAAAGTTGTGTAGACTTTGGAGTGTTCCATAAACATTAGCTATTATTTAAATGAATGAAAAAGCCTTCATTGTGAATTGACCGTGTGGAGGAGCTGTGTTAAGGGCTGGGCAAGCAAACAGAAAAAGGAGATGGTTCCTATTCTCAGGAAACTGCCTCTTGAAATAAGGACAACAGATCTTTGAGGATGCAACAGCAGGGTGGATAGAAAGGCCCACAAGTCATTAGGAGATTTATACAGAACTTGCCTGAGGGCAGAATGTTCCAGTCCATTCCCTCTCCATCTACCTGTTTTGTCCTTGACAGTACCCATAGTTAGTCCCATTCTACCATTTATTTGCTATTTGGAAGTTTGAGAAGCTTATTCATAGTGTAATTATCCAGTCTGGCTTTGAAGCAGCTGGTCATGAGTCTGGGGCACTGAAAGGGCATGGTGAATAGACAGTTGGGCTTGGAATTGGGAAAATCTGAGCTAAAATCTGGCCTCGGATATTAGCTGAACAAATATCGAGTGCCTGGACAAGTCATTTGACTTCTGTCTGCCTCAGCTTCCTCAGCTGTGAAATGGTGAAAATAATAAGACCTACCTCTTAGGGTTATTGTGAAGAGTCAATGAGATAATATTTGTAAAGCCCTTGGCACAGTGCTGGCACACTTGATGGCTACTTCATGCTTCCCTCCTTCCTTCCTTCCTCCCTCCCTTCCTCCTTTCCTCCCTCCCTCCCTCCTTCCATCCCTAATGTGACAGCTACAATTGGATTAGGGGCAGCTAGGCAGTTCAGTGGATAGAGCGCCAGTGCAGGAGTCAAGAGGACCTGAGTTCAAATCTCACCTCAGACACTTGACACTCACTAGCTGTGTGACCTTGGGCAAGTCACTTAACCCCAGTCGCCTCATCCTGGGTCATCTCCAGTCATCCTGATGAATATCTGGTCACTGGATTAAAATGGCTTTGGAGGAGAAGTGAGGCTGGTGACCCGCACCTCCCTCACCCAAAACCAAGTCAAGTGCAAGTCATGTCATCATTTCTCTGATGGCATGGTCTTCTTCAACAATGAAGGATGAACACACACAATTGGGTTATACAAAGTAGTCATAAAGTTAGGGAAAGGCTGTAGAGATCCATGTATCAGACTGACTTGACCCTTTCTAGTCCTCCTCTTTCTAGTTCCTTCTAGTTTCTGGGTAAGTGAAATTTATCACTTGCCTACATTCCATCAAAATCAGAGAGCTTAGTACCATAGATTTAGAGCTGGGTGGGATCTTAGAGGTCATCTAATCTGACATTCTCATTTTACAAATGAGGAAAATGACATGAGGCCAAGAAAAATGACATGACTTCCCTAAGGTTGACACAGACAGAGCCTAGATTTGAAAGTTCTCTGACTCCAATTCTGGTACTCAGCTATACCTCGTTGCTTCTAAGGCAGAGGTTCTTAACCTGGAGTCCTTCAAATGGGTCAGTGGATAGATTTTTAAGGGTCATATGAACTTGGAAACAAATTATAAATTATCTTCACTAATCTCTAACTCTAGCCATTTTCTCAAATTTTGAGTTAAAAAATCATAATTCTGAGAAACAGGGTCTATAGACTTCACCAGACTGCCAAAGGGGTCCATAGCAAAAAAGGTTAAAAACTCCTATTCTAAGTTAAGGCCTTAGGGTTGGAATGAACCTTACAGTGATCTATAAGTGTCAATACTATCTATAGAATCCAACCCCCTTATTTTGCAGATGAGAAAACAGCCTGCCAAAGACAAAGTGATTTGTTCCAAGTCATACAACTGATGAAGGGCAGAGCCTAAAACCCTCATTTCCTGACTTCCAGTTCAAGACTCTAGTATACTCCATTAGCTCAGAGGTCATCCCTCTACACAGATTTCTTGGAAAAACCACCAAGGAGAGAGAATAGAAAGAAATAAGGAGCTTGTTACTTTTGGCTGGGGCCAGAAGAAGAAGCCAGTCACCACTTTGCCTTGCTCTTAGTATAAGCCACCCACCACTGTCAACCACCAGACTAGTGAGGAAAAAGCCAGGAACATGGGTAAGATGGTAGTTGTCAGAGATGGCCTGGTTCACAGAGGGAGAGCACTTTTCTAATCAAGTGAATCTGCTGGCACTTTTTAGATTGGAGTGGCTGTTGGGGGAGGGGATCAATTGACTAGATGAGGAAAAAGCCTGATTACATTGAGGGGCACATATTCCATACTCTCCGTGCTCCCTCTCCCCACTCTTTCTCTCACAAGCCGTTTAAATAAATGTTCTAAATTCCAGTAAACCCTCACTGTTAATGTTGCTGCTAACACCAACCAGTGACCAAATTCTGATAACTGTCCCAGTAGGAAGCATCCTGAGTTATGACCTCAAGACTGTATCTTTATAAAATGTAATAAATCTTATGTTTTGTAAGTTTGCAAAAAGAAATCAAAGCCATCTTTTATCATGTCAACCATGTACATCAAAAGAACAGTAAGATAGTCAATACAAACAAAGGGTCTATTTATTATTTGCAAAAGAACATGGTAGGTCTGTGAATCCTGCAGAATCTACATTGCTGTTTGAAATGGTGATGGTTCTTTTTATTCTTATTAAGGATGGTCCTGTAGGCAGGAAGGTCAGTCACTACCTCTGTGATCATTCCCTCCCCCCAGCCTCTGTCTCCCTCACAGTTCTGCTACAGCCCTTGAATTCTCCATTATTGGTTGACCCTATGGATCAAGGGATTGGCCCCTTCCTTCCCTCTATTAAGAAGTACGTAAGACAAACAAAAGAAGTACATAAGGTATCTTGGAGAGAGAATACATTGGGAAATATTCTACCACAGCTCCTAGTGGCAGATAAATACTGGTCATCACTGGCAGTTATGTCCAGGCAGTATGGAATAGGGAAGAAGGGGCAAGCATCTTGGGGGAGCCATGAAATGGAGGATGGACAGTGCAAGGTTATATCCAAATCAGAGGTGAGCAATAGAGGTGAGCAATATGGGCCTCAAGTTAAGAGTCTTCCCAAAGAAGAGGCCAGGAAATACCATGAGGCTTAGGCAGTCAGGTAGGATGAGGAAGATGTGCCAGGACAAGGAAAAGCTGGATCTTGGAGAAGTAGTTTGGCCAGGAGAAACTCCTATTGGGTAGGAGGGCTGATGGCTTGTCTATCGTGTTGCAAGTGTGACTGTAAAGGCCATGGAGCTTATAATGGACTGATTGCTTTGTATGAGAGGGCAAGGTTCTGAAGAAAGCAGACCTTGGACTGGTAGGTTTTGATGTGGGAAAGGGAGGAAAGGAGCCAAGCACACAATATCCTGTCCTCAAGGAACACACCTTTAAGTGGGAGAAAACAACATATAAAGGGGAAATGGAAAGGGGGCTAGTAAGCTGGCAGAGGGGGCCATGATATAGAGGCTTGATTTTGGGCAAAATACGGCCAAAATTCCCATGTTAGAGCCCAGGGACCAAGGAACAGAGTCCAGGTGGTTCTAGGTAGATCAATGAGGGTGACTGAAGTGGAGGTGGCAGGATTTGGAGACTCATAATGCTATCTTCTTTATATCCTCTCATCCATCTGGCAGAGAGCAATAACCATGATGCCTTGCCTTTATCCAGCACCTTCCTTCCAAAGGACTCAGAACACATTTACTTCCATTATCTCTCATATCACCCTTGTGAGTTAGGCTGGAGAAGAAGGGGAAAAAGCATTTAATAGCTCTCCCTGGCCTAGTATTGGCAGTTATTTGTTTCTGGGATAACACAGTAATTAATATTAAAATAAGATTCAATTTATAGGCACTCATGCCTGAAGGCCTCTAGTCCTAAGGCCCTCTATAAAAGACAATATTAAAAGCATCTATAATCACAAAGAAGACCACAGGACCAGAGCAAGGCAGGCTTGAGAGCCCATGGGCTCTCAGTGCCTCATACTCAAAGTAGTCCTGTGAGCTGATTCTCTATCAGGACCCAGTCCCCAGATACAACAGAGAAAAGTGGAATGCTTACCTGGGTCCACATAGCTTCATAAGCAGATCTGCTAAGTAAAGTCATAAAACCATAAATTCATTGCTAGAGGGGACCTTAGTTTTCACCTTCACTTTAAAGACAGAGGCAGATAGATTATATAGAGTTCTGGACTTGGGCATCCGGAAGACCTGATGTTGAATGTTGCCTCAGATACTCACTAGCTGTGTGACCCTGACTGATTCCCATTGCCTCCTTCCATCTCAGTTCCTACATCTATAAAATAAAGATAACAGCAAATACTTCATTGATTTTTTGTGAGTATCAAATGAGATAACATGCAAAGTACTTGCTCGACAAACCTTAGAATGCTGTGTTCCTGTGGCTGTTATTGTTAAGCGACTTGCCCATATCTTGCGGTTAATAAGTGTCCTGGCAGAAGTTCAAACCTAGGTCTTTCTGACCTCAGGTCTAGCAGTCTATCCACATCACCAACGTCCTTTCCCATGGAAGGGTCTGTTAGACCATAATTGCTTCCCAAACTCAGCCTTAGTGATACAAACACAGGAATAAATTACACTTTGGCCTCCAGGTGTTTACACTCTACTTCGGGCAATGCAACATGCATGGAGAAATAAATACAAGATGATCTGAGGAGAGAGAGAACATTATCTCCTGAGAGGTAGAGGGTGGGGAGGACAACAGGGAAAGCTTGTGGCAGGAGGTAGCTGGAGCCTAAGCTGAGCCTTGAGTGAAGAGAACTCTAAGAGATGGCAATAAAGAAACAGTGACTTGTGTGTGCAAATTCCCAGAATTGGAAAATGGAATGTGGAGTTCAGAATAGATTGTCTACTAGGTGGCACAATAGAAAGAACACCGGGTCTGAATTCAAATCTGGCCCCAGGCACTTACTAGCTCTGTGACCCTGGGCAAGTCACTTAACCCTGTTTGCCTCAGTTTTATCATCTGTAAAATGAATTAGAGGAGGAAACGGCAAGCCACTCTAGTATCTTTGCCAAGAAAACTCCAAATGGGATCATAGAGCATCAGCACAAATGAAAATGACTGAACAGGGTCAGATAACTAGTGAACATCTGCAGTAGGGTTCACAGCCAGTCCTTGTGGCTCCAAGTTCTGTGCTTTTTCCACTTGGCCACGCAGTCTGAAAGGGAGGCTTTGCTTGGGCATGTGGCACTGAGGGTAACTCACACTGTGGAAATTTAAAAGGTGAGGGTTGGAGCCTGAAGATTTTCTTTACTCAGCCTAGAATGAGGAGATTTTTTTTCTCTATTAAAAGGATGAGTATGAAGGATCAGTTGGACCTGTTGGTCACTAAGCTGTTGTCCCAAAGGGTTTCTCCTCCTTTCCGTCCTGGTGTCACCAGTATAAGAGGAAATCAATTGGTGTCTGGTTCCTTCCTGGCTCCTTCTATTTATCTGGTGGAGAAAAGATTGGGTTTTAAAAAAAGAAGCTTTATTAAACAATTAAGGGGAAAATCAAAACACAACCAAGTAACATATAACACCTAAGTTCAGGGGCAGCCTAGTGTGGTAGAAAGAAATACTGCTTCCGAGGAGTCTGAACAACTAATGCAATGGGATGAAATGACCTAGATGAGAATAAGGGGGCATTGGGGTATAACAAAATGAACATTGGCCTGGAAATCAGAGGACCTGGGTTCAAATCCCACCCCTGGAATTTACTACCTGTGGTACATTGAGCAAGTCAGTTTTCTCATCTATGAACTGAGTAGGTGGAACTAGATGGATTCTGAAATCTCTTCTAAGCTAGTCCTAGAATTCTATCTTTGGAGTTCTCCTTGTTAACTCTGTAACCTTGGGGAAAATCACTCTCTTACCTTCTCTGCACCTTAATTTCCTCTTCAGTAAAATGCAGAATGGTTGGGTTTTTTTTTAGATTCCCCATCAGCTCCAAATCCTATGATACAGTATGTGATGAACCCTATAGAAGCAGAGAGCTGTTCTCTTTCATCTGAACTCCTAAGACTCGTTCTCATTTAACTTCTTGTCCCTTGCCCTCCTCTTATCCCCTTCATGTGTGCATGGCATCTGGGGCACAGTGGTGAGGGACTGAGGCAGACCACTGCATGTTTCAAACACTTCATTATCAGAACAAGGTCGATTTGAGAAGAGATTCTCCTGGGGGGCGGGGTTACAAAGGGGAAGGAAAGTCGATTAAAAAAAAATTTCCTGTGGATTATATTTGTCAATCATCTCCATTAGGGTTTTATCTGAAAGGAGAAAAGAAAGGAAGAACACTGGAGAAAAGGTATTTTCTCACCGGGGACATCGATTTTGAGCTTTGCTATCTTGGTAGTGACTCCATTAAACAAAAATCCCCAGAAGATGGTAAATGATGTCTCTCTCTCATGCTCGCCCCAAGCTTTGTAGAGAGAAACATACCTTATCAGTGACATTCTTCCACAGCTGGCTTGCAGCTGAGAGTCTCATCCAAGCTGTTTATCCATAGGTTGCCTGTGGCTAAAGTTCTTTGGGTCTGCAGGAATTCCACATGGCAGAAGGAAAGGTGTTTCTTCCAGCTGTATGATAGAGAATTGTACTATAATTTGACAATTAAAAATTCCCAGTCCGGGCAGAATGGAGAAGGCAAGAGAAATCGATGACAACTCAGGTTTCACAAGCAACCCTCTCACAACAACCCTTCCAGGTACTAAAGGTAATACAAGTACCAATATATCTGCTTTACAGATGCAGACATTGAGGCACAGTTCATACAGCTAGCAAGTCATGGAACTGGGTTATGTCTCTGACTCCAGGAACCCTTATTCAGAACATTCCCCACCCAAATGGAAGATGCATATGAGAAAGGATTTCCTTTCTCCTTTGGATTCAAAAGTATCCCTACAAAGAGTGAAATGAGGGATTAAGATTGCCTTAGATTCTTGAACAATTTCTTACTTTTAAATTCTACTTTATATTTTTAAAAGCACCTTTTCATTTGCTACCTTATTTCTTCTTTACAACAACCCTGGATGATTTCTATGACAGGTCTATTAGTAACATTTAATAGATGTGGAAACTGAGTCACAGAAATATTTCCTGACTCCTACTCTACTCTAACCAGCTCTGTGAAGTGATGTCATAACCTCTCTGGGCCTCAGTTTTCTTATAAAATGAAGGACTTGGATGAAAGTTTTTTTTTTCTAGCTCAAATCACCTCATCTCTGAAGTTCCTGTGAACTCCTGCTATGCTTGTAAAATAGGGTTTAACCTTTTTTGTGTCATAGACCCCTTGGGTAGTCTAGTGAAATCTTATGGATACTTTCTCAGAATTTGTTTTAAAATTTTAAAATTCATAAACTTTTGTTTAAGGAAATGCTACATTTCAATTAGAAATGAGTGAAAATAAAAATGTAATTTCCCCCCATTTAAGTCCATGGACCCCCTGATTCGGTTTTGATGAAGAATATTCCTTAGTGATCCAAATCAACATATATGTATTCTGGCTTAGGATTCATGTAAAAATGATTACCAAGTATGAGAAGCATTGTGGTAAGAAGTGTTGCACACGTCGCTTTAAATCCGATAGTGCACATGGAGTCAGAAAGGGCTGAACCCGCAGATATGTACTAGCTGTGTGACCTTGGACAAATCACTTAACCTTTGTTTGTCTTAGCTCTTCAACGGTAAAAGGGGAATGATAACAACAGCACCTACCTCCCAGAATTATTATGAGAATCAAATGAGATAATATTTACATAAGCACTTAGCACAGTGCCTGGCACAGAGTAAGCACTCTATGAATGTTTCTTCCTTCCTTCTTTCTCCAGCTGTGTGTCTGTGTGTGACATTCTCAAGAGCTTTGGATTTGACTGTGCAACGTGGGAGACATTGGCACAGGACCGTTCAGCATGGCGTGCCCTCATCAGAAAGGGTGCTGTGCTCTTTGGGCAAAGCAGAATTGAGACAGCACAAAGTAAACACAGGATGTACAAATCTGGGATATCCACCCCAAATATTCAAACGGACTATCTGTGCCTAACCTGTGGTAAAGCATTCCGAGGTCATATTGGTTTGATCAGCCATAGTTGAACACACTGAAATTTCACTTTACAATGGTAATGTCATTTTGGTCTTCTTCGAAGACAAAGGACAACAACTAAGCAACCACCCTGTGGCAAATCACTCAGCCTTTCTGAGCATCTGCCAGTTTGCTAATTTGTAAATCTTTGACATCTTAAGCCCAGCAGGTATTTTCTAATACAGTACTATGAAGGAGGAACAGTTATGCTTAAAAAGTTTTCCTTTCAAGTAGTCCAGGGTCCTCTGAGTTAGTCAATCAAAAAACCTACTAAGCACCAGGCACTATTCTAAGCTTTGGGAGTACAAAAAAGAGCAAGAAGCAGTCCCCATTCTTTCAGAGCTCAAATCATTGCTTTCATTCCTTTAGTATCAACTGTCCTACAGTGGAGCTGAGGGAACATGTTCTGGAGATGCCATCATGCCCCATAAGTCTATAGCATGGAGAGAAAGTAGAGCACAATGGAAGATTCTCTGAGTTTGTGGTTAGGAAAGCTGGGTTCTAATCTTGCCTTTGTCACTAGTTAGTTCAGTTATTTGAGCAAGTCACCTAACTACTCTCCTAGGCCTTTCTAGAATTTAGTCTCCTATCAGTGAAATGAGACAGCTCTACTAGATGATTTTGCCTCTTTTTGTATACTCAGCCCTTGGAGCAGGTAGGGTGCAATGGATAGAGCACCAGTGCAGGATTCAGGAGGACCTGAAAATTTCTCCTCAGACACTTGACACTCACTAGCTGTGTGACCTTGGGCAAGTCACTTAACCCCAATTGCCTCATCCTGGGTCATCTCCAGTCATCCTGATGAATATCTGGTCACTGGATCCAGATGGCTCTGGAGGAGAAGTGAGGCTGGTGACCTGCACAGCCGTCCCTCACTCAAAACAAAGTCATGTCATCATTTCTCTGATGGCATGGTCTTCTTCGGCAACAAAGGAAGAACACACATCCCCAGCACTTAGCACAGTGTTTGGTACATAGCAGGTCCTTAATAAATGCTCATTGAGTGATTGATGATCTATGCCAGATATTTCTGGAATTCTGGAATTGAATGGGACTCTAGAAATCATATAGCATAGAAATCACTCCTAGAATTCCCTTCAACTCCAGAATTCCAGAAATATCTGGTTTAGATAATCGATTAATCAATGAACATTTATTATGCTATGTGCCAGGCACTGTGCTAAGTGCTAGGGTTACAAAAAGAGTGCCTGCCCTAAAGAAACTTACAATCTAATGGAGGAGACACTGTGTAAAGAGATATATACAAAGCAAAGTATAAACAGGATAAACAAGAAATAATTACCAGAGGGAAAGCAGTGGAATTAAGAGGAGCTGGGGAAGACTTCCTGTAGAAGATGGCAATTTAGTTGAGTCTACAGGAAGCACAGGTGCTTCCAAGGCTGGTAACCACCATAGTTATCATTAATATTAGCCTTGGAAGACAAAGCAGCTAGCTGAATAAGAAATGACCTTCTCTTGGACCACATACACTGAGGTAGCTACAAGATGCCTTGGATAGAGTGCTGAACGTGGAGTTAGGAAGACCTCAATTCAAATCTCTGCCTCAGACACTTACTAGACGTGTGACTTTGAGCAAGTCTTTTGATCTCTTTCAGTCTTAGATTCCTCATCTCTAAAGTGGGGATGATAGTAGCAGAGGATGGAGATGAAGAGCGATGTAGAATGCTTTGTGAATTTTGAAGTGATATTTATATAAATGTAATTATTCTTACCTGTTATTACTAGATTTGTCAATATTCCCATATTAGCAGTTGTTAGGCTCTAGTTAATCTTTGGTCACCCCTCCACACCCCCAGGCTTTATCATCTTCACTGAGGGAGAGGGAGAAGGCTGGAGAACTCTAAGCCTAGATCTGGGATCACAATGCATTCTCTATCTTGTAAAATAAGGACAATTTTAGCGGATATTTGTGTAGCACTTTGCACTTAGATATGATTTCTTGAGCGTGCTTCACAATGACTCAAGGCAACCAAAGATCAGAAAAATGAAAAGATTGTCTAATTGTTACCACGCTACAAAATGTTAAAGGCAGAACGAGAACCTGGTCTTCAGATTTCTGCGCCTATTTCTTTCTCTGGTCTTTTTGGCAGGGAGAGAGAAAACTCGTTGGGATCGCTTTCTTTTTCCTCTCCAAATGCTCCTATATTTTTAGCTCAAACTCACAAACTCAGTTGTTACGTTTCCTAGTTTGCCTCCAGACTCCATTAACTGGTTCACTGCTCAAAGTAATCCCCACATAAGCATTTCCATTTTCCAGTAGCAACATAAACTCAAGATTTACATGGTATTTCTCCATGGCAGTGGCCACAGTCCCAAGAATGTCGAATGTCAAAATAATCTCCAGTTCTGGGGCCCCAAAGTGGGGCAAAGAAGGCAGAAGAAGGTGGCTAGAACCTGAGATGTCACGAAACTCTAGTTGATGGTATGTGCTGCCATAAACTTTATTGCCCCATATTTGAGAAAACAGGAATAAGTCACTTCCAGGTCTGCCACTAGAAAAAAGAACAGCCATTCCAAATGCTGCCATATAAAACTTTATAGCACACAGCTCTCTCAATGCATAATAAGTCGTTTTCCAAGGGAATATATCAAAGATGACAGTCCTTCATTTCATAACAGCTCTTGATACAGTCATTCAGATCAGCCCGCCCAGGGTACTGAAAGAAATCAGACAGGGGCCAGGAGAAGTCAGGCTGTGGGTGAAAGCAGTCTAACAAAAATGCAAATTAGCTCGTGTAAGACTTCGGCTTTTAGGCAATAACTTGCTGACTGTTCTTGGACATCATCAGTGTTATGACACTGGGAAAGTCGAGAGCAGGAGTTGCTCCATGAGGCATGTTTTAAACAAGGTTTATCTGGCATTTACCTAACACATTTCATTCCAAGGTCTCCATAGTAGAGCCAAAGAATACCTGATTTGAAGTCTAGTATTTCTGGATAGTAACTAGAAAAACATTGCTCTTCCAGGAGGCCTGGGCCAATTAGCTCTGCTCCTTTCATCTGTTCCTTCCACAGCTATCTCTCTTTTAATTGATAGGCTGCTCAGTAAATGTTCTTTAATCATTTTCTTTTACAAGTTGATAGATTGGACACTTAATAAGTATTTGCTCTGTGTCAGAGCATTGTGCTAAGCCAGGAGAGTACAAATATGAACAAGTCAGATAATCCCTACCCGCAGGAGGCCTATGTTCTAAATAGGGAAAGACAATACAGAAAGGAATGCTGGAAAATGGAAGTATCCCCAGGAGTTGAAGAGGCAGCCAGGAATGGTGAGACTTTAAATAACGTGAAAACTCATGATCAGGGCCAGAGAAGCAGGGGTAGAATCCACAGTTCCAGTAAGAGGGAGATGAGAAATGATGGTGGGATAGCCGACAGTAAGATGGGGAGATAGCTAGATAAGTCTTAGTCTCCCATCTGCCACTAACTAGCTATGTGACCTTGAGTTGGCTATTTTGCTCTCTGGGTCTCAGTTTCCTCATATTTCAAAAATGAGGGAATGGGTGGAGAAGATTGCTAAGGTCCCTTACAATGCTATTATTGTAGAAACCCCTGCAGCCTCAAGGCCACATACGGTTCTCTAGATCCTCAAGTGTAGCCCTTTGACTGAATTCCTTAATAAAAGAATTCGTTCTTTAAAACTTTGGATTCAGTCAAAAAGTCACAACCAAGGACCTAGAGGGCCACATGTAGCCTTAAGGCCACACGTTCCCTACCACTAGGATAAACCTATTCTCTATTATAAATCCTTTGACCATTAAAATTTTATCTATAATTTCATTTATATGAATTGTCCAGCCTCTGGAATGCTCAGTAAAAGATGACTAGCTGTTTGACATATGAGGCAATGTTTCTGAACTCAAACAAAAGGCATGCCAAAGATAGTGGCCCTTTCTCTTTCTCTGAGCAGGGGGTAAAATTCGGCACTAGTCCTGCAAGAGCCGAATGATTTGACCAGGAGCACTGAGGAGTTTATTAAAGACTCTGATGTCAAAGTGGCTTCTGACATCTGGGATATGCCATACGAAATGTGGCTTGGTGGAACAATATTTAGTGAGTGCTCGTTGACATTTTTGGGAGCTCTTTGCTTTACTAAGATAACCTCTTCAAAAGACAAGTAAGGCAGACAGTACAAGTATGTCCATTTTACAGATGAGAAAACTGACACTCAGCTCATAATTACACAGCTAGCAAGTGTCATTGCCAGGATTCAAACTCAGGGTTCTGACTTCATACCTTGTGCTCATTCCACTCCTACCATATTTCCTTTGGATGGTATAAATATAGAGGAAGTAGGAGAAACATAAATTCACTAAATTTCTTAGAACCCCAGGAAGCTTTCCTCATAACTTCTTCAACTACAGTACCTGATCGGAAGCAACAGATAAAATCACAGGTCTATAACCAAAAAAAAAAAAGCAAAGTAAAAACAGCAGCTCAAGAGGTTCTAATCTGGGTTCTGCTAGCTTGCTACTTATATGTCTTTGGACTCAATGAATTAACTTCCTTGGAGTGGTTTTCTCATTCATATTTCTAGCACTCAGTATAGTTCATTGCTTGCAGTAGGCAGGTAGGTGGCATGTGGAATAGAGAGCTAGACCTGAAATCAGGAAGACATGAGTTTATATCCAGCCCTCAGACATTTACTAGCTGCGTGACCATGGATGTGTCATTTAAAGGATTGTCTGCCTCAGTTTCCTCAGCTGTAAAATAGGGATAATGAAAGTACCTAACTTCTTAGGTTGTCATGAGGATAAAATGAGATAATATTTACAAAGCACTTTATAAACTTTAAAGTGCTATATAAATGCTATTATTAGGGGTTTAACAAATGTTTGTTGAATTGAGGAGGTTGGACCAGCTGCTCTCCACAGACTCATTCCAGCCCTAAGTACCCTATTTCTATGTCCCAAATGTATTGTCAATATCTACCACTTTGATTTAAAACTTCATGAAGATCGAGACTGTGTCATATTTAAATTTTGTCTCACCCCAGTGCCTAGCTCTGAACATTAGAAGATGACATGCAGGAGGTAATGCATAAGTGTCTGTCAAATGAATGGATATGGAGTCTGTTCTAACCCTTTTCCTCCCAACAGGCTAGCCAGAAGATGTCACCCCATTTCTCCTTTAGGACAACTAGGATTCATTGTCTCTTTGCATTCATATCACACCAGCAAGGACCAAGTAAGCAATGCCTTCCTCCTTCTGCTTTGCTGCTCAGCCTCCTCTTGTCTCCTCTTCTTATGGAAGGAGGTGCTGAGAGGCTTTCCTTAAGGGAGGGCTCTTAGCTTTTAAATGTCCCACAAGCAATGAGAAGATAGGGATGAAAAAAATGTGTGTATAAATACACGTGTATTATACGTGCATATACATATGTGTGTATCTATGTATATACACATACGTGTGTGTGTGTGTGTGTATATATATGTGTATATATATATGTATATATAGACATATATATATACACACACATATATATATATATATATATATATATATATATATATATATATATATGGAATTTAATCTAAGATCCAACTGGAGGTTTCAACCTGAAGATTTTAATGATAATTATAGTGACATCAGCAGTAGTAGCAACAAACATTTTAATTGTAGGAGTTGCGTTAGGTTTCGTGGAAATCAGTTGTCCTTGGACTCAGGAACTGGGTTTGATTCCTTGACCTGACATTGAGGACCGGATCAGGAGTAGGTCGTTTCCTCCCCGAGCTATTTCTTCATCTGTAAAACAAGAATGGTGATACTGGCACTGCCTCCCTCCCTCATGAGGCTGTGAGGAAAGGAGTTCTTGGGAAACTTTGAAGAAACCTAAATATGAGTTATTAGGTACCATGTAGCACTTTGCAGCTTACAAAGCATGGTGGAGGTAAAAAAAAAAATCAACAGCCATATTTTGAAGAGGAGGAGATGAGAAAACTGACCTTCAGAGAGTTGAAGTGACTTGCCCAGAGTCATACATCCTGTAAATGACCAAGATAGTTCTCAGACTCAGGTTTTCCTATTTCAGACTCAAGGCTTGTTCCTATATGACACGTATTTGCATCAGAAGCTCTTCCAACAATGCCTTCTTGGTCAGAATCATAGCCTTAGAGCTAGGAGGAACTTAAAGGCTATTCAGTCCAACCTCCTCATTTTACAGATATAGAAACTGAGGCTTGGTAATGATAAGTGGTTTGTCCAGTGTCACACAAGCTTCAAGAGGCAACATGAGAATGAGAATTCAAACTCATTTTATCTGGCTCCAAATATACACCCTTTCCATTATACCATGTAAGGAGCTTATTATCTAATTAGTGAGATATTCCAAGAATCTCAGACGTAAAATGTTCCCTAAATAAGTGCTATCTGTATAGCTGTTTGGGAGTGCATATACTCAAGGGCTTAGAGCACAGTAGATGGAGTAGAGGGTCCATTTGTAGCTTATGGCATTGAGAAGACTTTATGAGAAAACATGAGTTGTCATTAGTTTTGGGGAATGGACCCTCTTTCTGCCTCAGTTTTCTCATTTTATAATAATATAGATAGTAATCTATGGTAATAGTAAGACCTACCTACTTACCTCCAAGAGTTTTTGTGAGAATCTATTGGGGTAATATATGTAAAGAATGTTTAGCAAGTTGTTGTGGAGTTGTTTTCAGTGATGTCCAACTTTCCATGACCCCATTTGGGGTTTTCTTGACAAAGATACTGGAATGGTTTGCCATTTCCTTTTCCAGCTCATTTTACAGATGAAGGAACTGAGGCAAACAGGGTTAAGTGACTTGTCTAGGGTCATACAGCTAGTAAGTGCCTGAGGCTAGATTTGAACTCAAGTTCATAAATAAAAAATAAAATAAATAAATATGGAAGGAAAAAAAGAACTTGGTTCCTCCTAAATCCAGGACTAACACTCTGTCTTCTATACCACCTATTTCCTCTTATCTTTATCCTCCCTTTAGCACTTAGAAAGTACCTGGCACATACTATTTTCTATATAAATACTTATTCATTTCTCCTTAATGTGTGCCTTTCTAATCATTCAACAAACATATCCAAAAAATATTTATTATCTGCTATATGCAAGACATTGTACTAAGCCACAGAGATACAAATTTGGGGGTTTTTAAATTTGTTTTTAAGACAGCTTTCTAACCTTTAAAGAGTCTACTCTACTAGGCTGCAATAAGTACATAATAAAATATAACTCAAGGTAAAGAATGACCAGAACAGAAGAGAGATGCAGACTAAGTGGTGCAGGAGAATTCAAGGAGGAAGAAAATACTCTTAGATACAAAAATCATAGAAAGCTTTGCAAAGAGGTAGCATGTAGCCTGAGCCTTTAAGGAAGTGAAGGATCCAGGAGAACGGTGTGCAGGCATGGCAGATGACCTGAACATCAGTGTTCAGAGGTGGGGCATGACATACATTTACAGAGTTGCCTCATCTGCATCCCTGTAATGTGAGTCCTATTGTCTGGGTCAGGGATTCAGTGACAGCTTTTTATATATTTGGAGCTGTCTTCCAGCTCCTTATCCCTATAAAATCTAAACTCCTTAACTGTGCTTCTGAGACATTCATTTACAAATTATAGCCATTCCCTACTTTGCAAGGCTCCCATGGTCTCCCAAGACAACTTTCTCACCTTTACTACAGAGGTGTTTAAAACATGGTCCAAGTATACCCACAAACCATGGGACAAGCATTACCATCAGCCCTTCCCCTGAAGGAAAGATGTTCTAGGCATCCCTTTGTGAGAATACCAGTCCTCTGTCTTAAAGGCCCTCCTTGTAGGTGATGGAGAGGAGCCACAGTAAATAGAGAGCTAGACTTGAACTGATAAAAATGACTTTTAATCCTGTTTCAGACACTTACTAGTTGTGTAATCCTGGACAAGTCACTTAAATTTTGCCACAGTTTCTTCATCTGTAAAATAGGTTTAATAACTCCCATCTCCCAGGGTTGCTGTCCTGTGAGAATCCAATGAGATAACATATGTAAATCACTTTGTGAACCTTAAGGCACTATACTGTATAATGCTAGTGATTATTAATATTATCCTATATCTTTTCTATTCCCCAAAACTCTAATGAAAACTTGTGTTTTCCACAAACACTTCTCAATACCACAAGCTACAAATAAGCCCTCTATTCCATCCACCATGTCCTAAACCCTTGCATAGCCACTTTCATGCAGCTCTATAGGCAGCACTTATTTAGGAATCATTGTTATGTCTTAGATTCCTAGACTATCTCACTAAGTAAGTAAGAAACTTACACAGCTTGTAAGTTATTGGGGTTGGACTTGAACTCAGGTCTTCCTGACTTGAGGCCCAGTGCCCTATCTACTGGACCATCCAATACTACTTGATTTTGTTCAACAAGGATTTTTAAAGCACCTACAGTGCCAGGAGTCAGGGGCATAAGACAAAAACGAAGCAGTCTCTGACCTCAGGGAGCTAACATTCTAGTAGAAAGGGTGAGGGGGGCCAATAAGACATACAGAGTCCTGAATCTATATGAAACGAAGGAAAGTCATTTTGGTGGCATTATCAGCAGAAGCCTAATTTAGCAGGGGGCAGCACCTGGGCTCAGTCTAACAAAACTTGGACTGAAAAGTGGAATAGGAGGAAAAGATACCAGGAACCAGGAAGACAGGGCAGGCAAGGCAAAAGCAGGAAAATGGAAGATAGAACGTAGTGAATGAGAAGCAGTATCTTTTTAATTCACCAGTCACAGAGACTGAAACAAGAGATTAATTACTTTACCTCAGGCATTGCCCTCTGTGGAATCCTCTTTAAAAAATGCTAATAATTCTTGGAAGGCTAATGTACTAAATTACAGGGACCTTAGTGCAAATCAGATGTCAGGCACCCCATAGTGCTACAGGAACCCTAAGGGTTTGAAGGGAGGGAAGAGGAGGGAGAGGCCATGAAGCATCCAAAGGAATTTCCTCCTTTTCACCATTTTGTCCAGGGCTGGTCTTTCAGGGAATTTTAACCCCCAGGAAAAATCTTTTTGGCCAGAGCCTTCAAAAATGGGATTGGGAGGAATGATGGATGGCTGACAGATTTGAAACTCTAAGCAACTGAAGAAAAAATGGTTCTATAGTTAATGCTGGTGACTGTGCTTCCTCCCTGACTTCCCCCTCAAAAAAAAGTGGTATAGATGACTTTGTCCAAGTTCAATGGATCCTGCAGGGGGAGGAGATTTCTCCCTGCTCCAGTTATTAACTGGGGAGAGGGGAAGGAGAGGAATATTGTGCACTGTGTTTTGATTTGTTTCTATCTTTCCCCACTCAAACCCCACGTTTATTGACAGGGCTGTGCCAGCCCCCTGGCTCTTCCACTCAGTCAACCATAGTGTGCAGTCAAATAATTAGTAGCTGAGGTGTCAGAAGCAGACGTTGAACTGACATCTTCTGTTTACGGGTGTCAGATTCAGTACTTTCCTGCCTCCAGATGAATTATCGGAGCTTTTCCTGTCTGCCTGCCTGCTTGCTGGTGGGGCCTAACTTTATCATTAAAATGGGAATGTCTCCCTTGGCAGGATGGGGTAAGGGTGGGGAGCCTACTGCCCACTATTTCTGTCCTTTGTGATCTAAGTAACTCCCATTTTTCTATCTTTTCCTTCTTCTTCACCCAACTCTCCCTGTGGAGCTTATTGTAACTGGTGGGAGAGTGTGGATCCTTCTGAGATAAACCTGGGTGCTCAAGAGCCTCCTATGGAGTCCCACTAGTTCCAGGGTGCCCAAGAATCTTCTTTAGTGAAGGCCCATGTTTCATTTTCTCAATGTCCAGCTCCCTTAGAAGGAAGTCAGCAGACATCCCATGGAGACTGGAAGAATCTCCAGAATAAGTCCTGCTCTATGTGGATTTATGTGTCCATAGCCCCTTGAACACAGTAATTGCCAACTAAATGTTGAATTAAATTGAATCTCACCAGCAAAATCCTTGTAATTTATCCTCTAAGACAAGTTTACTCCAACCAAGCCCAGAAAAGCAAAACACAAACTATATCTTAAGGGGTCTCTCAACTCATTGTTGCAAGACTGAGGCAGGATATAGAATGTTAGATTTAGGATAGGAAAGGTGTTGCTTTGTTGATTAGTCATGTCTGACTCTTTATGACCCTATTTGGGGTTTTCTTAGCAAAGATATTGAGGTGGTTTGCCATTTCCTTCTCCAGCTCATTTTACAGGTTTGGAAACTGAGACAAACAAGGTTAAGTGACTTGCTCAGTGTCACACAGCTAGTAAGTGTCTGAAGGCATTTTTGATCTCAGGTCCTCCTGATTTTAGGTCCCACACTCTATCCATTGCACATCCTAGCTGCCTAGAATCAGGAAGACCTGTGTTCTAATCCTGCCTACTTAGTACTTGAAGGACACTGGACAAATCACTTAATCTTTCTTAAGTTTTAGTTTTGCTTAGTAAAATGAGGTATCTCAGACTCAGTGACATCTAAGGTTTCAGTTCAAAAGCAATGATCCCATGGTTTCAGTTTTTTTGTCTTAAATATGTAAACCAAAGCCTACTTTGGTGGAGAGAGTAGTTAGGAGATGAACTCCTTCCTGATTACTGGATGTCAACAGATAGGCATGTAGGCATAGGAGGTCAAAATGCTTCTAGCTAATAGTTTATAGAGTTTTAAGATTTCCAAAGCACTTTACATATATTATCTTATATGAGTCTTAAAGCAAACCTGTGATGTAGGTCATGGGGTCTGTAGCTATACACGCTATATTATGACCCTCATTCTACAGAAGAGGAAACCAAGACTGAAGTAATCTGTCCATCATTGCACTGCTATTAAGTCATGGAGGCAAGATTCCAATCTAGGTCTCTCCCGAACTTGGGTATCGTACTCTTTCCTTGAAGGTGTGCTGCCAAAGACCCAGAGAACAGGACTTCTTTCAAGATCTCCCTTTTAGGGAGTTCCCCAGCCATGGCCTCTGGTTAATTCTCTTTAATATTCTCTTCCCTTCTTAGTTCAATTTCCCTTTTCTCCATAGAGGGATGAGGATTATTTGATACTCATTTTTTCAAGTTAGATTAGCAGGATTAAAAGGATTAATGTTGAGAAGGCAGGTGGAGAGTGACAAAAGGATACAGGATTGATACAATTTTTACCTGGGTTTGTAAAACCCTCAATTAATGCTGGAAACAAGAGGGGATAACATAGAAGACAAAAGACAGGTAGGAGAAATGAAAGGTAAACGTGAGCATCCTGGATCAGTATCACTGAGAAACCAAACAGAATCATTAACACTGTAGTCAGTTTGTCCAGTGGAAAGTTGGGTGTGAGACTTTCTTTTGACATAGTTTACTAGCACAGCTGCATCTCAGTGGCCAAGGACTGAAACATGCATAAAAGACAAGATGTTTCATGGAGCAATGTTTAAAGAAATGTAAGCACTGTGGATCATGACTAGTTAATATCAATTACCACTTCACTGAACTTCACACAGAAGCTCCAAAATCTGATCTAAGGTTCAGAAGCCTCCCAAGTTCCATCCACCTAGATATTCTGATCTTGGGGCCTTTTGGACAATAGTATATAAATGTTTGCTCTTGCCAAATAATTCCCTTTATGTTGGGCATGAAAGAACCCTTAGAAATCTACTTCTCCTAATTACATTGAAGTTATCATTTCTGTTTCTTCACCTTTCCCAATGATATTTAGATCTAGCTCTCAAAAATAGCTGTCTTCTTTTGACAATATGAACAGAAAACTTCATGTCTTCATGGTCCTTGTGGCTCAAAACTGAATTCCACCCCATGAAAACTGAAAGCATTTGTTATCTTGTCCCACTCATGACTATCTCTTTTATGATAACTAGAGTTTCTCATAACCCTAATGAGTATCACCCTCCACTCTCCAGACTTACTCTCACAAGGCAGCCAAGTGGGGAGGGGTTAGAATGAGACCCTGCCTGACGTATTTCCTGATTGTGACACACTGAGTAAGTTACTTAACCTCTTTCAGGACAGCTTTCCCATCTACTAGATGGAGATAATAGTATAGTATTTCCCTCCTAGGATTGTTTTTGGTTTTAAATGAGATAATATTTATATATACTTTGCAGATTTTAAAGTTCTATACAAATGTTAGCTGTTATTAGCTACCCTCTTTAATTTTTTGAGATGGCTGCCTAGTATTCAGTCTGCAATCTGTGGCCATGGAACATTGTGAACATAATTGTTTTACATGAAATTTGTGGTTTTGCCTTCATTAGTGTCCAACTCAAACCAACTAAGCTAGCCAGTAATGTCCACCGCAGAAGAAACAAGAAGTGGCCAAGAGGTATTTATATATACTCATATCAAAAACCAAGGGAGGGAATTCACACTGGAGAGGGAAACCCAACTTGGTCCTATAGGGATGGATGGATATCATCTGATGGTGGGAAAGAGTTGATTATGTTCTGGATCTATCCATCAGTCAACAAACATCTATTAAACATTTTCCATGTGCCAGGCACTATGCTAAATATCAAGGAAACAGAGAAAAATAAAAAATAACCCCTACCTTAAAGAGTTCATGTCCTAATGGGGGCAGACAACATGTAAATAAGTAGATAAATTCAAGATACATACAAATTATGTACAAGTCAACATTAGACGAGGGGATATTAGCTGATAGGATGATCAGGGAATGCCTCCTATAGCAAGTAGCATTTGAACTGAGTCTTGAGGGAACCAGGGATTCTAAAAGGTGAAAAGTGAGGAAGGGTATCCCTCTCAACATGAGAGATGGAGGCAGCTAGGTGGTTCAGTGACTAGCGAACTGACCCTGGAGTCAGGAGGACCTGAGTTCAAATATGACCTCAGACACTTACTAGCTATGTGACCCTGGGCAAATCACCTTAACCTCGACTGCTTAAAAACAATAAATCTAGACATGGGAAAAGACACAGAGATAGAATACAGAATATTCAGAGTGAGAAATAGCAAAGCAGACTTGTATGGATTTACTCTGCTCCAGGGATATGTAAATGATTGACTAGGAATTGAATCATTTTTAGACAAATTTCCATTTCCATTTCCATCAGCAAGTTTCTCAGTCCACCCCTCATAGTCTAACTTCACTGGAAGGATCTTTTACCTCCTACTCTTTTCCTCAGAATTATCACAGTGGGGTTTCATTAAAAAGTAGGCTCTTAATCTTGGCCCAGAGAGTTTATTTTATAAAGATGTTTTACCCGAAGAACAAGAAAAGACCGTGACTCACTGTAATAAGGTAGATATTGTGACAAGATAAATGTGAAAATGTTAATGAAAGCCACTCGGGGGACATTTGCATAAAACAGGCACTTTGTTACTTAAAAAACCACTGGTGTCACCTTTAAAAAAAAAAAAGAGCATTGCTGAACAGTCCATTTGGTAATTATTTGGTCAAGAATCCTTTTTTCTTTTTGCTGGCATCAGCTCTGTGTGTAGGAGACATTTGAGTTCATTTGGGTCTGAGTTCATCAGCTCCTGATGGTGGTTTTCCTGGTTGAAAATTAGAATCTTCTGACTGGAACATGACAATCATATGACCCAGCAACTCCCTGGAAGTCGCAACCCTGACTGCTTCATCCCAGGCAAGTGGAAAGAAGTTACAGGGTGTCAGCATCCTTTGTACTCTCCAGAGCTCAGGTCAGGTATCCTCTGCTTCAGAGGCCCCCAACCCAATGTGCTGCATCCCCTCCCCTCAAACCCCCAACACTCTCTGTACCTAGCTCATTGCACTGGTCACATGCTAACTTGTACTTATTGTCTGTCCCCCAGAGTTACAGTTCTGGATTGATGCAGACTCAAGTTCATATCTTGGGAGCCTCTCACAAACCAATACTCTATTTCCTATGTCCCTACTCTACCAGATTTTCACTCTGGCAAAAAACATAATCTGGCTCATTTTAATTCTCTCTGAGGGTTATAAGGCTCTACTCCCTAGATGGCACAGTAGATAATAAAGCTCTGGGCCAGTAGTCAGGAAGACTCATCTTTCCGAGTTCAAATCTGGCCCCAGATACTTACCAGTTATGTGATCCTGGGCAAGTCACTTACCCTCTAATTGCTTTATCCACTGCAGAAGGAAATGACAAACCACTCCAGTATCTTTGCCAAGAAAACCCAGGGGACAGTGTTGGTGTCCTATGGTCCGTGGGGTCATGAAGAGTCACTGACTGAACAACATTGACAAGCATTTACATGTCACTTGATGTGTTGCTGAGTGTATTTAATTACCATGAGATCACAAGCTCTTTGAGGATAGGGACTGTCTTTTGCCTCTTTTTGTGTCCCTAGTGCTTAGCACAGGGCCTGACACACAGCAAGTGCTTAATAAATGTATTCATTAATTGGTTGATTATTGAGGCACAGACATTCAGGTCTTCTTGGCCCTGAGTCCAACTCTCTATCCATTGATATACTGCATACCTCTTCTTGCTTCCATCTTTCACTTTAGTGGTGGTAGAAAGAGGGAAGGAGTAGTAGGAAAGAGGAGGAAGTAAAGGAAGAAGAGGATGAAGAAGAAGAAGAAGGAGGAGGAGAAGAAATCCCCACTACCTATTTTCAGGAAAACTTATTATGTACTAGAGTTATATCTATAATTGAGTTATTTTCCCTATCTTGGTTTTATATTCCTTGGGTTCAGAGACCATTCATTTCTCCCCAGGAATTATCAGGGGTAGTGAACATGGGCCCTTTAGACCTCTCGGTCCTCAAGTGTGACCTGATGTGGCCTCAAGGCTGCAGGTTCCCCACCTCTGATTACCTCTTTGAGAGAGAACATAGCAGGAAAAATAGAGAGCCCACCACAGAGTCAAGATGCTCAGATTTCAGGGTCTGCTTCTGGACAAGTGATTTAACCTTAGGCAACTGTATAAAACCTTCACTGCAGTGAAGGTGCTTACCTGCATTGGTAAAGGAAGTTTCCTCACTGGGAATTCCATATACCAATGAGTCATAGGTCCAGACTTCAAAAAATTACTGCTTTAACCTCCCTCCCCCAAATTCAAAATGACCCTTTGTCTTCATCTATATTGTGCTTGGGATTCAGGACTGGAAGAGACTTTAGAGATGATCTTCTCTATATTATAGATAAGGAAATTGAGGTGTACAGAAATGAAGTCAATTTCCTACTGCCTCAAGGAGTAGAAGTGGGATATGAACCCAGACCTTCTAACTCCAAATCCAGTTTTGTTTCCCCAGTGCCACATTCATTCATACTTATTCTACTGTCCCTTGTAGCACAGTTATTTGTGGGTCTTTCCTCCACCCCATTAGATTACAACATGAGCTCGCTGACAGCAGGACCTACGTCCCCTCTGTTTTTGTGTCTCCAGGGCCTAACACGAGGCCTTGCACATGGTAGGTACTTCATAAATATTTATTGAATGGGATGACTAATTTTTATATCCTTCCACTTGGGAAGTAGGTGATCAGTCGATATTTATTGAATTGAGGCTGTAGATTTGGAGCTAGAACAGATCTTAGCGTGATTGAGTCCACTCTATTTTATAGATGAAGAAACAGACCAGTCATAAAGACAGCAAAATGCCAAGCAAGAATTTGAACCTAGCTGTCTCACCTCCAAATCTAGCTTTCTTCCCACTAAGCCAAACTGCCTCCTTTAAAAATAATAGTTTCAAAAAGCTTAAATCATAAAAAGGAAGGAAATATAGGAGCATAGAGCAGAAAATCAAGCAAAAGAGAGGAAAACAGTCACTTAAGAAGGCAGCCTCTTCACCTCTGAGAAGCCAGACCTGACTTTGTCAACAAAGTTCCATTCCCCAAATCTCCAGCAGTGTTTAGGAAGTAGGCAATATGTCCCCACACGCACCAGTGATTCTAGTCTGCCCACAGATGGTGAGGAACAGGCTGCTGCCTCAGTCATTGGGCTGGGTCCCAGAATCAGCTTGAGGATTCTTCCATGTCTCCAGAGAGAATGCTGAGATGGCCCTGGGATCAGGAAGAAGGTAGCTCACCCTCCATTCTCTAGAGACTCTGTCACTGGCTTCAAGTAGCTAGGAAGTCCTTGTTTTATTTTATTGCATCCTTTGGTGGTAGGGGAAAAGAACTCACCCTTTATTTTCCTTTTTAAAGACTAAATGTTTTTCAAATAGCTTGCCTCCTCTGTCTTTGTAGTTCTAAGTATAAGACTTTCTTGATGAAAAGAGACAGGGCTTCTTGGAAGAAGGCATGGTGGAACAGTCTTGGCCTCAGTTTAGGTCCCTCAGAACAGGCAGAGTAGTTTTTGTTTTGCTTTGTTTTTAATTAAGAAGGGCATTGGTAGAAAAGACACCAGTTTTGGAGTCAGAGGGCCTGGGTTTGAATTCTCATTCAGGCTCCTTATTACTTGTGTAAACTTAAAACAAATCACTTAAATTCTTGTTCCTCAAACTTCCTCATCTGAAAAATGAAGTATCTCCCCAGATATTCTAAACCTCCTATCCAAATAGAATATGCTTCCCAGATGATGGGGCCCTTGAGAAGATGAGCCTCCCCTTCCTCAAAACGTGTTCAGAGGTTGGATATGGCTTGCCAGAGGAGCAAGAATAGGTGGGCTGGAGATGAGAAGTAATAGTAACTGACATAGCAATCTGAAATTTGCAAAAGACTGCATTTTCTCATTTGAACCCCATAACATTCTATGAGATGAGCACTTTAAGGATGAATTTCCCCATTTTGCAGATGAGGGAAATGAGGTGTTAGAAAAAAATTTAAGTAACTTGTTCATAACCACAGAGGAAAGTTCAGAGATGGGTCTGACATGTAATCTTCCTAAATTCAAGTCCACCACTTTGTCTAATATATTATGACATTCCTACATAGACTAGGATGGTATATTAAATGACTTTGAATCTTGAGATTTTTTTTTAACTGAATCTGTGATTTCACTAATCCAGGGCAACAGTTCTTAAAATTTTTTGTCTTAAGACACCTTTACAACCTTCAGAATTGTTGAGGACTCCAAAGAGCGCTTGCTTATCTGGGGTTCTTTACAGAGATGGACTGGAGGCAGTTTGAACCAATTATTAAATTTTGGAGATGAGAATTTACACCTTAGAAATAAAAATTCTACAAATCAAGGTTTGTTTTGTTTTATTGATTATCTAGATTTAAGAAAGTGATGGAGAAAATATTCACAATAGAGATCAAACTTAAAAGTGTGTTGTTTGTACATTTTTTTCCCTAAAAAAGTCACATCTTTGGTTATAGCTATCCATGCTTACCATGTTATCAATTAAAATTGATTACATTTTAAGACACTTGTTAATTCATTTAAAAATGATAAACCTACTTCATGTTAATATAAGTAACTTTAAAGAAAAAATAACTATAATTTATAAAAAAATTTAATGAGGATGTTATTATTGTTTTATATATTTTTTGTAAATTTCTTTAATATTCAGCTTCATAGAAACGAGTTGGATTCTCATATGTGCTTCTGCATTCAATCTGTTGTGATATGTCATTTTGATTAAGGTCTTTAAAGAAAATCTGCCCTCACACAGATACATAATTGGAAAAAGGAGAAGAATTGACAGACAAATTATGACTCTAGTATTATGAAAATAATCTTGCTCTTTTGGACCTCCCAAAACACTCTCAGTGACACACAGGGTCTACAGATCTCACTTTGAGAACTGGTAGTCTAGGGAGCTACAGGAAGGGAAGGTCCTTTACTAAAACAAGTCAACACCTTTGCAACTTACACTGGCCTCTTCGACTTCCTTTAAGTCTCAAATAAAAACTCATCTTTTACAGGAAGCTTTTCTCAACTCCTCCTACTTCTAAAAGGGCATCTAGGTGTTGCAGTCAAATCTGGCCTCAGACAACTCCTAGTTGTGTGACTCTAAGCAAGTCGCTTAACTATTTGCCTCACTTTCCTCATCTGTAAAATGAGCTGGGGAAGGAAAAAGCAAACTACTCCAGTATCTTTCCTAAGAAAACCCCAAATGGAGCCCAAAAGACACTGAAATAACCGAATAATTACAAATCGGGACTAATGATATCTTACACATTTTGCAGGATTGGGGGCATCAATGAACACTGTTTTTCAGTTCATTTGTGACTCCATTTGGGGTTTTCTTGGCAAAGACACTGGAGTAGTTTGTTTTTTCCTTCTCTAGCTCATTTTGTAGATGAAAATAATGAGGCAAACAGGGTGAAGTGACTTGCCCAAGGTCACGTAGCTAGTAAGTGTCACAGGCCAGATGTGAACTCAGGAAGATGAATCCTCCCGACTGCAAGCTTTGAATTCTATCCACTGCACCCCTTAGAGGTCCTACTAGAATCAGGAGGAGGTGGGAAAGGCTTCCTGTAGGTAACTGTAAAAGGGGCACTTTGCAAATGTGTGGTGTTTATTTTTTATGACTCTCCTACTTTTTGACTTTCAGCAAGGTACAAAACAAAGAATCCTTTGCCTGAGATCTTTGGCTGGTGAGAAGGGGGTGCTGGATCAGAGTGGCGAGCGCTACTCCCTCCCCATCACCACCTTCCTGAGCCTTCTCATTTCTCAGGTAGCATTCTGACTCACATCTCAGCTTCTCCCTCCGACGTCCCGGTTCCCTACAAAGGACAAAGCAGCCTCACTTGATTCTGCCTATCAGCAAATTTTCTTTTCCTGTGGGTGTCATATGTTAGGGAGAATACAGATGTGTCTCTCCAAATGCCCTCCCCAGCCTGATGGAACAGACCCCATGGAGCAGCCGGGTGCCTTCTGGGACGTAGTGTCTCACTTCCTAAGCAGCTCCCTAAGGGGTACAGACTATAAATGAGGCTGTCCTTTTACAGAGCTTGTGGAGAGGCTGGAGCATTCTATTCTGAGCTGGCTCTTCTACCCAGTTGGGGTTAGGTTTTATCTGGCCTGTAGTCCCCTGCTGCTCTCCTTTTCAGCATTATCAGAAGGGGTATTTGCATGAGAAGAGAACCCAAAGTGTAATGCAAGACTCCTAGAGCTTGTTCCTCAAGGGAAGCCTCCTTTTCCACCCCTCCTCCCTATTTTTTCTTTGACAGCCTGCTCTAACATCACAATGACTAGAGACATTTTTTTAAAACTACCTTGTGCAAAACTTGGGAAAAATGTATCCTCTCTTAGATCTGTGTCAGGAAGACTATTATTGTACTAGGAAAACTAGACAGTTCTAGTCTTGGCTATGCTGCTGATCACTGTGTGAACTTGGCTAAATCATTTCCCTTCCTTGGGCCTCAATTTCCTCATCTGTAAAAATGAGGAAACTGGACTAGATGATCACTATGGTCCCTTCTGTCTTGGGTAGACTATAGTTCAGTGAAATGAGCACTGGTTGGTTCTGGAGTCAGAAGACCTGGGTTCAAATACCACCTCTGATGCTTCTACTAGTGTGACCTTGGGCAAGTCACTAAATTTCTCTTGAGTCTTGGTTTCTCCATGTGTAAAATAAGGAGATTACACTTGATGGCCTTTGAGGTCTCTATCAAGTTTAGATACTGGCTCAGAATGACATGATCTCAGAATTAGAAGAGATCTGAGAGATCATCTAGAGCCCAAATTAGGGGAGATATAATTGTCTAAATTATCTCAGTTAGGTAAAGTAGACTGTGTAGTTAACAAAGGGCAGAGCTTCTGAAGGATCACTGAGTTCAAATTAAGAGAAAGATTTCAGGTTTGTGCAAGGAAAAGCTTTCAAACTAGAACCATCTGACAATGGGATGGATTGCCCCAAGAAGTCCTATCCCTTGACCAGGTGACCATCTAAAAGAATTCTTACTTTGGATGGGTGGTTGGATTAGCAAATGCTAGAGATGGTATGCCTTATCTCAAAGATTCCATGGAATCTATAACCAGCATTTCTAATCCTAGACCACCAATGACTGACTGTGATCTTAAGTCAATTCACTTCTGCAATTTAGCCTCCCTATCTGTAAAATGAGGAGGTGGAGGGGAGGTTGACAAAATGACATCTAAGCACGGGAGAAATGCTAATCCCTACATTAACTGTTAGGTTAGACAATATCTTTGTCTCTCTCTGATTTTCAGTCTTGTTGATTCAGAAAAATACAAGAGTAGGAAATATTAAGGGATCTTGCTGTTTAATGAAGCAGTAGATAGACTCTGACTTCCAAGTCTCGTGACTCTAGTCAGGAGATTTTTGTCATATAGTATCACTGTGATAATGATAAGTCACTTAATAATAATAGCTGATGTTCTACTCATTCATTCATTTGGTCTGGACCTTGAATTTCATCAGCATGGGGAACTCTTGAGGTAGAAAGTCTTTTCACCAATGCACACTGACAACTCATCTGTGACCTATTTCCTTAGAGTATCTGAGATATTGAAAGGGGAAGTGATTGGTTTTGGGTTATATAGCTAGGATGTATCAGAGAGAACCCAGGTGTTCCTGACTCCAAGGAGAGCACACTATTCACTATAACATTTCTCCAAGTCTCAGTTTTTTCGTCTATCAGTTGGGGATATTGATACTTAAAACTTTTGGGAAATGGAGGATGTTGCTTTGTGAACTATAAAGTGTTACACAAATGTGAATTATTATTTGCTCTTGTGCTCAAAAATCTTCAATGGCTCCCTAACGTCTAATGAATAAAATTCCACCTTCTTTGCCAAATATTCAAAACTCTCTCTGAATACTCTCTTTCTAGTCATATTATTCCTCCTTCATGTACTCCAGACTTAAAGTAGTATGGACAACTCTGCCTCTGAATGCAACCTGCACACCTTGTGTCCCCCATACCTAGAATTCCTCCGCCTTTGCTTGCTGAATTTCTGCACATTTTTCAAAGTCCAACTCAAACATCACCTCTTCCAGGATGTCTTTCCTGATGCCCCTGACAGCAAAAGCCTTCCCCTTAGACTTTACATAGTTCTTTCTTTTACACCATTTCAAGGCACTTATATTGTAATGGGCATTATAGATGTCTGCATCTCTGTCTTATTTCATGATTAGATTTCATAAAGGCAGGAATTGTGTTATATAAACTTTGCCTCTCCCCTAGCATCTAGTATAGTTCACTTCACTTAGTAGGTGCTTGATACATGCTTGATGAGTTGAACTGAATTGTTTTAGGAGGGCAAGGCCTTTCCCTGCAATGATATTAGCCCAAAAGAAACTTCTTCACTGAGAAAACTATGGAGTCACTGATGAAAAACACAGTTAAGAGCAGACCCCAAGGGATCTAATGCCTGCACCTGGATATTCATTGCATCATGGAACTTGGGTAATTCACTTAATTCAGAGGCCTCATAGCTTCTCCTATTGAGGAATTTCTTCCTGTTTCCTTAAGTCTTGATGTCCCTACAGGGATGGGAGGCAGCTAGCAAATCTCTCTTTCCCATTGAGGATCTTGAGCAGATGAGGAATTTTCAAAATCAAATAATAAGTTAGGCTTGACTTGCTGGAGATCCAAGACTTCTCCAATGAAGGGCAAAGGGAAAAGAGAGAGTCAAATTCCCTAGAGATGTCAAGTAACTTTAATGAAAATCAAGTCAAGATTACTAGAGGGAATCATTTCCATCTTCATGGGAAGACATTCTGGAACCTTTGGATCTATGTTCAGATTTACTCCTGACATTTATCACCTGTGCGATTTTGGGCAAATATTCTCTCTGGATCTCAGTTTCCTCATCTGTAAAATGAGGGGATTGGGCTAGAGAGTGCTCTGGGTTTTTGATCTTATAATGCCTTAGCCTTCTCTCTGCATCTCAGTTTTCCAATCTGTAAAATGGTGGGTTGGTTAAACGTTCATGTATAACTTTGGGTTTTCTAGAGAAGGGCACTGAATAAGCACAAATGAATTTGTCATCTTACCTTTAAATATTAAAACTCTGATTTCATTTACCAGCTCCTTGTATCCCTGCTCAGAATCCCTCTTATCAGCAGAATGCCAGAGGTGCCCAATTCTCAGGGCCTGGGAATGATGTTTTATAGCATCTCTGCCTCCTCCTCTGTCATACACTCTTGGTCTCTGACAGCATCTCAGTCATGGCAAGGTTACTTTTCTTTGCACAGATTCTGTCTACTGAAGAATTTTCTTTGGGGGAGGAGGAGAAACCTGTAGACCCGTCCATACCCCAGTTTTCAAGGTGGAACATTGAAATAGAGCTTTTCTGGAACTTAAGTTAGTGCTGGAGGACCCCCAGGCACTGTTATTATAGCTGAACCTGTCTCTGGAGAGTGAACAGGTAACAGAGGGCAAATGGAACACAATTTAATCTCAAGCCAGTGAACAGATCTTATTAGAGGACCTGAGTTGTCTGGTTCTGTGGAACTTTAGGGTTAAGGGGTGGGGTGGGGGGGCCTGGAGATATATTTAAAATATTTCCAAGGCTTTCCTGGGTTGGTTTCTGGGGTACATATGATGTCTTGCAGTGATAGTATCAGTACTGACATCTTTTGACACACCAGCTGCCGCTTCTACTCCTAATAATAATAGCTAACATTTACTGACACATACTATGTGCCAGGCACTGCGCCAAACGCTTTACAAATATTATCTCATTTGATCCTTTACAACAAGCCAGAAGGTACGTGCTATTATTGGCATCTTCATTTTATAGATGTGGAAACTGAGGCAAAAAATGATTAAGTGTCTTGCCCATAAGTCCAATTTGAACTCAGATCTTTACTGCAATCTTGATGTTTAACCACAGTGTCACCTAAATTATACCTCTCCCTCCACCTTCTGCTTACTTTGCTAATGGGAGAAGGGTTGGATGACACCAGTATAGAATTTTCTCCTCCTTTTTCTTTTTTCTCTCCGCTCCCCTCCCTTTTCCTCCCCTCCCCTCTCCTTTTCTGTCCCCCACGGTCTCCTCTTCTCTTTTTTCCTCTCCTCTTCTCTCTTCTTTCCTCTCCTCTCTTCCTCCCCTTTGTCTCATCTTTCTTCCTCTCTTCTTTATCTCTCCCATCTTTCTCCCTTTTCCATCTTCCTCCTCTTCTTCCTTCATGCTTTCTTCATTCTCTTAGACGTGTTAGGTAGATCTGGAGTCAGAAAGACCGGAGTTGGAATCTTGCCTCAGGCACTGATTGACTGTGTGACCAGCACATTGCTTTGACAAATTGCTTACGCTCTCCTAGCCAGTTTTCTTGTTCTGTAAAATAGAAATAATAACACCTACTTTCTAGGGTTGTTGTCAGGATCAAGGCTATATAAATGTTAGCTATTATTATTTTCTCTCCCTACTCTTTTTGCTTTTCTCCTCCCTTATTCCTTGTCTTCTATCTTCACTTCCTTTTTTTTTTGTCCCTTCAGTCCTCCTTTCCCCTCCTGATTCTGAAAATGGAAGTCCCTCTCTTTCTTCCTCCCTTATTTTTCAGAAAATCGAGGCCCAGAGAAGTTCATTGATTTACCTAAGGTCATACCACTGACAGAAATAATGCTGATGATAACTATTTATGTAGCGCTTTAAAGCTTATAAGGTAATTTACAAATATCTCATTTGATAATGAGACAATTCTGGTGATAGGTACTATTGTCATCCCCATTTCACAGATGAAGTAACTTAGGCAGAGGCAAGTTAAGTGACTTGCTTAGAGTTAGTCAGTGTCCCAGGATGTATTTGTACTCAGGCCTTCCTGGCTTCAAGACTGGCATTCAATGCACTGTGCCAAGTAGCTATCTAGTGGTGACTATGACAATTCCACAAACATACTACTAAAGAAGTGTTTTTTGGAGGGACATATGCAAATGCTTATATGCTCACTCCCACATGCATACATACATACAATTGTATGCATGCCTACATATAACTAACTTGGCATGGAGAAGAAAGCAGCTTGGAATGCTTGACTTTTGGTTGATCAACAACTTAAGGAGTCTCAGACCAGAAAATCTTAAATGGTCCCCAAGCATACCTTGGTCTGGCTTGAAAGGACTAAATGTTTCTTATAGCCCTGAGGCATTTTTGTCAGTAATTTCATTCTGAAGTACCATAAAATGGATTAAACCACTAATCCCGCCACCCCCTCGCTGCTGGAGAGCTGGCACTTTCTCTTGTAGAGGAAAGTAAAAAACAGGAAACGGTAGAAATGATAAGAAGCTACACCATGGAGAGCAACCAGATGACGAACAACTCTGAGTGAAGGTGGGAAGCATGGAAAGGAAATATCCAGTGATGATTCATCCCATGAGACCTGTTGACAATGGAAGATAGCAGCAGTGAGATGGTAAAGTAAGACATACTATCAAACAGAATGAGCAGTCATGGGAGGTGAGACTGACCAAGGAGTAATGAAACAGTGCTCCAACATGGGGATCAACAAAGCTGGACCTTCCTCCGGTCTGAAGCCCCATAGATCATGGCGTGCCTTCTATATATATATATTATAAAACTGGAAGGAGTTAGGGCCATCTCAACTCCTTCTGAGCCCTTGGCCCTCTCTAACTTCCTTAACCCTCATAGAGAGAGAGAAATACTTTGGGAATATTTAAGTCGAGAGGACTTTATTGACCCCTGGAAAGACCCTCTGATGGCTAGGCACTATCTTGTATTCTACTCTCCAAGGACTTTTTACCATCAGCTAACTGTCAACTAGATACTAACTAAGGTCTCAGTTATTGTTATTGAATGTTATTATTCCTCCCAGGGTTATGCACCTATAAATAAGAGACTTCTTCGGATTGAAAAGCTTTCAAAACCCAAAAGCAGTGTGCTCCTTGTGTTAAAAGCTAGGTTCTTACTTCTCATTCCTGGGCACACTTGGGTGAGGTGGGGAAGAGGAGTAGCCTTTCATTTTTCTTGGACTTATCAGCCCCCATCCAGATGAAACTTGGGAATATCAATATCTAGGATTCCTCATGAGAATGTATGGAAAATCCTCTCAGATTATCTGCTCACATGCATGTAGCACCAGAGAATGTTAATATCTGGAATTTCCTCAAAGCAACATCAGCTCTCCTCAAATTCTCAAGTATCAAACATAAAACAGATTTTATTAAATACAATGTAAGTTATAAAGAACTTGTATTTGAATTTACAGGCATTCAAGAAACTACAATTTCTTTTCTGGAGGGTCATTTCCCCAAAAGACCCATGTAGTCCCCCAGATATAGATTTCTACCCATAGTGAAATCTCTTAGAAATAGAAATCACTTGGGGTTGTAGAGAGGCCATTCATGGTGGCACAGTGGTTTGGGATTGGAGAAATAAGGCTATATATAACCTCCAAAAGTTATTATCTGTATATACTCTTTATTTCTCACTTACGAGCCTCTTTTGGTTTTCTGGCCTCACAGCTCTCCCCAAACCACTCTCTTTAAGGCATCCTTGATCTCTTTTTATCTAAATACAAAAGTTTTTTCTGTCTTCATTCTCCTTGACCTTGACCTCTCCAGTTTTTGACAGTGTCCACCACTGCCTCTTCCTGAATATGCTCTCTTCCCTTGGTTTCTGTGCCATGGCACTTTCCTGCTTTTCCTCCTACCTGTATGACTGATCCTTTTCTCAAATCATCATCCCCAAGGCTCAATTCTTGGGTTTTGTCTTTCTATTTTCTCTTGATCTCATTATCTCACTTTGTTTCAACTCTTACCAAGTGGAATGAGTTTCAAATTTTCAAATTGAATGAATAATTTTAGTGTAGATGACCCCCAAATATATCTGGCCCCAAACTCTATGATAATCTTAAATTTCTCCATGCCAGTTGCTGGACAGCTCCAGTTGCTTGTTCCCTTGACATCTCAAACTCAGTGTATGAAAAACAAAACTCGTTATCTTCTTCCCTAAACCCACTTCCCTACCAAACCTTACTGTATTTGTGGAGGGTATCACCAACCTTTATAGACAAATAGACTTGAAATCCCAAAATAATTCTTAACTCTTCCATCACTGGAAGATGGGTCACTTTCCCAGTATATTTAAGAGGTTATCAAATCTTTGATTTTGCCTTTATGATCATTTCTCAAATCTGTATGAAAAATCTGATCAACCCAATTCAGACCCTCAACACCACTTGCCAAGATTATTTCAATATCTTTCTGAAACCTCCTCTGATTCCAGTCTGTAACCTCTTTATTTTATCCTCTATATAGTTGCCAAATTAATATTTAGAAAACACAGATCTGGTCATGTCATTCCTCTTTATTTGAAGATTTTCAGTGATTTTCCATTACATCTAGGATAAAATACAAACTTCTTAGTCTGGTATTCAAAGTTGTACACAACTAGGCTTCCCACTATTTTCTAGACAATTTATATTTCTTCTCTCCATACAATCTCATTACTTTTCTCATATTACATTCCTTTTCCCATTTCTGTACTTTTACTTTTCACAATGACTGGAATGCCTTTTCTCCTTCTTTCCACTTTTTAGAATCTCTAGTTTACTTCAAGTTTCAGTTCAGTCCCTTTCTTCTACTTGGAGAAATCCCTGTTCTTCCATTTGTTGATACTCCTTCTCCAATGTGGAGATGAGCCTCTATGAACTCTGATCAGCTAGGTTTGTCCTCAGACAACAGATTATCACCACATCTATCAAACAATCAAGAAGCATTTACTTAGTGTCTATAATATTTCAGGTCCTGAAGGTTCTGGAGATACAAAGACAAAAATGAAATCCTATCAGGTTTTGAGGAGGTTATGTTCTATCAGAAGAAGTGATATGCACATGCATATACAACACATGCAGAATAAATACAAGGTAACTTTTTGGGGATGCTAGAAGTTTGGATTGGGGGAGAGGTTAAGAAAAGCTTTCATGTAAAAGGTTGTGTTTGAGCTGAGCAGTGAAGGAAACATAAGATTCTAAGAGATGGAGATATGGAATGAAAAAGTTCAATCCTGAATGGGTTGGGGGTGGGGGAGTCAATGAAAAAGCCTGTAGATGGGAAATAAAATGCATATGTGAGGAATAGTAAGAAGGCCAGTTTGACTGAATTGTAGAGTGTATGAAGGAGAGTTGGGTATAATAAAGTTAGAAGGATAGGTTGTGAGAGGCTTTAAATGTCAAATGGAGGAATTTATATTTGATCCTAAATGCAACAAGGAGTCAATGGAGTTTATTGTGTATAGAAATAACATGGTCAGACCAGTGCTTTAGGAAAACAATTTTAGTGAATTTGTGGAGGATGGATTCTAGAGGGGAGAGAGGCAAAGAGGCAAAGAGAGCAATCGGAAGGCTATTGCAAGAGTTCATCTGATAGGTGATGAGAGTCTGAATGAGGATGGGAAAAACGAATGAAGGGCATGTATTTCCGAAAGCTTGTGGAGGTTAAATGAAACCTAGCTAGACAGCTAAATGGCTCAGTGGATAGAGTGCAGGGCCTGGAGGCAGGAAGACCTGAATTGAAATCTGGCCTCAGACACTTACAAGCTGTGTGACCCTGGGCAAGTCACTTAACTTCAGGTTGCCTTAATCAACTAGAAAAGGAAATGATAAATCCCTTCAGTGTCTTTGCCAACAAAACTTCATGGACTGTAGCAGTGTGCTGTGGTCCACAGGTTTATAAAGAGTCAGATACAACTGAACATCATGGAGGTTAAATTAAAAAAATTCAGCAACTCATTGGTAAGCCTTTCCATTTAGTAGATGTCAAACCTTGATCTCGGTGGATATCACTTTTGAGATATCCAGGGCTCACCTCCTCTCTATGAAGTGGCATCAAAAGGGACTTTTATGAAAGGAGTTTTCCATAGCACCTTTAAAAACACAGGCTGACTTCCCCATCTTGAGCTCTCTTGGCTACTGAATGACTTAAGGAATGCAAACTAATTTAAATATTAGTGCAATCAATAATTCAGTTAATAATTAGAAAGATGATTGCTGGAAAATGAAGTCATATAGAGTGTGTTCCAAAACCAAATATAAATTTTAGGTTTATTATCCTTTATTTGTGGTTTTCTATGCCATTAATATCTCCTTTAGCGTAAATAATCAAGAATGAATGGGAACAGCCACTGACAGTTCCCTTCCCCCATTCCATTCATGTCTGATAGGGTTCATAGTTATTGTGCAGAGGCCCTTGGACCAATGGTCTTCAGCTGTCAGAAGTCTGTTTGATGCCTGAGAATGATCTAAACTAGAAGATGATAGGCTGAAATCTGTTAGTTGTCAGGATTTCATTTCCTAATGATGAGCAGTTTCCAAGTATTGGAACCAAATTAGGCATTTAAAACCCAGCTGGGCCCTTTGTTTCTTTCCATCCCTGCAGCTTCCCTCTGCATTGATGCATCTGACCTACAGTGACATGTAAGATGAGCTCAACATGAATGGCTACTTAATTTGATTTCCAGGAAAATGTATTCTCCAAATCGGGCAGCATCCATCAAACAGATAAGATTGATTTATTATTCAGTTGTTGGATTTATCTAGATGGCCCCGAGAAAAAGTTGGAGAGAAAAATTAGCCCTTATATACATTCACTCCTCCTCTTCAAAGAATGGTTCATGGCATTGATTGTTATCCCAGGAACAAAATACTGAATTGCTGAATATTACATTTGGAAGAGAGCTTGGAGATCATTTAGTATTACCCCCTTCATTTTTATCCTCTGACTCTTAGTGACTGATCCCACACCTAATGGTGCATCATCGTTTCTTGGAAGATAAGATGCTGTTTGTTCCTGCTCAAATAGTTTAGGTCTTTCCTCTTTGTGAAAAGCCTTGAAGTGGGAATCTCTTCTTCCCTTTCTCTTCTGTTACCACATTTTTTTTCCTACCCTCCAATCTCATAACACAGGTCAAGTTTCCCCTCTGTCTTTTTAGGCCATTAATTCTAGAAGGAAAAAGGAGTACTTCTTGCTGAGAGGGTAGTGAGGGATAAAATAAATTTCCTGGAGCCTTGGTGGGTGAGGGGTCATTCCTAGAATATGCTTCTGGAAGGAGATACTTTATTTAAAAGAAATAGAATAGGTAAAGGTTGGAGCAGAGTGGTACAGTACTACCCCCCTTTCATATGTAAGAAGTTTGGTTGTTGAAAGGATCAAAAAAATGAACCTTTGGGGCAGGAAATGAATTGTTGCATAAAAAAAGAAACTTCTGGAGTTTGTGTCTTGTCCTTTCATATGTTAACAATTTGGTTGTGGAAAGGTAAAGAGCAGGAACTTTTGTTTATTAAAAACTGGTGAAATCCAAGTATAAAGAAATAGTTTTTCTGTTAAATATGAGAACAGATCTAAGAGGACCGAGTAGAGAACTGAGAAGACCTGTTTGAGGAAGAGAAATAGACTGCAGGGCATTGTGGTCCATTAGTAACTATTTTAGAGTTTGAGAAGTTAAAAGTCATGAGGTGGTATATCAAATAACTCTTTGGAGTCCATGGGATAATTAATTAAGAACTGTTGGTTTTATAATTAGCAGGAAGATGGGTTTTGTGAGTTTTACTTCATAAGATAAAGCCATAGCATCAAGAGGTTCTGTTCTGAGTTATTGAGAGTGTTGAAGAAACCAGCTGGAGAGGAGTTAAGAGAGGAGGGATCTGTGTGAATATGGTAGCAACACAGTTAACTGGAAGGCTTCATTGCTGTATTGATTGGCTAGAGAAAAGCAGAAACTTATTGGGAAATAGCAGAATTGCCTCCTAGCACCATCTTCAGGTTGAAAGGGGGAAACTTCTCAGAAGTTCTTGCATAGCCTTCTGGTGCCCTTTCTGATTTGAGAGGAGAGAAATAGATGGGAAAAGACAGTTTTTACAGCTGCTATGCCATAAGCATAGGTCATTAGATACTGTTAGACATTGCAACATCCTGATGAGTGAAGATCAGGCTAGGCTTGTCTGCATTGCCCAGAGAACCAATCTGAGAAGTTTTACAATTGGCTCTGAAGTTGATTGGATGATGCAGTATCCTACTGAGTGAAGAGATAACTGGACTTGTTTATATTACACAGAAAGCCATTCTGAATCTTTATAATCCTCTGGCTTAATGAAGCTGTTTATCTTCATAGTATTATAGCACAACCATAGCACCGTTTTAAGGGTGATTGTGACCGAAAGAACTTGTCACTGCTTCATCATTTTTGAAACAGAAGAGGAGCAGATTTACCTTGGTGAGGTCCAGAAGGAAGGCAATTAGCAGAGCGACCATCTTTGTGTGTAAACTGTTAATGATGGGACCAATGGCATCAAAGCCTTTAGTCTGGAGTTGTGTCTTTCAGCACATGAGTTTTCCTTATTTATGCTTCTCCCCACTAGTTTTTTACATCTCTTTTCATAGATAATATATGCATGGATAGGAAGGTGTGATCCGGATTTAGGTATGGATTGATGAATTAATTATTTATTATTATCAATATTATTTATCTTATAAAGCATAATTGCAATATATTCATCATTATTAACTAATATTTATTGTTAAGCAAATATTTTATGCTTAAGAGTTAATAGTGTCATATTAAGAATGCGCTTGCATACATGGGAAATATGCTGGTGAGGGCTCAGGAACTAAACAGATTCTTGGGAAGTAGGGCCAGTACATTCCCCTATAAAAGGATTTCTCCTAGGACTGAGAAAACATGAGCTTTGTTGCATAATGTAGTCCTTTAGTGGTAACCTAAACTTTCCAGGGTGAGCGTAAGCTGGGGTGATTGAACCAACAGAAAGAGTAGGGGAGCCTACCTCATCAAAGGGGCTCAACTGCGAGGGGGGTCACGTTAGGCATACCACACAAGGGTTATGCATGCATAAAATAGGATACTTTTCTAGGGCCTCTAAGTTCCGATCCTATAAGAAAGTTACTATGCAAGCTTAGTTGCTTGTACTGTTCAATATTATGTTTGCAGAGATATGGAATTGGAACCTTGACTTCATTAGCACAGGGAACACTTGATGAGGAAACCTTCTGTACCAGTGCAGAGTGGTACCTTCCCTACAAATTATAGTTTTAGAGAAAGGCCTGGGGCACTGAGAGGGTAAGTGATTTTTTCAGGTTCACAAAGTCAGTATGTGTCAGAGGTGAGGCCAGAAATTACACTCTGAGCCCAAGATCTTCTATCCATTACAACAACTGCCTCTCAGATTTAGCTCTTTATTAACTAATAGAAGCTTCTATTACGTTTTTAATAAAATATTATTTTTGAAAAAGAAATTATAATCCTGTGAGAAAATATACATATCAGAAAGAGAAAGCATAGTAAAAATCATTTTGGCAAAAACAAATGGAAGAAGAGAGTCCTATTATCTTAGGTGTATTCTATAGATCATCTAGAAATACAGGTATACACACATAAGCACATATATGTATATATGCACACATATATGTATGTGCATGTATGTATATATAAGTATACATATACACATACATTTTACACACACATATATGCAATATGTATATATTATAAATGGACGTGAGTTTATATGAATACACATAGAGCTTACCCAAATTTTAGTGACATTTGCTTAAATCTCTCTTGCCATTCTTGTGGACAAGTTGGAGCAATCTGATCTGGGCATTGGTATAACAGGGTAGATTTCTAATTAACTGAATGGCTGGACCCAAAGAGTAAGCTATTAGTGGTTCAATGTCACCTTAGGAGAAGGTCTCTAGTATTATGTCCCAGAAATCTGTCATTGACCTTGTACTATTTGCCATTTTAATCAATGACAAAGGTCCAGATGCCCTGTTTATCAGATGACACAAAGCTAAGAGGGATAGCTAACATTTTGAATAATACAATCTCCCCTTCCCCTCCTTACTCAAAAAATAAATCATGACAAGATTAGAACTTTGCCCTAAATTTAATAAGATGAAATTTAATAGGGATAAAAATTGTACATTTGTATTAAGAACAAATCAACTTAGTAAGTTTGAGATTTGAGAAACATGGCTAGACTGCAGTGCATTTGCTTGATGTATAGAAAGACTTCTTAACAATTAGAGCTATGTCAAAGTAGAAAAGGTTGCCTTAGGAGGTACTGGGTCTCCCCTCCCTAGAGACCTTTAACAAAAGACTGGTGGTCACTTATTGGGTCTGTTGTGCAGGGAATTATTACTCAAGTATAGATTGAGCTAGATGACCTCTGAACTCCCCTCTACTTCTAAAATCATCTGTGTCTGTGCCTTGAAACACAAAACAATTTATAAATACAAAGGAACAGAAAATATTCACTTTCTAGACCATTTAATTTCAAGTGTTATTTCTTTCTCCACCAGCTTTCCAACCTAGGGACCTATGCGACCCATAATTTAGATTACTGATGTGGATCTGGCCCTAAACACAAGGGAAAGTCTTCACGTAGATGTCTTCTACCTTGTTATTCCAAAAAGAAGCTCCTAGAAACAGCCCCCAGTGTAGATGAATGTGATTCAGTAGGAACACGACCCTATGACTCAGAGGAAGAAGATTATTCCTCTCTATTCCTCACAAGATTAAAAAATGTTTATCTCTGAAAATTGATCATTGACACAAGCACAGGCATAGGGTTAAGATTTTGCTTTTGGGCTGAACTCATCTATACAAACGTAGCCTTTGAGATACTCTTGGAACTAACCATGAAAGCCCTGGGCATTGGTTCCAGTGGAGCATGGTAAGGTGGTATGGAAAAGAAGTTTGGAATCTCTTCCTCCTTTCACCTCCCCACTACCTCCATGAGTTCACTTTTGTCATACCATTATTGAGCATGACACCTTCTCCCACAGGGAGTTCTGGGTTGTTGAAGGAATCCCAATTCATCAATATTAGTGAGGTACTCACTCTTCTTCTTCCCAACCAATAAATAAGTTGATAGGTTTTAGGGTTTGCCTGGCATCTGTCTTTATATCCCTAATGCCTCACATAGTGTCTGGAATATAATTCATATTTAATAAATAAACGTTGAATTATAGAACGATTTCTGTTCCTTGATGCAAAACGTTGTCTGCAATATGTAAATATTCTTTATTTTCCTCTCTACAGATTTTTCAACCATCACTTTTATTCACATGACTCCTGAATTTATCTATATACCAATATTTCTAACTACCAGGAGTTAGTTGAAGTCCCCTCAGACATCCTAGCTGATCTCAGATTCACTATGCCCAAAGCATGCCTTAATATCTTTTGCTCTAAATGACTCTGTTTCTGACTCCCTTATTTATGCGAATGGTATCACCCAGTCAAACTCTCTCAAAAATCTGCCATTTACTCCTCCTCTTCCATTATCTACTATGTTCCAGACACCATGATAAGTATGGGGAGCAAAAAATCAGTCCTTGCCCCTAATGAGCTTACATTTTACAAGAATATAAACTATTATTTGAGGAAGTAAAGAACATTGTCAACCAAAGAGATCACAAAATGTCTTCCCATGGTACCTGAGCAGACCCTAAAAGACTCTAGGAGAATTTTAAGGATTCTATGAGATGGAGATAAAGATAGAGTATATTCTAGGCAGGGACACAATCTATTCAAAGGTACAGTGGGTAATAAATGGAATACTGAGTTTTCATAACAGCAAGTTGGGCAGTTTCAGAATAGGGTGGGTAAAGGGGAGTGAGGGGGGCTGGGTGGCACAGTAGATAGGGCACTGGACCTGGAGTCAGGAAGACTCATCTTCCTGAACTCAACTCGGCTTCAGATGCTCACTAGTTGCGTGCTCTGGGCAAGTCATTTAACCCTGTTTGCTTTAGGTCCCTCATCTGTAAAATAAGTGGAAAAGGAAATGGTGAGCCACCCCAATATCTTTGCTAAGAAAACCCCAGTTGGGGTCATGAAGAGTTGGACATGACTGGAAATGACTGAACAACAACAACAACCAAGAGGAGAGATGGAAAATGTCTGGAAAGTCAGATTGGAGACATTATGCAGGGCTTTTGATACTGAGGCAATATTTTATGCTGAGGCAATAGGGAACCACTGAAAATTCTTGATCAGGTTACTGATATGATCAAAGTTCTGCTTGATAAAGATGATTTTGGTGGCAAACTGGAGAATGGTTTGGAGAGGGAAGAGAATGGAAGCAGAATGATCATTTAGATGACTTTTCTAAGAGTCTAAGTAGAACTAGAGAGGTAGATGTTTTCCTGGAAAGGAGATGGATGCAAGATTCAAGAAATTCCCAAGTCCTATTGATTGTATTTCTACCATACGTCCACCATTCATCACTTTTCTCATTTTTCTTGCCTCTTTCCCAATACAGGCCCCCATTACCATCCACCTAGACTATTGTTATAGCCTCCTAAATAGTATTATAATTTGCATGTCACACATAACTTCAAATGATGGTTTAGAGGATCAAGCAGACCAAGACTTATGCTATTTTTCCATCACTACAGTCCTTGGGGTATAGGATATGTTCAGGGAGAACCAGTACCTTTGGTGTGATGGTTACTGAACTCTTTTCCAGGCTCTTTCCACCTTTGGTATCCACCTATTTCACCTAACTCTCACTTGTGATTCCAAGAAGCTGCAGCATGCACAGCAGCCACATCCCGGTAAACCATTTTGGCAGATGGGCCAAACCAGGCTAAGGGCAACCAGGGGTCTCAAACCCAATGATGAGTTAGGGGAGTGTCTACCCCAAGCATGTGAAGACTTCATCTGGTAAAATGGGTGGATGACAACAATTTGTTCCAACGGTCATGAAGATAGCTGAAGCAGGCGATATGGAGTGCTTAGAGTTTGGTTAGACACTCAAGACGCTAAGGTCATCCACTGCATCACCAGCCATCTTGACACTGTACTGCCACTGGACTATGATGACTCTGGAGGAGAGAATGAGGCTGGCCACTTTGTGCAACTCTGCCTTACTTAAATCTAATTTACTCATGAATCAAAAGACATCACCCATACCATTTCACTATTAGGCCTCAAAGTCCTGTGGCGACAGGCAAGTGATGAAGCAGCAGGGGCAGATACACTGGGAACTGTAGTCACAATCCTGCATTTAGGTGGCACAGGCTATAGGGTGTTTCTCACTGGAAACAGTGGTGGGACTCAGCAACTCCTGGGTGTCTGACCAGCCTTTTAAGGATTGCACTGTGCACCTCCTGGTGTGAGGAAGGGGGCTAGAAAAGGTGCCCTAAATATTGTCTGCTTACCCAACCCTGGCCTGATTACTGTGGCAGGCAGTGAAGCCCACTATGCAGTTGAAACACAAAAAAAATGTACGAAAACATCTGCAGAGATGATTACAATAAAACTTCATGGATGCACCCTCACAGCAAACATTTTTTGGCATTTTCTGGCATTTTTGGCATAGTAGGCTATGTGATTGTAAGGAAGAGAGAGACAAGATGTGAGAATGCCAAAGGCAATGTGTGGTGCAGAGTGCTGGACTGATCATAGACTTATCCTTTCCAAGCTAAATATTTGCATTTATCAAAAGCACCACCCCCAAGGCAAAATGACACCAGAAGAATTAATGTCAACAAATTAGAACTCTTCTTTGAGCATGAACAGTTTGTTGCTAACTTGAAGGGGAAGTTCAGCCAACATACAGTTGGCAACAGTGGAGCAGAAAAGGAGTGGGCTGCTTTCAGAGATTTGCTTTCAGAGCATTTGCTCATCTGGGTCAGAATACTCACAAACACCAAGACTGGTTTGATGAAAATGATGGGGAAATTCAGAAGCTGCTAAATGAAAAACAAGAATTCCACAGGATATACCAGCAAGATAGTTCATCTTCCTCTAAGAAGGCTGCATTTAATTCCATCAAAAGCAAAGTACAAGCAAAACTTAGAGAGATGCAGGATTCCTGGCTCAGTAAGAAGGTAGATGAAATTCAGTTTTATGCTGAGAGTAACAATACAAAGCACTTTTATGATTTCTTGAAAGTTATTTATGGACCAAAAACCTATATGATGCATCACAACTATTCAATGCTGATGGAGCCACATTGATTAGTGATAAAGACATGATCCTAGAGAGATGGGCTGAACTATGGGCTTCCATAGTGTTCTCAACAGACTATCATCAATCAATGCTGAGGACATTGACCGTTTACCTCAGGTTGTAGTCAATCCCTCTTTAGCTGAACTTCCAACTGAAGAAGAGGGTTTGAGGGCCATTAGACTCTTTTCATGTGGAAAAGCACCTGATGCTGATTCTATTGCAGATGAGATTTACAAGATAAGGGGACCATTGATCATATGAAAGCTGGCTCAAATTTTCCAGGTTATATGGCAAGAGGAGGTTATCCCCCAGGAGTTCAAGAATGCCTCCATTTTTCATCTTTATAAAGGTAAAGGCAATAGATTGTCCTTTGACTTACCACCTTTGGATACTCAAAAACAGTTATCATGTCTCCTTAAGTCATCTCTTCTCATGGCTAAGCACTTCTAGTTCCTTCAACTGATTCTAGTGTGGCATGAGCTGAATGTTCTTTACTAAATTTCTTAGTAAAAATACTTGCACAACCTAGCATCCAACCTTAGTTCACCTTTATCTTTCCCATGTACATTGTTGAGCCGTCAAACTAGTTTACTGGCTGTCTTCTTTTTTGTTGATATCCTTCGAATTTGAGAGGTTGGAGCAAGAAAGCTATTTCTAGGAAACATTTCTTGGAAAGGGGCATTTCTGGTATACTTTTAAGGAATAAAAGGAGGGCCGATTCTAACAAGCTAGAAAATTTGTTGGCTTTGCATGTATCAAGACCATATTTGTATCATAGAAGGAATTTACCTTCTTCCTCAGGAAGTTTTTCTCACCATGTCCCATCAGCCTTCTCTCTCTGGATGATGCCTCTGTCCCTGTAGCTGTCTCACCCTGTAAGATCCCTCTGCCTCCTCTTACAATTGATGAGTTCTACCTGGAAGATCTATTTTAATGAAGTTCTCAGGCTAGTCATGCTTGGTACTTTATTCCTTTACCGGCTCTGTTCCTGACTCTCCATACTTATTTCTCTACCATGCCTTTCCATGAATACCTTCTCTCCTCCACTGACTCTTTGCCTTTCTTTTATGTGATGCCCTCTCTTATTAGAATGTAAGCTCTTCAAACTTATACTCCCAACAGTTAGTACAGTGCCTAGCATATAGTAAGTGCTTAGTGAACACTTGTTCACCAGAATTGTTTTTACATCATCTACATTTCTCACTCTATCTCTGAGGAATCATCCCCATTGTCATCCCTACTTAAAGCCATCATTGATAGTAAAGATGCCTTTGTGAAAAGAAGGAAACAGTAGTAACACTAACCAGCATGCTCAGAAATCTTGATGTCATAGTTCTCCACACCCACACTTCTTCAAAGATGTAGGAGTATCTTTTTATGTCTCTACTTTGAGGCCAACTTTTGCCATTAAAATTTCAGAGAATGTCATTTTAATTATTTAGTTGTCGTTATCTTCACTTGAATATGTCCAGCACCTTCTAGTGTCCATGCCATTGCTCATCACATACTCTCCCTCTGTTTAAATTGTTTCTCATCTCCATCTCTGGTTTTTATAATTCTACTTGTTTTTAAAATCCCAATTCAAATGGTACTTCCTCCAGGAAGGCTTCTCTGATCTACCCTTTCGTCTGTCTGGGAATTCAAATCAACTGGTCTGGGTGAAATACTAAGTCCCACTGTATTCAAGTGATCTGTGGATATGATTGTTAAGCCATTGTCAGTGATCTTGCCAGAATCATGGAGAACTACTGAGGAATGGTAGGACTAGAAATGAGTTAATGTTTCACCCATTATCCTAAAGGGGTAGATAGTGGATTCTTTGAATACAGACCAGTGAACTTCATACTGATTCCTAACAACTTTCTAGAAAGCATTATTAAAGGGATAATTTGTGAGTATTTAGAATGGGAAGTAGTGCTCAACATAAGCCAACACAATTTCAATAAGAACATCTTTCCAGTCCAACCTTATTTCCTTTTTTTTTTGATGGAGTTTTTCAACTGGCAGATCAGGGGAATGTCATAGACATAGAGTGCCTGGATTTCAGTAATGAAAATATGAGTCTGTCACACTATCTTTGCAGATGTCTACAAAGACAGAGGAGAGAGGTAGACTGGACAGTAACAATGATAGTAGCTGACATTTAAAGTCTATGATGCATTCTACTTAGATTTGATCCTCTCAACAACCTTGGGAATTTAGTATTACTGTGTCCATTTTATATTTGAAGAAAATGAGATTCCAAGGGGCTCAAGAGCTTGACTTTATTGGGGGGAGGATTCATGTGTAGGTCTCATTCAACTCTAGGTCCAGCAGTCTTTCCAGTCTATAGTACATAGCCTCACAAGTATGTACAGTCAAGTGGATTCAGGAACTAGATATGAATAATTTTGATTACATAAAATTAAAAAAAAGTTTTCGCACAAACAAATCTAATAAAGTTAGATTAAAAGAGAAAACAATCAACTGGGGGAAAATCTTGGCAGCAAATTTCTGATTAAAGTCTCATTTCCAAGATATGTAAGAAAATGATTCAAATTTATAAGAAAAAGAGTCCTTCTCTAATTTATAAATGGTCTAAGGATGTGAATAGTTCTCAAGGGGGGATATCCAGGCTCTTTATAATCATATTTAAAAATGCTTCAAATTACTCCAAATTAGAGGAATTCCAATTAAAGCAATTCTGAGATTCTACTGGCAAAGATGACAGAAAGGAAAATGATACATGTTGGAAGTACTGTGGGATATTGATGCATTGTTACCTGTGAATGGGGATGGCCATTCTAGAAAGAAATTTGTAGTCTCTCTCTCTCTCTCTCTCTCTCTCTCTCTCTCTCTCTCTCTCTCACAAAGGGTCACTGACACTGCATGCCTTATGACAAAGTTATACACCACTAGACCTATACCAAAAGAGATCAAGGAAAGAGGAAAAGCTTCTTTATGTACCAAAACTAGTGGTTGCAAAAACCCTCTATAAACTAAAAGGATGCCCAACAACTGAGGGATATTGCTTATTGATTTGCTCCCCCTTACCATTTTCAGGCTTAGTAACCTCTTCTCCTAAAGTTCATACAATTATACCTATCACCCAATCAAAATCCTAGTAACTATTCTCTGCATACCTTCAGGTCATTCTCCTTTGCTCAGTGAGTTTGGTACCTGGCTTGTAATTTTTCTCTCCTCCCAAACTCATACCAGGGGACTTCAACATATAAATTGACCCTCCTTCAAACACTCCAACCACTCAGTCCCTCAGTCTGCTTGCTTCCCATGACCTACTCCTCCACTCACCTCAGATGCTCATACTGTTGATATTTCTACCACCTATAAATGTACCACTTTTATGTTGATGAATTCCCACATCCCTTTATCTAATCAGAATCTATTGGTTTTCCACCTCTCCCTGTGCCTTCTCTTAGCAAACTCTTCTCTTGATCCTGAAAATGATTTGGAGACTCCTAGGATCATCTGGTAACCCACAGGTTTCAGAGCTATTGTGTGTAAGTTAGTTGTACGAGCGAGATGAGTTCTCTATGCTCCCAACTTCAGACCTTAAGAGCAAATGGATATTCGACTTGAAGAGGCAGCTGAACTTTATTATATTTCTTTTTTTAATTACAATTTTTCTTAACTAAGTTACAAGTGGTGCTTCTGTTCTGTCACCCCAGGAGGCCCTAATTAACTTGCACTCAGCAGTATGTGCTCTAGAGTGACATCTCTGTTTACAGTTTGCTGTGTTTATACTAACTTCAGCAAAGTGGCTAACATCTGAACAAAACCTGCACCTGCTCTGAGAATGGGGAGTGGCCTGGTAGGGGAAGACAAGCTGTTCCTGGATAAAATCACGGAGAGGACAAGTCGACTTTAACACCTTTAACCTTCCCCTTGATTCCCCCTTTGCCACCGTTCCCTTCAATCTTAGCAAATGGCGACCTTGTCCTTGGTCCTGTCTGCCAAGAATCTGACCTAGCTCTGCCCTGTCCCTTGGCCTTCAGCCTACACGCACCACCCCCACTCCCTGCTGCCTTTCTACCCAAGAGTACTTCTTATAACATATAGGATGCTGAACCGGTTGTTACTTCTCAAGTAACCTGGGTTTAAATGCTCTTCTTAACACCAACAGCTGTATGACCTTGGGAAAATGATTTTATCTCTAGGAGCCTCAGTTTCCTCATTTGCAAAATAGGAAAAATATATGTGTAATGATCATCTCACAAGGTTGGTTAAAAACATCTTTTTTTGGTGAGAAGCAGGTGAGTCTGTGATTTTGTGGAACCTGCTTCCAATGATGTTGAATCTATCAATAACTGTCTTTGCGAGTTGCCCAAGGCACGAATACATTATATGACCCACTTAGACTGAGGAAGGCCTTGAACCCAGGCCTGCCTTATTCCAAGGCTGGCTGGCCCTCTATCTCCAAACCTTCCTGACTCTCCCATTGCCCTTATGTTTTAACTATTTTTTTTCAGAATTTCTGACCTTCTGATTAGGGGCTGAGTGTAAGCTTACCTAGCTTACTATATAGCTGGCCCTAGACTCCAGACCAGACCGGGTTTTCCAATTTTCTGTCACTTCTAGTAAAACTATGCTGTTTATTGGATGGGCTAACTTTCTTTTTCTTGTTTGATCCCCACTTAAGTCTGCGCTGGGTCGAACTTCCTGCTATGTAATGATACCCAGATGCATTTCATATCCTCCTCCTTTCCAGATTCTTTGTCGCTTCTGATTTCTTTACTTCTCAAGCCTCCGTATTGAAGATTTTGATTGATACTGAATTCTTTGATTTGTTCTTTGTGCTGCTTTGACTTCCTGTATGGCTTTAAGCTTTTGACTTTTACTTTCAGTTGTTGATTAGGGAATCTAGAATTTCCAAAGTGGCATGTATACTCCAGCTCCCTCTTCCAAGACCAGCCAACTCCCTCTGACCCTCAGGGTGCTAGGAGATAACTTCAAGGGTCTAGGGTGTTTCTCTTCTCTGGTATTGGCTTGAGACATTATTACTATGTCCTCCATTTTTAAGGGAATAGTGACTAGCATCTGTTTAACATCAATTGAATTTTACAAAGGAACACTTATTTCACTGATATTGCAAAAAAAAAAAACCCATACAAACATTTCACCCATGGAGGGGGGGCACACAAAGCTACCACAGAGGAAAGACCCAACTAAATAACTAGAAAGAAGGGTTTCTGAAGCTCCTTCACTTTCAATTTTTGAAGGATGTGTACCCTTCCTTCTCTCTCTCTCTCTCTCTCTCTCTCTCTCTCTCTCTCTCTCTCTCTCACACACACACACACACACACACATAACCCCAAAATTATTTTAGGAAACACGATCTCATTGCTATTGGAGGGATCAAGGACACCTGTACAATACAACCCCTTCTCTTTATCCTCTATTGTACTGCTACATTCAGTAGCTATTAATGTGACTCTTTCATTAGAAAGTGAGCTCCTTGAGGGCAGGGATTGTTTTTTACCTTTCTTTACATCCTTAGCACTTAGCACTATACCTGGCATGTGTAGGCACTTAATATATGCTGGTTGATTTGTTGATCCAGGTCTGATCCTGGTACTTTCTTTTTATTTGAGTAAAGGAGTGGCTGAACTCTAGTCCAGTCTGTGCCAGGAAAAGACTGGAGAGATTTTTTTGTGAACTGCTGTAGCCCCATGTGGATACTATTAAAATGCTCACAACTCAATTGAGAACCTGGAGGGCTCCCACAAATAGTTATTAAAAATGGAAGATTCTTTAAACAAGATAAATTGCACTAAATACCCTATTGGGGACCATGATAGTGTCTTTGTTATGAAGTGTTTTTTAACTCTCCTACTCTTAATAACTTCCTTGTAAAACCTTAGAGGACTGTGTGTTGTCTGTCCTCTGTTGTCATCTATAGATTTTTCCCGGAAAAATCCCACTGGCACATAATTTTTTTCCATTCAGGGATCAGAAAAACGTCCTCTGTCAGACCATACTTTCCAACCCAGATATCCCAGAGTTGGTATCTCCTGTTGGGACTAAAGAGGCTTTGCAGAAAAATCAGAGGTAGAAGTCAAAGCTAAAGTATTAGTACTTGGAATCTTTAAGGAAAGGTCTTTGAAGGTTTGTTAGCACCCAAGGGAACACAGAAGAGGAGAGAGTCTATCAACAATCATTTACTAAATGTCTACTATATGCTAGGCATGGCACTAAGGAACAACACTGCATATTGATATAATAAGGGAAAGATACTAGGACAGCTTTGGGCACTGAACTCAACCTTCTCTTTCACAGATGAGGAAAGTAGGGTCCTGAATGATAAATCACTTTCTCTATATACCACACAGGTAGAAGAGAGTAGCAGAAGTAGAATTTGAACAGAATCCTTTGATGATAAATCCAAGAGTCTTTGCACTATACCATGTTACCTCTGCCAATCTATCTGAATGATTCCATGAAAAGAACATTGGATTGGAAGTAAGACAATCTAGGTTCAAATCCTGGCTCTGCTACTTAATGGTTGTATGACTTCAGCCAAGTCCCTGCATCTCTCTGAGCCTGTTTTCTCATCTGTAAAGTGGACTAGGTAGCCTCTAAAGTGCCTTCTATCTCTCAATTTATGGTCCCCTGACAGTGTGTGGTTGGTTTTCTATATATTTTACCCGATATAGTTGCATGTTGAACTTTTTCATATATTAGGCAGATTCTCTCAGGCTACCTTTTTGGAAAAATGGCAGATTAGTGTCATTTAATTAGAATATGATGTGATCAGGGATAATGGAGTCAAAGTTTCATCGCCAGGTGGGACAAAAATTGACTTCATCTGTTCCATGACTCCATATTTCTCCTCTGACTTGGGCCAACTCTCTTGCAAATACTTGTAATAGTTATAATGAGGATTTTAGTTGAGAGAATGTGGATGGCTTCGTGCAAACCAATCCTCGTTACAAAAAAGCAACTCTTTTTGGTAGTGGGATCAGGAAATCTTTCTTTGCATATGATAACTATGACATGACTATTAGCAATACATCCAATCATTGCCATAACTGGGGTAGGATAAATAAGGCTATATTGTAGCAGAGGGTTGACAGCTTTTGCTCAATTGAATAATGTAGAAAAAACTGAGCATCAAGTTAGCAATAATTAATAACTAAGACTAAAGATTCCAAGTGACAAGCAGTTCTTCCCCCTGGCTATTGCCTTCCAGGTGAGCTTCCCCTCCACTGTGTGGAAGGCTGCCTGATGACTGAAGTTCTCTTAATTGATTTGAAGGTCACCTTATTTATTTACTTATTTATTTTTTGCTTCTCGTCTCAGTGCATTTTGTGATGATTTCCCCTGACCTGAAAAAAATGTAGGAAGGAAGGAGGGAAAAATGGAGGGAGAGAAAAAAGGAAGGAAGAGAAGAATGGAAGGAAAAAAGAGAGGAAAGGCAGGCAGGAAGGAAGAAAGGAAAAAAGAAAGAAGGAAGGAAGAAAGGGAGGAAGGAAAGAACTTTACAAATATTATATTTGCTCCTCAAAAACAACCCTCAGATATATTATTACTCCCATTTTACAGTTAAGGAAAATGAGGCAAACAGAGATTTAATGATTTGCCTTAGGTCACACAGTTAGTGTCTGCGGTCAGACTTGACCTCAGGATTTCCTGACTCCAGGTCCAGTCCTCCATACACTGGGCCACAGGACTGAGAGATGACTGTGCTGTACCTGAAACTAACAAAAAAAATTCTGTGTCATTCTTTCCATATGACTTAGGGCTCTGAGGGACGTTAGAGTAAATCTAGTCTAATGCCCTAATTTTACAGATGAGAAAACTGAGGTGAAAGATGGGTAAGAGACTTACCCAAGGTCACACAAGTAGAGAGTATAGTATACAGGACTCAAATCCAGGTTTGCTGGATCGAAATTTCAGTCCTTTTTATTATACCACATACTGTACTTGGTCAAAGACAATATTCATATCTTCATGATTCTTCCAAGTGCTTTGTCTTTATGTACATACAAAAAGGATGTTATGTCTCCTTTTCCAATGGGTACTTAAAAACTAAAGAACTGAGTGAAATATGTCAAGTGTTACCAAAGTCAGATAAGTAATGGCATCGGAGTAATAGGTTGGTCTGTTTATTTGGGTGCTACTTCCAAGAAAGTGACCAATGGTTTCAGAAGGTAGTGTGATTTGGAGCCAGAGATTATGGGTTCCAATCTCAGTTCTACTACACATTACCTATGTGTCCTTAGGCAAATCACTTCCTCTTTCCTTGATCTCAGTTTTTGCCTCTGTAAAATAAGAGGACTGGGTCATCCTCAGGGTGTCATCTAGCTCTCAATTCTTCAAGAAGCCAATTTTGAGAGGCAGTATGGTGTAGTGGATAGAGTACTGGATTTGGCAGCAGGAAGATATGAGCTTATATCCTGCCTCAGATATTTACTAGCTGGTTGACCCTGGTCTACTCGTTTAACTTCTCGGGGTATTTGTGTTCTCATATAACAAGGGAGATGCTGGATTTGATGACCTCAAAGGCCTCTTCCATCTCTAAATCTATAATCTTATGAACTTCAAGTAGTTATCTGCCAATGTAGATCTACAGGGGAAACAGAGGCATATTTGTTTTCTGTTTTTCCAAGAAAGCAGCTTGCTCAGTTAGTGAATTTGGCGGTATAGGATTGGAGACTGACCGTGTTATCAAGATGTTTGGGAGACTTGCGGCTGTTTGTACCTGGTGTCTCTCTTTTTTCAGGAAATTGTCACTTATACTCATCTTGTGGAGGTTAGGAATGGTGACAGGGAGGCCAATGCTATGGCAACAAGAGCCATTACTGAATAGGTGTCTATGTGGGTGAATTAAGAAAAGTGCTACAGAACCTAGTGCCCAAGTCATCGATACCATACTGGAATATTAAAATAATCCAATCTGATGTAATCAAATGATTGTCCAGTTGGTTTGGAAAAAAAACCTTCAGTCATAGCACTACCCTCCCAGGTTTTAGTTAGCCACTATTGGTGTGTAGCTAGAAGAAAAAAACTTGTGGGTATCTTTAATATGGCTTTAATGATACCTGTTGTTATTGGCAGTCATTCAAAGCACCAGAAAGTGAGTTTGGGAGTGGAACTCTAATAAAACCCCATTTTTGTGCAATGGATCATAACCAAGGTCATTTTACAAAAGGATCTTTTCCTTGGACAAATGGCAATTGGCAACAGGCTCTGAAACTGACTGGAAAATCCATCTATTCTCTTTGAATAGTGATTAAACTTGTCACTATCTCCTTCTTCAATCCCTTTATTAGCGAATAGTGATATACAGAAGCCCATTTAGGAATCACAGCCAAAACATCATAGAATCTGAGAGTTGGAAGGAATCTTCATGCTCATGCCCATCCTCTTTGCAACATCTCTAATAAGTGAGGAAGTCATCTGGTCTGCTTCAATATGTTCGAATGTTGGGAAATTCATTACCTCCTGAGACAAACTTCTATTTTTGTACAGATCCAGTTTTTAGGAAATGATTCATCAGATCATAGATTTAGAACTGGAAAGGACCCCCAGAAGCAATTTAGTTCAACCTCCTCATTTTACAGTTAAGGAAGCAATGGCCCATGGAAATTAAATAATTGGTTTCAGTTCACGAAGGGTAAATGGAGCTGGGATTTAAACTCAGGCCCTATAACTCCAAGGTTGACACTCTATCCACATCATGTCCTACTTCCCAGAATAAGCCCCAAATCTGCAACCATCTAATTTTTGTTAACTAGTCATTTTCATTTCACAGATCTAGCACTGTGTAAAAATACCAAGTTAAAAAAATCTAACAAGTATGTACAGGCTACTCCTCATAAAATAGTCACTACATATCTTTGAGTTTTAATTTTATGCATTGTGGATGAAAGGTAGAATGATTTGGCCTTCATGTCTAATAAGGCTCAGGTTTCACTCCTACCTCTGACATATTCTGGCTTCGTAACCATGGAAAGTCCCATTTTGTGTTGTTTATCATCTTACTGTCTCAGGTAACTTTCTAACACTGTAAATTATAGAAAAGTTGCCAATCTGAATGGAAGATGTTTCCATGAGATTAAATCCCAAGTCTGAGATGCAGCTCACTTACTTACTCCCTCCCTGCTAAAATCTCCTATGTATAAAGCATTGTATGAATTCCTGCTTTCTTCAATACAGATGCTTACTAAAGATGACTTCAGCGTTTGTAGACACTCTCACATATCTTCAACATCCATGAGAGATCATTCCAGAAATTTGATCCTAATTCTGAGGAACACAGTGACAATGCATATGGATCAGATATGGTCAGAATTACCAAAATTTCAGTGTTAACTGATTGATGTATAATATATAATATATTAACAGGTATAACTAATCACATCAATACATGTTAATATAATGTATCAATAATATAAACATGATATAATATAAATATATCAATACATGCTAACATAATAAATACATCCACATATATGCAAATGTAGTATATGAACAGATGTTCATACTTATCATATATAATCAACCATGCTAACACATGTCAATACATGTTCATACTTATCACATGTAATCAATTATACCAATACATGTTAATATTAATAATATACCCATGCATGTACAAAAGTGTTATATTAACACATGCTAACATATTGGCATGATTAATTAATATATTAACACATGCTTATCACATATAATTAACCATGCTGATACATGTTAATATAATAAATAAATCTACATATATGCAAATGTATTACATGAACAGATATGTTAATTTATTACATGATTAATTAATACATTAACACATACTTATCACATATATAACCCAAGAGAGATAGGAATAAATAGTTACATGATGATATTCAGGAAACTCAGAGACCTCAAATAAATGTAGCTGGTGGTGGACTGGATAGAATGCTGAGCCTACAGGCAGGAAGACTTGAGTTCAAACCCAGCCTCAGATACTTATGTGACCCTGTGTCACTCGGCTTCAGTTTCTTCAACTATAAAATGGGGTTGTTCTGAAGAACAAATGAGATAATATTTGTAAAAAGTGCTTAACACAGTTCCTGACACATAATAAATACTATATAAATGAATATTTCTCTCCCTCCCTGCCTCTCCATTGGTCTGACAAAGCCTGGATCACCATTATTAGAGGCAATGTTTTAAATTAAGCTATTGTCTCTAGGGGATCCTATTAGACAGTTGTATCTATCCCCTAGGAGCAGTAACACATTATCCTATTGTAGAAATAATACTGAACCTTGAGGGACTGTAATAGGTTCAAGGACTAGGGCCTTCTGAAGCAGAAGAAGCTTCCTATGCCCCATTAAATGCTAATTAACCTCCACAGACATGACCAGAAGAGAGAATAAGTAGTCCTGCCTAAAGAAAGAAAATACAAGTTCTGATGGTTGACTGTGACTTCTTCCTATGTCACAGGGTAGCTTTTGTCAGGTTGACATGAACTCTTGGAAGACGTGCTCTCTCTCTGAGACACATATCTGAGACATAATGGAGAATATCTTCAGTCTTGTGAAATCAGATGAATGTTACTCACTTCTGGTCATGATTCATATGGTGACAAATGATAGATACCATCAGAATGAACCTGGAAATCATCTCTAAGGACTATGAAGTCCTGGGAAGGAAAATTTAGACATTATGGGCACAGGTGGTGTTTTCATGACCATTACTACTTCTTTAGTCAAGATTTAGAAGGAGTAGGAGAAGATGGAAAATAAACAATTAGTTAAGAAGATAGTCTGAGATGGGATTAGGATTTTTGAACCAGGTTTTAAGATTATCAGTCTAATGATAGTGTTCAGTCTTTTGTAATTTATCATTGACTGGTCTGCATTTCCAAACAAGAAGACTTGGTTCAAAATTTATTTTACCATACAAGTGCAACTAGTATCATGTATCAAGTACCCCTAGATAGGACACACCAGCTAAAGGGGAGGAAAACATTTGACCTGGAAATATAGATGTGATTGAAAGGGACACATCCTAGGATCACAGATTTGAAGACTAGCAAGAAAAGGTCATTTAGCCCAACTCTCTCATTTTCTTGATAAGGAAACTGAAATCAAGTCAACAATCATTTATTAAGCACCCACTGTGCTAAGCACGGGGGATACAAAGAAAGGCAAAAAAGCAGTCCCTGCTCTCAATGACCTCACAGTTTAATGTTTCAGACAATTTGCAAACCATTGTATAGACAGGAAAAACTGGAGATAATCTAGAAGGCCCAGGAAGGTGGTTTAACAGCTTGCAAAGCAATCATATCGGTATATACTGATACACACACTTATTTTATAAATAATAGTATGTATTCTACAGTATGGGCTGCATATACTATCATGTATATGGTACAGTATATACTGTATATACTATCTATATGCCATACAGTATATGCTGTATATACTATCATATATGTGGTACAGCATATGCTACATATACTATTATACATATGGTACAGCATATATTGCATATACTATCATATATACATATAGTATATGTTGCATATACTATCATGTATAGCATACAGTATATGCTGTATATACTATCATATATAT
>CM053770.1:633989383-634016958 GCA_028658325.1 Potorous gilbertii
CATATGCTACATATACTATCATATATGTGGTACAGCATATGCTACATATACTATTATACATATGGTACAGCATATATTGCATATACTATCATATATACATATAGTATATGTTGCATATACTATCATGTATAGTATACAGTATATGCTGCATATGCTATCATATACAGCACAGCATACGCTACATATATTATCATATATACAGTACAGTATATGCTGTATACACTAGCTGGAATTATGCCCTGAGACCTCTGAGAAGTTGGGGGGGGGCAGTGAGAATGTCATTGCTGTGGGAGGAGTCATGGTTGAGTTTCCTCTCCTCTCTGTGCTGTCCACCATCAGCCTGACTTTGCTCATTTTATCTGAGGATCTGGGATGCTTCAGGGGATATAACTAGATGATCATTAAGGATCCACTGTCTTCTGAGAGTTCTACACATCCTGACTCAGAATCCATCTTATTAGTACAACTGCACATGGTCTTTCTAGCTCAGTGACATCCATGGTTGACCCCTTAAAATGGTGATATGGCAACTTTATCCATGATTCAAGATCCAGGGATCTTGACCCTGGCGAAGTTTGTAGAAGCTGAAGGAGAGGAGAAAGGAGGATCTACAGGTGGGAGTAGTAGGACTGATGGATTTTCTGAGTCTACATTCTCAGGTTAGGCCTAAAAACTGAAAGATTTTGGAGAAGAAGAATTGACATCAGTCCATGGTTCTCTGAACTATCCCTATTTCTCACCATGTCCCTTGGTCCAAGAGACCCTGTGGGGAGAAGAAGTCTGGAATTCTTTAGGCTCTTTATGCTTGGGAAAAGAAAGGAGGAAAGAAAATAGGATGATGAGTTGAAATTACAGTGACTTCTTATATTCACAGGTCATAAGATCAAAGATTTAGAGCCAGAAGGGACCTTGGAGGTCATCAAGTCCACTTCCCTATCATTTTACAAATGAGGAAGGTGGGGCACATGGAGTCTGAGTGACTTGGCCAGGGTGATACAATATACTAGCCTATCTGAAAGGACTTTCCAGATCTTGAGGGAAAAGTCAAAGTAGAAGAGAAAGGGATGGAAATTTATTTGTTCTTTGTGGCTTCATGGTAGTGCCTTGTGAAAGAGAAAATGATCACTATCCTTTGAGAGAATCAGATCCTTTAAAGCTCATCACTGAAGAATCCTCATTGATCTCTTCCTTGACCTGAGGTACTGAGTGACTCTGACTCTCACTGAGACCACAGCTCAGGGCTGGCTGTCCTGGAGCTTAAGGTGGCGGATTGTGGGATGTGAGCACCTGCTATTTGACAAACGTTCTGGGGAGGGACTGCTGATGTTGCAGTCCCTCTGCCACAGCAGCTTTGGGGTGGCTCTCCCCCCAGCCTTCTCTCTCTCAGATCTCTCCCTGCTTCCCTGCACACCCTCATCCTGGCTTCTAGGGCAAATAAACCTGAAAGGAGAGAAATAGCCATGGATTTTACTTAACCAAGGGGCCATAATGTTCCATGTACTAAGGAATGTTGCCTGTCAAGCTGAGAGAAACAAGGTGATATTATCAGACCCATCAATTACTGGTCTTTCAGGAGCCTCTCTTTTTCTCTCAAGTGCAACTTCTCTCCTCCCTTCCTCCCCTTCCGTTCTCTTGGCTTCCCTCCCCCTTTCCCACTGCTGATGTTTCTACTTTCGGAACTGTGCCCCACAGGTTCTGACTCAGAGATGCGGAAAAGTCGTTGTTCATGAGTCAGAATAAAGGCAAAGAACCCATAACAACCAGAAACCCACATTCCCCTATCAAACATCCTTACCCTCTCCCCCATAAACACAGATGTCAAATATTCTGAATGATGCCCCTGCCCCTGGCAGACTGTATCTTGGGAGGAGTGAAAGGTAAGGAGGAATTCTAGCGGTGATAATTCTTCTCCTTTCCAAGTAAGAGAAAGCTTTGCTGGAGGGCATCAATGACTCATCCAACATCTTTGCTGAATTTTAAAAAAGAACTAGATCCTACATCTGAGGGTCACTTTATCCCCTTCCTCTTTATCCTATAGTTTCTCAACTTTGTTAAGTTGAGGAGCAGGGTGATGGTATTGGATTGCACTTAATGAGACTGCAACATCAAAGACACACCAGTCAACAGTTGTCCATCATTGGGGCACCTACATTCCTCAGTCCTTGCATCCTTTAACCCACAAACCACTTCGTTGATACTCTTGGTATATCTGGAGAACATGTGAGAAGAAGGTGGCGACCTGAGGTGTCACCTAAATTAAAGGTTTCTATTTAGCTCTTTGTAAAGAAAAGGGGAGGGGGCATTGGTTCTAATTCTTCATTACATGACTAATGTGAAAATATGTTGAATATGAATATATGTATATATACATATATACATACATACATATATACATATATATGTATATATTATATATATGGAGGGAGGGAGGGAGGAACGAAGAGAGAGGGAAAGAGGGAAAGAGAGAGAGAGATGGAGGGAGAGAGAGGGAACCTGTATCAGATAGCATAGCATCTTGGAGGAGAGATGGGGAGAAAATTTGGAACTCAAAATATCATGGAAATGAATGGTGAAAACAATAACTAAATAAATAAATAAATTTTTAAAAAGAAAAATTAAAAAAAAGAAAAGGGGAAGGAAGGAAGGGGAAAGGAAGTTGACTGGAGACCTCTATTTTTCTTCATTTGGCCCTTCCACACAGATCCCTAAGTATCTTGGATTTCTTGTCTCTTAAAATGCTATTTAGTGAGAAGTACCATATACTAAGCTATAGTATGTCATTTTAGGGACTGTCTTCTGATGTATATTAGAGGAGGTTATGGAAAAGAAAGACATAATCAGAGAATCTTTATTTCTGGTTTCTTGTTTTTTGTGGATAGAATGTTGGGCTTGGAGTCAGGACATCCTGAACTTACATTCTGCTTCAGACATTTACTGGGACTGTGACCCTAGGCAAGTCACTTCCCTGCTGTATGCCTCAATTTCCTCAGATATAAGACAAGGGAATTGATGGCCTCAACGATGCTTTCTAGCTCTAAATCTATAATCCTGTGTTCCTAGGATTTCATTGGAAGAGAGGTTTCTAAGTGAGGAAACATCTCTCTATGTCGAGTCAGTACCTAATCTTCTTAAGGTTTTTATGTGTCATGGACCACTTTGGCAGTCTGGTGAAACCTATGGACCTTTACTCAGAATAAAATTTTTATATACATAAAATGAAATACACATGATTTCAAAAGAAATCCAAGATTAGTGAAAATAAAGATAATGTTTCCTCCCCAGACAAGTTCCTGAATGCTCTGATTCCTTCTATATGAGGTATCCTCAGGTTAAGACTACCTCAGAGAGTTGTCCAAGACATCCAGATGTTGAGTCCAACACCCAAGGTCACACAGACACTAGTGACAGTCAGGATGTGAACTTGAACCTCTTGGCTCTGAGAATGGTATTCTATCCATTATATCATTTTGTCTCTCAGAGAATCATAGTCACATCATTTTATAGTCCCTTTGCAATTGTTTGGACTAATCTCTCTCAATGATAATATAATATTAGCTAGCATTTATACTTTAAAGTTTGCAGAGTATTTTAACATGTACTATCTCATTTGATCCAAATAATAATATGAAAGGTGGGTGCTAATATTATCTGTTTTTAACAGTTGAGGAAACTGATTCAGAGCATGGTTAAGTGACTTGATTAGGGTCACACAGTATTAGTATCTGAGGTTGAATTTGAACTCAGGTCTTCCTGATTTCGGGTCCAGTCCAGACTCTGGGACCTCAGCAGAATGGACATTATTGCACCTCTAACAACCTGATTTTCTACTTCCTGCCTATCCTCTACTTGAATGACCTTAATTTCTACCCCACATCAGTCATCTTGGATCCCAAAGCCCAGGTCAATCCTTGGACCTCATCTTCTCTTGGAATTACCTCTTTTGATTACATCTGCCAATTCTCCCACCTCTTATTCCTTCCTTTCCTCCCACCATGCCCTTCACCCTCCCCATGATTTTCCACTCCCTTCTCCTCTTTCTTTTCTTTCAATCCATCATCCCCCTTTCAGTTTCCCTTGTCTCCCTCTGCTACTCTCCAGTGTGCCATCTAGTTGTCTCTAATAGGAAAGAAAACCATAGAAAGAAGAAATGGACTGCCCAAAGAAGGTCACAGCTAGAGGCTCATTAGCTCATTGAAATTCAGGATAAAAAGGTCATTGAGAACTTGTTCTCTGGGATAGTGGAAGACAGTCATATTTCATGTCTCATTGAATGGGAGGCAATGCCCTGGTATAGGAGGAAGAACAATAACTTAGTGTCAAAAGAACTGAATTTGGTTCTCAGCTCTGCCCTGGGAAATCCCATCACTTATCTCAGCCTTAGTTTCCTTGTCTGTACAATGGAGATAGTAATCACTAGACCTACTTTACAGGGCTGTTGTGACTCACATACTTTTCCTCCTGCCATTTGCATTCATCCCACTCTCCCCTTATGTGTTATGATCATTTCCCGACTCCTGGAATGGTAGCCCACTTCTGTCCATGATTTCAGCTCCCCCCTAGTATGCCCATCTCTCCTATTCACTCCAGCTTCAGCCATCCCGGGTGACCTCAGCAAGATGGATGTTGCCCTACCTCCAACAACCTGGTGTTCTACTTCCTGCCTATCCTCTACTTGAATAACCTTCATTTCTACCCCACATCAGTCACCTTGCATCCCAAGGCCAAAGCCAAACCTTGGACTTTGTCTTCTCCTGGAATTACCTTTTTTGACCACACCTGCCAATTCTTTCACTTCTCTTATTCTTTCTTTTCCTCCCACCATGCCCTTTACCCTCTTCATGATTTTCACCTCTCTCCTTTCTCTTCTTTCAATCCATCAACCCCTTTTCAGCTTCCCTTGTCTCCCTCCCTTACTTGAACCCCAAGGTCAGCCAATTCAACAATGTTTGTGCTAGCAGTACAGAATCCTTCATGCCCCTGACTTTCTACCTTACTTAGATAAAGAAAAAGAAAGAACCCAATCTGAGATAACACACCCTAGCCATTCATTTTATCTTCTCCTGTTCCCAGACTGCTGAGCATTGCTGGAGGACCTATACTGATTAGGTTCACTGTAAATGCCAGTTGTCTAACCTCAGCAGGGCTGTCACTCCTTCTTAGCAATATTTTTATTCATCTCTTGTTGAATTCTTATCAAATCCCCCCTAGAAGTTGTTCCAAATCTTTTCCACTCACTGTAAGTTCCCGGCCCCCATCCTTTCCTTGTCATTCAGCAAGAAATCTTACTTGTTTCTTTACCGAGATTGAGGTCATTCCTGATGTGCTCTGAATCTCCTTTAGACTTGCCAACATGTTCAATGGCCTTGCCTAGATCAGGCTAGTGCCTGAATTCTTTCTCCACCCATCCCAGGGATGGCTCTGATTGTGGATACAAAGGATAAGACTTGGGTCTCACTCTCTGGGAGTGTACAGTCTACGTTTTGGGAAGACAAAATTGAATGGGTAAAAAACAATTAGGGAACTATGAGAGGCTCAACAGATTGCAAGTGGATGTTCAGAAAGGGGAGAGATGTGACCTAGAGGAGCTGGGATCAAAACTGGGCCTTGAAGGATAGTGTGGGACATACCCCAATGTGCAAGGGCCTGGAGTAAGCCCCTTAGCCTCAGTGCCACTGTGAAAGAGAAAAGACCTTGTCCTCAGATAACCAATGGATGGAACAGACCCTGTTGAGAGCTGATGTGACAGGGTACCATGCACTCAGAGAGACATGAATGATAAAGTGTAAGACTTGAAATCAGAAGACATGAGTTCAAATCCTGCCACAGACAAGGATTTTTCTATACAATCCTGGTCAATTCACTTAATCTCTTATGGCCACAGTTTGATTGCTTATAGAATGAGAATGTTAATGGTTGCTCTACCTACCTCACAGATTTGCTGGATATAAAGTGCAATACAAACTGTGCAGCAATCTATACAATTGAGTAACTATTATCTGTAATCCCAGCTGAGTGAGAGCTGCTGGCCTCTTTCCCAAGGAAAGGCATTTACTGCTATGGTTACTCTTGTACTATCAGGATTGACAAAGACCATGCTGATGCTTTTTATGTCTAGATCCCCACCCCACATTGACAGTTCTTGGGGTATGACTATGGATAGGCTAACTTGGAGCACAAGGCACACTGGGATTCTATTGTTTAACTGCAAAGTCAGGGTTAGATAGTAAGGAAAGAAACTGAGGGCATATAGCACTCCAGAGAAGGTTTCTCAGGCTTAGAGGCCACATGACCCAAAGCAGTCCTGGGCATTCACTTTTAGCATTGAACTCGGCACATGAGATCTCTGGACATATTATGAAATAACTTTCTGTTTGCCAGTGGGTCATTGTAGCTTCCTCTGTTTTTTTTTTCTGGAACAATGATGTAAGAGGCTTTGCTTTTTATTTAGTGGCTATTTAAAATTCTGTTGCTGTCCCAGCACTTACATAGCTATTTCTGCTGAGCTCTTAATCAGTTGGGCCAAGATTTGAGCTGGAAGTCTGTGAGTAAAAAACTCTGCAGCAGGCCTGCCTTTCCTATAGATCATTGACTTCCTGGACCTGCCCAGGGGTCCTCTGGTTCCCTTCTCTGTTTCATCCACTTTCCTGTGTGAAGCTGGGCTTAGCTGGTATAAGTAGTAGCTTATCTTACCTGGTATCACTGGAGAAGTGTCTCAAAGCTTTGCTTATCCCCAGATATCTTCCCCCGTGGCTTGTCACAAAGTCTTAAATTGCCATCCTAAGGGTCAGCTCCTTTACATTAGCCCTTAGGTCAATTAATATATGCATTTATATGACACTTTGAGATTTGCGAAGCACATTACATATGCTCTCTCATTTGACCCTTACAACCTACCTCAATCCTGTCAAGTAGGTGCTACTTTGTTGCAAGGAGCGAGTGAAATAATATTTATAAAGCACTTAGCACAGTACCTGGCACATAGTAGGTCACCCCCATTTTACAGATGAAAAAACAGACTGAGAAAGGTTAATTGATCTGCCTTTGGTCATCTTGCTAGTAAGTGTCTCAGTCAGGATTCAAACTCAGAGTCTAGCCCTCTCTTTACTGTACCATCTAGCTGCCTCTCTAGTTGAAAGCATATTATCAGGGAAGAGATGGTGGGGAGAAACCACTGACATAGATCAATGCAGAGTACTTCATAAGAGCGGCTGGCTACCACCTTGATAAAATGGAGATCTCAATGGGACGCAGGACAGGTAAGTTTTTGATTCTGGGTAGAAAGCACACAAAGTTTCTGAGAGAGGAGATGCCCAGGTAGGCAGCCAGAGGGCACTGGGAACCTAGGAATATATGTTTGTGTGGGGGACTGGGAGGAGAGGTGCACGGGGTGGGGAGATGGGTTGGTACTACAGACAAGTCTCCCTATCGTTACAGTTATATTTAGTTTAGAACCATGTCAGGTGGTGCTATCAGGGACAAATCAACTAATTTGCTGATGCCTTTTAACTCAAAGGAGCGATGTTTAAGTGTTTACTGAATACAGTTTGTCTAAGTACTGTGCTGGACACAAAGAAACACAAAAGAATATCAAAAAATACAGAAGAATTTTATGATTGAGTTCCTTCCCTCAAAAGCCTTACAGTCTTGTTTGGGAAACATCCATGGAGCACAATTAAAGAGGACTAGGGGAATAAACGTACTGCTGTGGGTTGTTGCTATTCTCAGGTAGGGATGGACAGGCCCTGGACTTTCTTGACTTCCCTTCCCTGGAGGGTTTTAGAAAAAAGATTGATTTTGATCCCTTTTGGGAGAGGTATTTATAGGTATATCTCCACTGATATCAGGGGAATTTAATATTTGTTTGGAATTTATGATATTTATTTGATTTATTTATATTTATTTGAGATATAATTTGGGATATTTCTTTATTATGATATTTCTTTATGATATTTCTTTATTAGTGCTCTCTAGACCATTGTTTTTTTCTTTACAAAGAAAAATAATCTAATTCAGTCCAGTAAGCATTTATTAAATACTTATTGTGGGGCCGCTAGATGACACTAGAGTGCACAGAGCATCAGCCCTGTACTCAGGAAAATTCATCTTCCTGAGTTCAAATCTGACATCAGCCACTTAGCTGTGTGACTCCAGGCAAGTCACTTAACCCCTATTTGCCTAAGTTTCCTCATCTGTAAAATGAACTGAGAAGGAATGGCAAATCATTCCAGTATCTCTGTCAAGAAAACTCCAGATGGGATCATGGAGAGTTGGACATGAGTGAAGTGACTGACTACCAAAAATACTTCCTATTCTAGGTTTGGGGAACTCTAAGACAAAATGAAAAGCAGTCTTTGTCCCCAAGGAAGGACAATTCTACAAGAGGAATCCAACATGCAAACAAAGAGGTTCATACATGATCTTTTGAGGAGGAAGATAATGCTAAGTAGGAGATCAAGAGAAGGCTCCTTGTAGCAGGTGATGTGTGAATTGAACCTTGAAGGCAGTTAAAGATATTTAAGAACTAGAAGTGAAAAAAAGTGCTTTTATGGGTATAGGTAACATTTATACAAAGGCATGGTAATGGGAAATGAACATAATAAATGGAAAATTTTTCAAAATTTAGGACCCCTATTTTTACCATGTAGACATTTATTGATTTAACTTAGAAGTTGGAGTCTTCTTAAAAAATTCAAATAGTCTGGGGAAGGTGAATCTTTATTTGTGCTAAAGCACAAAAGAACTGCTTTCCCTTTCACTGTGGGCTATCTTGGGCAGATCAAGTTTGGGGGACAGCAAATAGTCCAGTTAGGCTGAAACGCAAGTTGTGTGAAGGGGCCTAATGGGAAATGTCTGCTAGGTTGCCTGGAGCCAGATCATCCAGGGCTTTAAATACCTTGGAGAAATTTATATTGATCCTAGAGGTAATAGGGAGTCACTAGGGGTAATAGGGAGTTACACGATTCATTTGTTCTTTCTGAAGATTATTGTTGGCAGTTATTTTCTGACTGTATTTCATCACAATTTGAGTCCTCTGTAAGTAACCCAGGGAGGACCTGTTGTGATCTATGTCTGTTACCTCTGGATGTTATATCAAGACATTTTCCAATGTCTTCATAGTTTTACCCCCCAGTGCTTAGCAAAGCCCCTGGAACATAATAAGCACTTAATAAATGTTTGTTGATTGGTTAATGAAAGAAAGGAAAACCATACCACACATATATCAGAGGGAATCAAGGGAAATGAATGAGCTACATTGATTGCATCTTGTGACTCTGTTCTGGAGCTAGCTCGGTTCCCTTTCTACTCAATTTTGGTTCTAGTTCAATTTTTGTCTTTTGAGGCAACTTCATTGCATTGTTTGAATCTAGCCCTGTGTGGCTGGGAAGCTGGACTACCTCAACGTGTTGCTTAGAGACCCTTAACTAAGGACACAGGTTATGTTGATCAGAAAATCAGATCCAAAGAATGATACAAGGAGTTTTTTTCACTATTATACATCTCAAGCTGCCCATGTGTCTTATCTGGAAACTGACCCTGTACTGGGCAATCAGTGACTGTTTCCTTGTTCCTTTAATTGAACAGAGACACTCAGAGGGTATGTGTTGGGGGAGATTTGAACAACTTTCTGTGATTTCAGGGAATTGCACCTGTTGGCTCTCAAAGTTCCTAATCTTCCCTCCAAGTAGAAATGAGATTACCCAATTATACATCCTGTTTGATATCCTGCGTACCTCTGTCTTTTAATACATAAAAATCTGTCTCCCACTGTATTTGGGGTCCAGTGCCAAGCAGAGGATGACCCCTCCCAATTTGCTCTGTAATTGGCATATGTTACTTAATAAATTGATATGCTTGGGAGTTTAAATCTTTATTTTCACAATCATTTCAGATTTCACCTGTCACAGCATTAACACATGTGTAGCATATGACCACACTCATATACAACATGGATAACTTGGCCCCACACACTCTGTTTCTCTTTGTCTCTGTCTCTGTTTCCCTCCCTCCTGTATCATTCTGTCTCCATCTGTCTCTGTGTGTCTCTCTGGGTGTCTGTTTGCCTCTCTCTCTGTCTCTGTCTGTTCATCTCTGTCTCTCTCTCATTCTCTCATTTTACCATAATTCAAAGTTGCAGGTAGTGCCAAAGAGAAAGCTGCTGTGGTTTGTATCTCAATTGTAATGCAGTCAGTATTGGGGAGAAGGAACAAGAGAGGTGCTTTAGATTCTTAGATGCCTTGCTCACTTAAGGGAAAGAAAATCCACTTAGATCCCGGTGCTAGACTTAGTTCTAGGCCATCTGATCCAATTCCCTTATTTTACAGATGAGGAAACTGAGGCCCAGTAAAGTTAAGTGACTTGCCCCAGGCCACATGAGCATAAAACTCTCAGAGGATAGCTTTAAACCCCATTCCTTTGATTCCACAGTCAACTCTCTTTCCATGGAAACACGTTGCCTTCTACTTGATTAAAAAAAAAGCCTCAGACTTTGCATTGGGGTGATCAGGACTTGCTGGAGAGGTGATGAGAAAAAGCCAGTTTGAACAAGAAGGAATTAGTGTAGGCAGACTGATGTTCACTTGGGGCTGGGATTTTAGCTGGCAGTGTCCCCCCTCCACTGCTGTGAACATCTTGGTTTCTTCACTATGGGAGGAGATGGGCAGGAGGAGCCCAGTAGGGATTTGACTTTAATCTTAAAGAAGCTCCAGCTGTGTACAGTCCATCCATTTCTTTTCTGCTGAGCATCCTTCCCCGTGGGTGGATGGGCAGAACTGCCAGGTTGTTAAGGGAACAGGAGTCCAGCCCTGACTTTGCAGAATTTACCTCTCCTTATCTTCCTCAGGCCTCCTTCTGCATCTAGACTGCTGCCCTCCTTCCCTCCCTCCCTCTTCTGTCCCTACATACCCCATGATGGTTGAGATAGCTCCTTTCCCTCTAACAATAACAGAGAGAGGTGGTGGTGACAGAGGGCTGCTTTGGCAGAGTTTAAGCCCTTCCTCTAACATGCACTGCCTATGTGACTCTGGGTAACCCACTTAATCTCTCTGTGTCCCAAGCACCTCTTTTAGACTGGAAAGCACAGATGGTTGCTGATCTATACTGGTGGAGAGAGTTTCCATACTTGGAATTCTCTACACTGATGAAATCATGGAACGCTCTCCCCAAAGTGAATCCCCCAAACCTATCACCACCAATAATCTCCTGTATGTGTATTGTAGGTTTTACACTCTTTCCAATACTTTTGTATCAATTATCTACTATTACTATTTATAAGGACCCTATGAGGTACACAGAGTAGGTGTTGTTAGACCTATTTTACAGAGGTGTAGATAGGACACTTGAGATGTAGAGAAGTTAAATGCTTACATAAGCTTATCCAATCAGGTTTTTGCAGAGTTCTGACTGAATCCCAGGTCTCCTGACTATTTTTCAGGGCTAGAGACATTCGTAAGGATAACATGTTTTGCCTTGGTAACATGGAGGGATTTTATAGCAAGTTTTATATGGAGTTCACAGGAATTTTGGTCCAGAGCTGAAAGAGGCCTTAGAGGTTATTGAGTCCAACTCTCTCATTTTCCAAGTGAGAAAATTGAAGAAACTGAGAAAGGCTACGAAACCTACACAGGGTTACACAGCCAGTAAGTATATGAGGCACAATTTGAATTCAGGTTTTCTTGATTCTGAGTTCACTATTCTTTTACCCCTGCCCCCTCTTATTCATTCATTCATTTATGTGTCTATCTATCTATCTATCTATCCACCCATCAATCAATCTATCTATACATCTATCTATCTATCTTTTTATACATTCATTCATTTACTTATTTTTAAACTTTGTGGTTTTTTTCCCCTAGTATTCTCTTTATTGAACCATCAAGCTTATTATAGCAGAAAGAAAGGGAAAGGAAATTCCATCAGCTGAATTTTTTCTTTAGATACTTCTTCTTTCTGCTCTTTTTCATCTTCTCCCTAACTTAAGAAGGGTTCTTTTTGATTTTCTAACAATGGTTTGTTATATTTGCCCAGTCCCCCAGATCTGCTTCTGTCAGTACACTCCAGATCTGGCTACTGGTGTCCACTTGGTACCTTGGTGTACCCCTCATGGTACGTCCACTAGCCTGTCTTTTCTCACTGTAGCTATCCTCTTGGGATGATATGGAGAATTCAAGTCTTGCCCATCTTCTTGCTTAGCCATCTAGGTGGCATAATGAATAAAGCCTAGGACTGGGGACTCAAGAAAAATTGAGCTCCAATGCTGCCCCAGAAACTCCCTAGCCATGACCCTGGTTAAGTTTCTTCATCTGCAAAGTGAAAATAATATAATACTAATTCCTCTCTCATAGGGTTGCAGTGAGGATCAAATGAGCAAACCTGTGTAAATCACTTTGCCAACCTTAAAGTGCTACATAAGGGCGGGTTATTTATTATTTTTGCCATCATCATTTAAATAGCAGTAATAATTATTGTTTATCCAAGTTTGACCTGACAGTGTTCACAAGGCAAAGAGGAGCATACAGAGGGGGAGATTTGCTTCACTTTGCTGGATTGATCTATCACTCTCCTGACAATACATCCCTCAGAAGCAGAGCAGGATTTTATCTCCTTGACAGTCGTCCTAAGAGAGTGGTTCGAGGTTTTCCTGGTCCTCAGTACCTGGCTTTCTTCTCCCTCTAGATACTTGGCTTACTCAATTCAAGTCACCAGGCAAATACATTCCTGAGAGTCCTCTGCAGGGGAATCTGACCTTGTTCAGAAATATGTACAGGGGGCATACAGCTAGAGAACAAAAGCTCATGTGAAAAAGACCAAAGGGGTTTTTGTGGATGGCAAAGTCAATAGGAATCAGCAAAGTGATGTGGCAGGCACACAAGTTAATATGATCAGGCCTGAAATTAATGGTAAAATAGTGCCCAAAGCAAGGGAGGCATGAGTTCCTCTGTATTTTGCCCCAGTCGGAGCCTGTTTTAGAGAATTATGTTTAGTATTGGCCACTGTAATTGAAGGGTGACATTGACAAGCTGGAAAGAGTCCAGAAAAGAGCAATGAATGAGGAAGAGACTCAAAATCATGTTCAGTTGTTTCATTTTTGTCTTTTTGTGATCCCATTTGGGGTTTTCTTGGCAGAGATACTGGAGTGGTTTGCCATTTTTTTCTCCAGCTCATTTTATAGATGAAGAAATTGAGGCAACCAGGGTTAAGCGACTTGGCCAGGGACGCCCAGCTCGTCATGATTTGAGGACAGATTTTAATTCAGGAAGATGACTCTTCCTGCTCCAGTTCTGGTGCTCTATCCCCTGAATCACCTAGCTGCTCTGTTTTGTACATACCTGTATATATGTACATTATCTCTGCTGATATACTATAAGCTTTTTGAAGGTAGGAATTATTTCCTTTTTGCCTTTGAATCCCTAGGGCCAAGCCCAATGCCTGGTACATAGTAAGTGCTTAACTAATTCTTGCTGCTTGACTGACTGCTCCCAATTCTGCCCCATGGGACCACAGTGACATCTCTGAGAAGTATACACTGAAATCTAACTCAGCATGCCCGAAGCTTCCTGCTATGCAGTTCTGCCCCATGATTTCTGAGTATCCTGTAACTGTCACATCTTCCAGTGGAGGTCGGTTGGCCATTTGTCAGGGAAGTTGTAGATGGAGCCTCTTTTTAGAAATGGATTAGACTCGATGGTCTCTGGGGTCCTGTCCAACACTGACATCCTCTGATTCATTGATTTATTGCTTTCTGAAGTTATACAGCTCTGGGATTTCCATTTCCCTAGATTTTCTTAATTACTTGTCTGACCTGAATACACTATAATAGCATCTCTATCCCTGCCTTCCCATCCTCCCATTCCCCAGATCTGGTTCTAAGGAAACTCAGAAAACTAAGCAGAAGAGAAGGAGGAAAGGCATGGTTTTCCCTCCTCCTATAAGTCTCTGATTGAAGCACTCTGTCCTATGCTAATGGTCACAATTTCTCTAATAGCAAGGATGGGATTGTTAAGGGGGCAGCAGTTTCTTCTTGTAGGGATTGGGTCTCCTTTCTCTACTATAAATATTCAAATTCTAGACCCAGAATTCATTCAGGAAATAGATGAAAACTAGATAGCTCCACCTAGGGAGTTATGTAGTCAAAAGAGGGCCTGATTAGGGGCCCAAGGACATAGGTCTAAATCCTGACTTTGCTCTTTACTACATGGGTGACTGTCATCAAATCACTTTACCAAACTGAGAATGGAAAATGAAAAGGTTGGATATGATTTCTTCTGAAATTGTTTCCCACATGAAAGCCCATGAGTCTACGAACGTAATGCTAATAGGAGCCAAGAATGGCCAAGAATATGTTTCAAGTAAGGGTGCAAACATGTCAGAGACAAGAAAGGTTATATATGCTGTCCTGAGATAGAAGCTTGGTCATTCCTCTTTCAATGTGTGGTATTGACCAAATTTGAATCTAGCACTCCCAATATCCTCTTTGTCTTATCTTTCCCACAATAACTTTGTACTTGTCTAGGTATCTGGTGCTTTTATAATTTTAACTTACATCAGGACCTGCTCACTGGAGAGCCACTGATGTTGAATTAATTTATACTAAAGTGTAGATGACTGATAAATTTTTGTGTGATAATTTCCTAGTGATATTTAAGGGAATGGAAAACATGTGATAAAGAAATCAAGCTCAAGTGGTAGACCTTCAAGCATTAGCTCAGCCAAGAGTTCCTGTTGGGGAATGGTATTTTAGAGGCCCTTGAGGCCCTTCCTGAAATTACGCTTATTGACTATGAATGATGCTGGCCTTGAGTGAGGGTTGGTTTCGTTTGACTCAATTTCTTGTTACTGTCAACATCATCATTGTTAGAAAAAGAATTCAGAAACCTAACCAATACATTGCCTCTCTTCCCTATAGTGGATTAAATGGAAGACTGGTAACAGTGGGGAAAGTCCTTTTGCTGGATATCAAGAAATCTAGGTCCTAGTCCTAATTTTGCCAGTTTAAAAAAATCTCTTTGGGTCTCAGTTGCCTCATCTGTAAAATGATGAATTATAACTAGATTTCTAAGTTCCCTTTGAATTTGAACGGACTTTAATTATGTGATTCTTTGGCTCAAAATCCTTCAATCGCTTCCCATTGCCATCCAGGAAAAACCCCCCAAAACTCCATATTCTTGTGCCTGACTTTCAAGTCTTTCCCTTCCTATACTCTGAGATCACCCAAAGTCCGTCTGTCTATGTGGGCTTCTGTGAATGATGACCTCCCCTCCTGCCTCCCCTTCCTACTTTTTCCTCGTTACCCCCTAGAAAGAGCCTTCTGTCACTATTCCAACCTGGTCAGTTTCTATACCATCCCCTGAATGAATCATATCCATGCCCACCTCCCTCAGTGTTTCCTACTCCCTAGAGACAAATATCATTTCTTCTTCCTCTACTCAGACCCCATTCAAACCCTGTCTCCTTCATATGTCCTTCCTAAGTTAATTATGGTCCTCGAGGATGGTCCCCTCTCTGAGCTATGGCTTCACATGCATTACATCTCTAGAACTCATTTGGACATTTCATCATTTGCCGCCTTGTGTTATTTGGATGTTTTACTTGTGAACGTTTTGTTTTCTCAGTTTTATTGTAAACTCCTTGAGGGCAGGGATTATAGCTTCTGCTTTTCTCTGGTGCTACATCATGCTAGGCACATGAGGCTCTGTAAAGTAAAGCTGGCCAGACAGCAGGATGTGCTGGAAAGAGCACTGATTTGTGTTAGAGATGTAGAGTTACAAGGGCCTCAGAGGCCATTTTTTTTTTTTTTACAAATGATGAAACTGAGGCCCAGAGAAGTTTAAGTGACTGCACAGAGCCAGAGGGTCTGCCATTTAACACCTATGTGACCTTGGGGTAAGTCACTTTATCTATGTAGACCTCATTTTTTCATCTGTTAAATAGGAGATGTGCACTAACTTCCAGGGTCTCTTCCATATCTAAACACTATGAATGTTTCAGTTGAATTGAAAATAACATAAGGACATGCAGTCAACTTCCTAGATGTAAATAAGCACTCTTATTAACTCTCTAAGCTCTGAATTCCGTGATCCTCTAGTCAGTGTTCAAGTCCTCGGTTTACTGTTTTCTATATGTACGATCTTCATCTTTTTGGGTTTCTATTTCTGCATCTCTAAAATGGGAGATTTGGACTGTGTAATTTCAAAGTATCTTTGGGCTCTCAAAGTTCTGTGAATTTTTCCAAATGAATGAAAAGTTGAGAAGGCATGCAGTAAGGACTCTTATTGGGAGCTCATGGGTACAGGTTCGGCCACCCAACAACTCTGTCAATCTGTTACACAGCTCTGCCTCTCAAATATTTCAAACAATGAATTTCCTCAAGTGGTTGAAGGATTGGAATTCATACTGCATATTTCCACTGATATGGAACAAATGGCTCTATTTTACATAATTATAACTTGACTAGTGTGAATTTGAATACTTGCAACCATTTCAAGAGAATCCATTATTTGCACTAATTGGGAACTAGTGGTCTATATCTCTTGCTCTTATTACAAGACCAGGACACCTTCTTTTCTGGTCAGCTATGATAGGAATGGCGTCTTAAATAGTAACAGATATTGTCATCAACTGTTTTTAATGTCCTGTGCAGTCTACCTCTTTTCTCTCCTCCATCCTTCCCCTTCCACTATATAATACAGGATAGGTGCTGCATTGTAAGGAATCCAGAAAGAATCCTCACCAGGATGGGGCAATTTTAACCAATCTAGGTTCCATATCCTAACCAAATTTCCTAGTACTTCAAATTTTTCCAACAACTCACATTTATATAGCACTTTAAGCTTTAGAAAGTGTTTGCTCACACACCCCCTGCCCCCCCATTTAAAATGCATCTTTCCTCATCCCTATCTCTTAGAATCCCTAGAGTGCTTAAAGGTTCAACTGAAGTGACCCTCCACCGTCAAGCTTTTCTGATTCCCCGGGCTGTTTGTGCCGCCGTCCCTCAAATCACCCTGAATTATTTTATATGCGCTTATAAGTCTATATATAATTTCTTCCAATAGCATGTAAGCTTCCTGAGAGCAGGGACTGTTCAATGTTGTCGTGTGTGTGTGTGTGTGTGTGTGTGTGTGTGTGTGTGTGTGCGCGCTCACTCGAGTGCCTGCGCACGTAGCAATGACCCATCCATCCTTGATGAATGCTTGCTGGTGGATTCTCCCAATATCTTTTGAGACTAGTATCATTCCCCAATTTATAGATAAGAAAACTGAGGTTTGTCCTGTTTGCACTCATCATAAGTAGCTGAAGCAAAATTCAAGCCCAGTTTGAAATTCAGCGTACTCTCCAGTGCCTGGCACACAGTAGGTGCCTAATAAATGCTCTTCCTGATTTTGCCTGTCCCTGTCTCTTGGTGTTGGCGTCTGTCTCTCTGTCTGTCCCTCTCCACTCCCCAAGCCATTCCTCTATTGGACCACTCAGCCCTGGGTGGCCACCCCCATCTTCTCGGCCTCCTGGGAAGACTAACCCAATCTAAAAACCGCTCTGGGAGCCCCGGAATAACCAAAGGTGTTAAATCCCCGTCAGCCCCGCGGTGAGTGGCAGCGAGGAGCCGGATTCGTTGAATGATGGGCTGTGAGTGCTCAGAGACTTTCGGCCAAGATCCCATGTTACCCCTCACCCTCCCAGCGGACTGTTTTCCATATTTATATGTTTACATTCCAACTTGTAATTAAGCAATCAGCTATTTGGGGGTAATTATCCCGGCCTCGGCTGGCTAAAGTCACTTGATCTTTGGCTCCGTGCCTTGGAGTCAGAACAGCGGCCCAAAGAATGCGCTCTAATCGCCCAGAACCCCTCCTCTCCCCCGCTGCCTTGCACAGCTTAGGGTCTCATTAAGGAACTGCTTCCAAGCATGTCCCGCCCCCTCTCCCCCTGAGAGCCCCAGCCGTGGCCGCAGCTGTCACCCCCACGAAGGGGAGGCCGTCGGCTTCCACCTGCCAGCCCTACCTCCTCCCGGGCTCGGAGAGCTGCCTGTGGACGCCTGTGGGGAATGGATAGGGCAGGGCAGCCTCCAGTGCTGTGAATGGGAGGGAGATGCTGGGTGCCTTAGCCTTCCTCCACATGCCCTTGTCCCCAGGCCCTCCTTTGGGGCGCGGCAGGGACCGAGCAGGGTCAATAAATACACCGTGGGGAAACGGGTCTGTGTGCTATTGACCAATGGGACGAATCAGTCAGGGAATTGTAAATTGGGCATGGGGTGAGGCGTCTTCACTCGCGGCTGCCTGAGACATTTTAAACAGCACCAGACAAAGCTCGGGAAAATAGATAGTACCCGGCCTGCTATGGCACCTAAGCCCCTGGGAGGAAATTTAATCAGACTCTTCCACCCTTGACATTTCTGTTGCCCAGGCAAATGACTTGCAGGTGCACAGCCTGCGGTGGCTCACTTGCTTACTAAATAGCTTCAGCTTTGGGGTGGTTGTTGCTGTTTTACTAAAGGTATAGGGAACAGTAATTTCACATCTGGAGTCTCTCTCTCTCTCCCCTTTTCTTTCCCTCTTCCCTTCCCTTTCCCCCTTTTCTCTTTTCCCCTCTTCCCTCTGCCCTTTCCCTCATCCCTTTCCTGTGTCCCCACTTCCCCCTTTTCTCCCACTTGGTTCTCACCCTCTTCTACCTTTCCCACATCTCCATCTTCCCCTCTTCCCCTAACCATCTTTCCTGATTCTTCCTCTTCCATTTTCCTCCCTCCCCCCTTCCCTCCCTTTTCCCTTCCATCCTCTGTCTTTTCCCTCCTCCCCTCCCGTTTCCCTCCTCTATCTCTTGCCCCTTCCCTCCTTACCCTCTCTTCCTCCTCACTCCCGTTTCTTGTCAATATCTCCCATGTTTTCCAAGACTGCATTTCTTAATCTTCCTTTCTCTCCATGGATCTTTTCATTGCTTTGTATCTCTATTTCATTCTCTTCTTTCTTTCTCCTACTATTCTTTCTTCTCTTTCCCTATCTTTCCTTTCATTTTTATATTTTCCATTCTTCATCTCTCAGCCTGTATCTGTCTCCCTAACGGTATTTATCACTCTATTTCTCTTTGCATATAATTCTATATCAGTCTCTGTGCCATTGTAATGTATGATTCAGAATTATCTTCTTGTGAGGTGGTGTAATGTTTGGTTCTGTATTTTTTAATCACATGAAAAAAATCCTGGTTTAGTGGACAGAGGATGACCTTTGGAGTCAGACAAATGACTCCTAATCCAAATCTAAAACATCTGATTGTGTGCTCATGGGCAAAGTCAATGCCCCAGACAATGATTTAATAAGTATTTATTGTCTGGCAATAAACAGTAAGCCTACTACATACCAGGTACTGTTGTAAATACTGGGGATGTGATAAAAGGCAAAAAAGACAATTCCTGCCCTACAGGACCTTAGAATCTACCTTGAGAGACAATATCCAAACAAATATGCCCGAACAAGCTATATATAGGCTAAACAGAAAATAATCAACTGAGAGAAAACCTTGACTGACCACCAAAGAGCTGAAAAACCTTCCTGTTCTAACTCATCCATCCTCTCTGCACCAAAGTTGATTCTCCTGAACATGAGAATTGTCATATTGAGTCCTCAAGCTCTTCCCCAGGTTCTTCCAATCTTTAGGCTGATTGGGCCTTGGCCTTGGCATGAGCAAGGCTGCAGATGAAAGTATCTCCTGGGTTGGCTTGTCGCTGTGAGTTGCTGAGACTATACAAAACTTCTCTCTGGTATTGACCCATAACTGCTGTAGCTTGATGAGCTTTCCTGTTGGGATCTCTGATCCCTTCTTAGCAATAATTTTACATACCTACCTATTTCTATACCAATAGGCAAAGACAGAAAATAGACATATAGGAACTTTGAGATCCTGCAGTGAATGGACTCTTATGTGGTACTGAAACAGAAGCTTTAGTAAAACAAGCCTGATTCAGACTTGGATCAGGGAGGGGAGGTGTTTGTGAATTCCTGACACATATGAATTATAGGGAATTTTAAGTGAACTGAGATTTTAGTTTTTAAAACAAACTGAAGGAGATACAGCAAAGCAAGTCAGAGGCCCACTTCAAAATCAATCATTGATAGCTTTTGCCTTGTCTTTTTGTCCTCTCCATTTATATTGTTGTATTCATTATGTATATTGTTTTCCAGGTTCTGCTAGCTTACTCTACACTAGTTCCTCTGTTTTTTTCCCATGCTCTCTGAATTCTTCACGTTTATCCTTTCTTAGGACACAGTGATACTCTGTTACATTCACATACCATAGTGTGTTAAGCCATTGCCCAATCAAAGGCCATCTGGCCTGTTTCGAGTTCTGCTAGAAAGTGCTGCTATGAGTATTTTGGTTTACAAGAGACCCTTCTTCTGTCTTTAATAATCTCTTTGGGTTTTATGCCCAGCAGTGGTATTCCTGGGATATTCCAAAGGATAGGGATATTTTCACACTTTTTTAGAAGCATAATTTTAAATTGCTTTCCAGAATGTTTGGATCAATAGGGAGCCCACTTTAATGACTAGATAAGAATTATCTGTAATCCACTTATAAATTATTGGCATGCAAATGGACCCTTTAAAAAGAACCACACTCCAGGGTATTTGAAAGTGATTTCTTCTCTGAAATACTGTAAGCATCTTCCCCTGCAGTCACAAATTCTGCAGTATAGTAGTGGAGTCTGAACTATTTACTGTATTGTGTTCTCATCTCCATCATTTCCACTTCTCCCAGAGTGGGACCCATGGGAAATGATAATCTTGAGAATAGCTGGAATCAGCATTAGTCTGTATGAATCTTCCCTTTAGTGTCCTCTCTTCACATCTCCTCTGTTATCAACAACATTAACTGAATGCTGCTAGCACATAATACAAAGTGATCCTGTAAAGCAAGATCTTATGGCAGTACCCATTCTTCATAAAGACCAATTCAGGTGTCCTATGGGGCTATTGGCTCAGGGACTCAGTCGCTTGAAACTAAGTTAATGTAGGAGAAGCATTCATGTCATATAGGAAGGAGAAACTCCATGTCCAGCTGTTTTGATGTTCTTTGCTTTCCTCTGATTTCATAGATCTTTTCCTCTCCCCTATTTTTATTCACAGGTTACCTCTTACAAGACCACATGAATGGATGATAAGGTAGTCATTCAAGAGAAACAAAAAGCTAAAAGGAGGGAAAAAATGTCAGCAGTTCAGGGGACACAAAGGTGTCATGGGCAATTTTGTGAAAGAGCCAGAGGGGTTAGACCTTTGTGGAGGAGCTTGTTTCCTGAAGTATGGGGAAAGAGGGCTATCTAGCTCACATTTACTATGATGACATGGAAAGAAATAAGCTAAAGCTAAGGATAGGTTGTAGGCTAGACATGGGGAGAGTTAACATGCCTTGGGATGAACTATGTAATCCACTAGAGGGCCTTAAAGAGAGGGTGTATGCCTCTTTCCTAACGCGATTTGAGTGTGATCCTCTTTGGCAGCAATGGGAGGGTGTTCTCTCAAGATCCCCTCCTATTTTTGTTATAAGGCTCTCTGGTATCCTCCTGTGGTCCTTCTTTTGGAAAAAGAAAGTCAGACATGATTTCTGCTACCCATGATTCAGAGTCTGCAGGAGATAGAATCTGACCATGTTCTTGTCTTTGGTTACTCTGATCAAGAGAGTTTTTACAGAGGAGTTAAAATTTGACCAGGACCTTGAAAGATGGCCAGGATTTGAGCAACCAGAGAAGAAAGCATTGGATTATTCCTGGTATAGGAATAAGTGTAGATCAAAGGACCATGTTGGAAAGTTCAGCACTCACTTTGGGGGCAGTTCAATAGGATGACTTTTGTGTAGGAAAAAGGCACAGGTAAGAAGAGAATGGAAGGATGGGGTTAGATTGGGCAGCACATTGAATATTATGTTAATGGCATTATGCCTCAATGTGTAGAGTGGGTACCTAGGCAGGAGGAGAAAAGGAAGATGGGAGCTGAGGGCGTTTTATTGGTTTCATGGCTCCTAGTGCATCAGAGAGCTCCTTCTTGAGGAAGAAAGATGTAGGATGCAATTCCTCCTATCTTTTCCCCATGGGTGGATTTCTCCCAATAGTAGAGATATTTCTCTCAGTTTTTATGTAAAGAGCAAGAACTTCCTGGGGAATGTGTTGTAATCTAGATTCTAAATTTAGTGCTTTTTTTTCCCACAAAGTAAAACTAAATCATAATATTTTGGCCTGAGATCATTCCCAGACCCAGACCTTTTAGGAGCAAGAGATCTAAGCATAGCCGGAGCAAGTAGAAGTCTGGGGGCAGGAAAAACATAACCCTTTCAATGTGGTCCCTTGGGGACCATCCTCTAGCAAATGCTGGTCTCTAGGGTTTTTGAATGGATCAGTTCTGTAAGTTAGAGAAAAAAAGTGGTGGGGACTTAAAAACAGAGGGAATGAGAGGGTAAGACAGATAGAAAGAGAGAGAGATAGACAGGCAGTTTAGGGAAAGAGAACACTTGATATGGCTAGTGTTTTGGGTGAACTCATCTCCCAGCAGTTTGCCTATAGAGAAATTAGCTATGTTACGGTAGAAATGAGGGCAAGGACCTTTCCCATCTTGATCTGAGAACAAAGAACAAGTTATCCAAACACAGTCTAATTCATTGCCTGTAAATCACCCTGAACAACCTCATTCAGTTCTAGAGCTAAGCTTGTAAAACTATTTAATGTTGGGCAGACTTGGTTAGCCTACCAGGCAAAGGAAATTCTCTGTAGACCAACTCCGAGCTCAACATAATAACGGTGATATAGAGCAGAAATCCTTGACGTAAAGTTCACAGATGGAGTTCAAAATTTCTGTGACCTTAGATGGGAGAATGTTGCATCTTTATTTCAATATAACTGGCCTCCTTTGTAATACTATCTAGGTATTCAAAAACATTATCTTTCTAGGAGAGAAAGGTCAAGAACCTCTGCTGTAGAGCTTTCCCCAAGGTCACATAGCTTGCAAGTGACGGCATCAGTACTTGAACTCATCTTTCCACTCCAAAGTCAATGCCTTTGCATTCAAGTTGCAGAATTCACTAGTGTCGAAGGATCACAATTTATTATTGTGGAAGAAAAAAAAGAGAGGAGAAAGAGGGAAAAAGGAAAGAGAAGGAAAAAAGGAAGAATTTTTTTTTCTATTACAGGTTGATTAGACTCCTCTCATGTATCTACACTGTAATATAATTTTAGGTCTCAAGAAGGATATGATATTACTTTTAATCTCTGCACCAATGATTTTTTTCTTTTTGGTTTCTTCAGGGCTTCACTTGAGGCTTTTGCATTCAGAGAAACAGATAAAGCATTTATTAAGTCCTTAGATACCAGGCATTGTGCTAAGAGCTACGGATGCAAATATAAGCAAAGAAGACAGTCCTTGAGCCCAAAGAGTTTACATTCTAATGATGGAAAACAACATCCAAAGGTGAGCTAGAAAGCAGAGTGAAGGGGCAGCTGTGCTTGCAGCTGCATGATTTGAAACTAGTGACTGGGAAGTAGGGTGGCATGGTTAGAAGCAGGAGATCATACTATGGGTTAGCCAAACTATGCTTTTCTTCCTCTGGCATAGAAAGTGTGTTTACCTTCTCTCAAATATCAACCTTATCATATAACATCCTCCATAATTATACTATAATGACATCCTCTTTCCTCCTCTTTCCCCTTTCCCTCTTATCCTCTCCCCTCCATTTCAACAATATATTAATATTGGTGAATAGCACATTTAATTTTAAAGCTTAACAGAAGTGTGATAGGTCAAATATTTAACAAAAATTTTCCCCCATCCCTCTCAATATGAATTAGGCTAGATTTTCCTTTAAAAGACCACAAAACCAAGACTTAATTGGGCTTGAGTAAGCCTTAAGCTGTGCCTTCATAGAAGCAGCTTCCTTGTGGCAAATCACTGTGTCGATGAGGCTGTCTGATCATCTAAAGGCATAAAAGGTTCTACTCTCCTGGGCCAAGACACTACATCCTTCCTTGAATAAGTATATAATTTTTGCTTTTTATTTTTATAGAATGTCAAAATCTAAGAGGTTATTATGGAAGCATTAACTTTGCAGCAAGAATGGAGATTTTGCTTGGGGAGGTCAATATCAGATAAGTAGATAGATCAGGAGAATAGTAGGGAGAGGACTGTTTGTAATACCTAACCTGTTCCCCCAAAGTTCTGGCCCTTTATGAAGATTGCATTTATTCTTAGTCTTGTCCTGAGTTTTATGAGTCAAGTCTGCTAAATTCCTTCCTGAATCAGTCATTCTATACCTAAAATATTATTGTAAGGTCAGTCACTATCCCTTGCCTCAGATTGCCTTCCCAGATCTTGACTCTATGACTTGGTAAGTTATCATGACTCATGCCCAATTGTGGGACACGAATACTGAGCATTGACTCCTAGGTTCACTCATCTAATTTCTACTTTTGCTGGTCCACTTAGTTTGGGAAGTGTCATCATTACTTCCATGAGTTGAGACTATTTTGAACAATGTATTCTTGCGGCCCCTCCACAATTCGTAGTTGTAGGTGAGAATTTGGAAGGCATATTTAGGGGCTGAATCAAACTTCTCTTAGTAAAGACTGCTGAGTAACATCAACCTGTAAGCCATAGAATTTTCTACCCAAGTGATGGGCAAAGGACCTATTCTTCTTTCTAACACTTTTTTTTGAAAAGTCTATGGGAAAGGGAGCTAGGATGGATCCCCTTGAACTCTACAACTCCTCCAGGCTAGGATGGTAGCCATCTCCTTCTTTGTAAGTCACACTGATTACACGTAAGGTGACCTGAAAGTTAGCTTGGGTGGCCTTCTCCTCTTCTAGGTGGTCATTGACTGAAGTCTTTGATCCAGTAGACTAAGGCTTATGCTGTCCATGTCGCTTCCTTATTGTCTAAGGAATGAAGAACTTCAAGCAGGATTCTTCAGGCTTAATATCTCCCTGAAAGTCGAGACACAACCCTAGCTGGATATTCTGCCTTAAGGAGAAAGCAGATGCAAGATGGAGTCTGATTTTCATCCTCTATAAAGGAAGGCTTCAGGAGGGGTTTGATACCCTGTCCTCCAGCCCTCCAAACAGGAAAGGAGGCCGAGTCCATCAAGGCTTGAGTTAACAAGTTAGAATGTGTGTTTAGAACTGATGAGTTTTTCTTGGTGGGGTTGAAACCAGACTGGGTAGTGGATGGAAGGAAAATTATTTCACCTTGTATTATTGTTCAGTAAACTTCTGCTAAATGTTACATGGTCTGTGAATGTCTCACTTATATTCCATCTTGAGCATCCTGAAACACACCTGGTCTAGAAGAGCAGGTTTACATATTAGGGAACTGAGGATGAGAGAGATAAATGAATCTTAGAGCTGGAAGGTGTGAAAGGAAAAGCATCTACCAAGGTTTTCCTTTTTCCCATGTAAATTAGACTAGTTCTTTCCTTAAAAGGCTGTCCCAAAGATTTGATTGGTTCAGAAGATGAAGGCCCAAGTCAATCAGCTGCTGACAAGGCTTTTCCTGGGTCCCTAGAGGTTTCTTTGGTCTCCCAAAGTTATATGAATTTCTCTACTGACTACAGGAATTTTCGTATGGAAAGTATGGGTATGTGTGTGTGTGTGGGGGGGGACGGAGGAGGGGCGCAGTAATCCTAATGTATTTTTGCTGAATATCCTTCCTATGCTATGACTAAATCTCCCAATGTGAACTGGTGAGTGACCTATTATGTTTTCATTCCTCTCAAAATCTAGTTCAACTACCAGGGGACCCGTCTGAGTCAGAGGAGATCTCTGAGTTCATCTTGTCCTCTACCTACTCATATCACAATCCTGCCTACATCTCCACCAAATAATAACAATAGCCAGCATTTATATAGAACAAACACCTCATTTGGTCCTATCAGCGCTAGATCTGTTTACCCCAGATGAGAAAACTGTGGCAAACAGAGGAAAAGTGATTTGCCCAGGGTCACATAGCTAGGAAGCTTCTGAGACAAGATTCAGACTCTGATCTTTTTGACTCCAAGTCATCCAATCTATCCATTGAGGTACCCAGCTGCTTTACTTAACTTTTTCTTGAAGACTTCCAGTGAAAAGGAGGCTCATTACTTGAAAATAGCTTTTGGGAAAACTCTTATCATTAGGAACCTTCTCCTTATGGTGACCTGAATTCTACCTCTTTGTAACTTCCACTCATTACCCTTAGTTCTGTCTTTCAGGTCTAAGCTAAAAAAAAAATCTCTTTTATCTTCCATATACATAGCTTTTGGCACTCAAGAAAGTAATTGATCTGTAAAGCCAGGAGACAGCAGCTGTTGCCAGTAATTTCCTTAGGGCACCAGCCTCTATCCCATTCTCAGGCTGCCTGGAGCTAAACTACTCTCTCTTCTCCCCACCTCTCACCTCCATTCAGGACCTATGTTTCTAAACCCTCTGTCACACTGCAGAGCTGATGGTGTTGTCCTAAGGGACACCAAGAGCTTCAGGTGAGCCATGGGACACAGCAGTGCAGCTCTGAGAAGCCAGCTTACCTAAATGGATTTCCTTGTGGGTCTGTGTTTGTGTTCTATGTGCCAGGGATCCCTGGGAAGAGTTCATCCAGAAAGATTTGATGAAAATTTCTGGAAGTCTTAAGTCATAGCCTCATCTACAGGGTTTGGGCAATGGTGATGTGTCTCTGACAAGTTCTCCTAAGCCATCACCTTTTCACCTAAGGCATATATGGGGCAGAATATAGGCTCTGGAAGTCAGAGGTCATAGCAATTCTTTAGATATTTTAATTCAACAGCTATTGTCCTGGGTACTGTGTTATGTACTGGGGATAAAAAAATTAATATTTTTGCCCTGAAAAAGTTTATATTCTACTGTTATCATAGCCCTCCCTGAATCTTGCCCAGACTAGCTATTCCCAATTCTTTCAACAGATTCTTTAAAAATTCTAAACCACTCCCCCAGTTTATTCTGAACTTGGCAGTCACAAATATGAACATATCCATATACAAAGAAGAACAGAAAAAGAGGATGTACTGGAAACAATGAAGCTGTTATGTGCAATTTTAAAAAAAGTGTATAATGCATTCAGTGCTTTCGCTCCAGAACTGTACTGCTTGTCTGTTTCCCTCTGAACCTCCTTCTGTTCTGTTCAGTGCACTTTTAAAAAATGCTTCATTGATGCTTTTATCATTCTTTTTCTTTTTCCTGCCTCAGTATCAATTGATTCTTGTATGGCATGGTTTCAAGTTCCTTTACTATGCTAGCCAGCTTCCTCTGCTATCCCTTAGCTTGTCAATGCCCCTTCTAAAACGTGGGTCTCAGTACCAGACCCAATTCCTCAGATGTGGTCTGACCGGAGCAATTTCCATTTACTTTAGCAAACAGGATTTAATTAAACACAGCTCCTATGCTGTAATTTTGTTGTTGTGAGGAATTTCCATTGCAGAAACTTTTTGCATTGATAAGAGTTTGGCAATTTGTCTCTAATTTAGTTTTAGAATTACCTCTGGCACTGTGAGGTTGTGATTTTTTTCCCACGGTCACCCATGTGGTGTCTGAAGTAAGACTTGAACCCAAACTTTCCTGATTCCAAGTGTGA
>CM053770.1:634017458-634059164 GCA_028658325.1 Potorous gilbertii
TGTTTGAAAGTCAAATTTTCTTTTCAACTCTGGTCTTTTTATCAAGAATGCTTGAAAGTTCTCTGTTTCATTGAAAGACCATTTTTTCCCCTGAAGTATTATACTCAGTTTTGCCGGGTAGGTGATTCTTGGTTTTAGTCCTAGTTCCTTTGACTTCTGAAATATCATATTCTAAGCCCTTCAATCTCTTAATGTAGAAGCTGCTAGATCTTGTGTTATCCTGATTGTATTTCCACAATACTCAAATTGTTTCTTTCTAGCTGCTTGCAATATTTTCTCCTTGACCTGGTAATTCCGGAATTTGGCTACAATGTTCCTAGGAGTTTCTCTTTTTGGATCTCTTTCAGGAGGTGATCAGTGCATTCTTTCAATATTTATTTTGCCCTCTAGTTTTAGAATATCAGTTGAGATTTCCTTGATAATTTCATGAAAGATGATGTCTAGGCTCTCTTTTTGATCATGGCTTTCAGGTAGTCCCATAATTTTTAAATTGTCTCTCCTGGATCTATTTTCCAGGTCAGTTGTTTTCCAATGAGATATTTCACATTATCTTCCATTTGTTCATTCTTTTGGTTTTGCTTTGTGATTTCTTGATTTCTTATAAAGTCATTAGCCTCCATCTGTTCCATTATAATTTTTAAGGAACTATTTTCTTCCATGAGCTTTTGAACTTCCTTTTCCATTTGGTTAAGTGTGTTTTTTAAGCATTCTTCTCCTCATTGGCTTTTTGAACCTCTTTTGCCAATTGAATTAGCCTATTTTTAAAGGTGTTATTTTCTTCAGCATTTTTTTGGGGCTCCTTTAGCAAGTTGTTGACTTGTTTCATGATTTTCTTGGATCTCTGTCATTTCCCCTCCCAATTTTTTCTCCATTTGTCTTAATTGATTTTCAAAATCCTTTTTGAGCTCTTCCATGGCCTGAGACCACTGAATATTTATTTTGGATGTTTAGGATACAGAAGTCTTGATTTTTGTCTTTCTCTGATGGTAAGCATTGTTTTTCCTCACTGAAAGTATGGGAGAAGATATCTGTTCACCAAGAAAGTAACCTTATATCATCTTATTTTTTCCTCCTTTTTGGGCATTTTCCCAAACAGTTACTTGACTTTTGGGTCCTTTGTCCAGAGTAAGGTATACTCTGGGGATTTGTAAGATCTCAGTTCCTCCAAGGTGGCACAATCAAGTGTGTACACTGGTCTTGGAGCAACCAGAAACTTTTGTGCCCAGAATCTGTGAGTGGCAGAGTTTCTTCTCCACAATCACCTGGCCTCCAATTCCACTAAGCAAGCTGTGGGGGCTGAGATTCAGATAAGCTGCTCAATTCCCCTGGGACTTTAGGTGGGGGTAGGGCTGCCACACAGGGCTGAGATAAGGATCAGATGCTCAGTTCCCCCAGGGGTTTTATGATCCAATATTGGATGAAGGCTGCTGTGGGAGCTGCTGCCACCCAATGTGGCCTCTGCCACCGCTGTCTGAGGTCAGAGCTATGGGAAGACCTTGCTCCTTTCTTGGCCAGCTGAAAAAACCCTCTCACTGACCTTTGGCACCTGTGGGTTGAGGGATCTGTGAACCACAGCTACTACTGTGGGGACGGAATCCCCAGGGCTGCTCAGGTCCTCCTCCCAGCAACAATGCTGCGTGGTGGAGGCTGGGCTGGGCTTTACTCCATGTCTTGTGGGACAGACCTTTCCTGTCAGCCTTTCAGGTCACCCTGGACTGGAAATCTCCTCCACTCCATGGTTCTGTCACTTCTGCTGCTCTAGAATTGGTTGAGAGTCTTTCTTTACAAGTATTTTATGGGCTGTGGAGGAAATGCTAGTGTATGTGTGTCTTTCTACTCCACCATCTTGGCTCCACACCCCTCAATATATTTTTAAAAGAATGTCATATGTGTATACACACATATAACATGTATATGTATTTATACACATACATACACACATATATATGTATATATATAATATATATTTTATAAAGAGGAGTTGGGGAAGGCATTCTGTAGAAGGCATGATTTTGGTTAGAACTTAAAGGAAGCCAGGGATGTCAATATTTGCAGTGAAGGAGGGAGAACATTCTAGGCATGAGGGAAAGCCAAAAAAAATGCCCAGATATTAGAGAGGAGTGTCTTGTTCATGGAACAGTTAGAAGACCAGTGTCACTGGATCAGAGTACATGTTGGGGAATAGGGTATAAGAAGACTGGAAAAGTAGGTGGAAGGTAGATTATTAAGGGCATTGAACGCCAAACAGCATTTTATATTTGCTCTTGGAGTTGATAGGATGCAACTAAAGTTAATTGAGTAGGGGTTGGTGGGTGACATAACTGAACCAATATTTTAGGTAAATCACTTTGGAGGCTGAATGGAAGATGAATTGGAATGAGGAGAGACTTGAGGATGGCAGACCCATCAACCATCAACAATAGGCTATTGAAGAAATCTAGGCATGAAGTGATGAAACGAATACACAGAGTGACGCAATTCATTGACCTTGACTCCATAGATTGAGTACAATATTGAGTAATAACGATGATAACGGACACCCTTGCTTTATTCTTGTTCTTTTTGAGAAGGCTTCATGTTTATCCCTAGTGCATATCATATTTCTTCTTGGTTTTACGTAGATACTACGTTTCATTTTAAGAAAAGTTCCATTGATTCCTAAGCTTTGTAGTGTTTTTAATATGAATGGATATTGTATTTTGTCAAAGGTTTTTTCCATATCCACTGATATACTCATATGATTTTTTGTTGTTATTTTAATGATCCATTATGCTGGTAACTTTCCTAATACTGAACCAACCCTGCACTCTTGATATAAATTTCACCTGGTCATAGTGCATGATCTTTGTGATATGTTGTATAATCTCCTTGTTATTTCATTAAAGTTTTTTGCATTGACATTCATTAAGAAAATTGGCCTACAGTTTTCTTTTTCTGTTTTTTTCTCCCTGGTTTAAGTGTCAAAACCATATTTGTATTATAAAAGTAATTTGGTAGCCTGTTTTTTCTTATAATATATGGTATTGGGATTAATTGTTTTTAAAATTGTTCATTAAATATTTGGTAGAATTTACTTGTGAATACATATGGTCCTGGGAATTTTTTCTTAGGGAGCTCAATTATGTCTTGTTCAATTTCTTTTTCTAAGATAGGCTTACTTAAGTTTTCTGTTTCCTTTCCTGTTAATCTAGCAAGTTTATATTTCTGTAAATATTTATCCATTTCACTTAGATTTCCAGTTTTACTGGCATATAAGCCAGCAAATGGACTCCTAAGAGTTGCTTTAATTTCCACATTTTAATCCTCCAAAACCATAGACATGACCCTGTATCTTTCCTACTCAAGAATCTTCCTTGGTTCCCTCTTGAATAAAATATAAAGTCATGAGATTGGCATTTAAAGCCTTTCATGATTTGGTTCCAGCCTATATTTATTTCATATCACTCCATTTTACACAATTGAACAAATTTACCTGCAGACACATATTTGGAATGTGTTCTCCCTTTACCTCTATCTCTTAGAATCTCTAGCATCCTTTAGAACAAAGGTGTCAAATGTACCACTGGCGGAGGCTCACAACTCTCCTGAGTGGCCCAAACAAGAATTAACACATAATTGGGAAATGTTTAACAAAATAAATAAAAATACAATAAAACAGATAATATTACATTTTAAAACTAGATCAATTATGAGGAGAGCTGCATATTTTCTATGAATTAGAGGGCTCCATTTTGATCTGTGAGCAGCTAGGTGGCACAGTGGATAGATTCCAGGCCTGGAGTCAGGAAGATTCATCTTTCTGAATTCAACTCTTGCCTCAGACACCTGCTAACTGTGTATCTCTGGGCAAGTCACTTAATCCTGTTGCCTCAGTTTCCTTATCTGTCAAATGAACTGGAGAAGGAAATGGCAAATGACTCTAGTATTGTTGCCAAGAAAACCCCCAAAAGGAGTCATAAAGAGTCAGATATGATGGAAACAACTGAACAACAGTTTCTGCTGGTGCTTTACATCATTGCTTTAAGGCTTTGCTCAGGTTACACAAATTTGGAGACGGACCTTAGACAGGATGTTAAATGATTTGTCCAAGGTCATCCAGGTAGTAACTCAGAGCTAGGATTTAGTCATAGGTTTAGTATTAGAAGGGGCCTTAGAGGCATCTGAGTCTAGCCACCTCATTTAACAGGTGAGGAAACAGAGGCACCTAGAGTTTAAGTGACTTGCTTGGAATCCTATAGCTAGCAAATGTTCGAGGCAGGATCCAAGCCTGCACCTTCCTAACTTTAAGTCCAGCCCCTACTCTACTACACCATCTATGTCCTCCAGCTCAAAATTCAGCATTTTTTTTTCACTGAACCACATAGAACTCTTGGTTGTTAGTACTTTCCAGCACTGCCTCTAGGTAGCATAGTGGATAGAGTGCTGGGTCTAGAATCACAAAGATCTAAGGACAGATTTCATTTCAGACACTTACTGACTATGTGACCCTGGACAAGTCATTTAACCTCACTCAGGTTTACTCAACTATAAAATGGAGGCAATAATAGTACCTATCTCCCGGGGTTGTTTTGAGGATCGAATGAGATAATATTTGCAAAACCATGCCAGGATATGCCTGGCATACAGAAGGCACTTCGTAAATGTTCATTCCCTTTCTTTCAATAAAAATGGGAAACACTGGACATGTGTGGCATGGTTGAGGTTGCTAAGTAAACCATTTTCCTAGGATGTAGCTCAAGTACCTAGGAACACAGAGGCATAGATGATTACATGTAGAAACAGACTTGGCAAGACCATTAAATACTAATTTTCAGTTAAATGATTGTCTATCTACTTATCTCTCTGCATGCTGGACTCGCTAGAAGAATATAAACTCTCAGAGAACAGTAACTGTTTTCCATTCTGATTTTTGTCTCCATAGCTCCTACCTCATATCCTTCTTTTTATGTTGACTTGTCCAGGTGACCTCCAAGGTCTTTCCCCAATCCTGAGGTTCTGTGATGGTGACAACAATTTGCAGATGCCAAATTGCTTATCGGTAGCGAAGATGTTGTTGTGTTCATCCATCGTTACTGAAGAAGACCATGCCATCAGAGAAATGATGACGTGACTTGCACTTGACTTTGTTTTGAGTGAGAGAGGGCTGGGCAAGGTCACCAGCTTCACTTCTTCCCCAGAGCCACATCTGAGAGAAGATGTCAGGGAGTGGGAAATGAATGATTTGCTTCCCCACCATCACCTCCTTGCCTGAGGCTGACCAGCCAGTAGAAATGAGAGTCTGGTGGCAGGATCTCCACATCCTCCTCCTAAAGCTGTACTCCAGCTGGCCCTTTGGCTTTGGATGAAAGTGAAAGGTACCTGCCAGAGTCTCGCTGTGAGATTGTTTAAGTTGAAAAAGAGATGTTTCCATCATGTGTTAATCTAAGTGCTGGGTAAATATCAGCTCATCTTCCCCAGGAGGGAAACAAAGAGATATAAAGGTAAGGTTTTATGGAAGGAGTAGCACTTTAAGTAGGCAGCTCTGAGGTACTTAATGCAGCTCCTTGCAGTGAAACAGGAAGAAAATCGGGCTTCTGAGAATTTCTGGTGAAATCTAAACTTCCTTTTAAATATCGTGGAGACACTATGACAGTGAGGGGGTGACTTCTGGGGTCTTCTGGTTCCTTGAATATCAATGGAATCCCTATTCCTTTACTCTTTTCTCTCCTCCATCATTCCCCCACAGGGTAGGGATCATCCTATGGTGAACTCATTTCAAATCTTTAACCCCTTTTGGGCTTCAGATGTTCACTCCTTCCTTTGGAGGCTGATGGAAATAAAAGAAATGAATGAGGACAGGTCTTTAAGAAGAAGGCAGGATTGATTGACACCCAAAGCAATGAACTTTCCTAGAGCAGTGATTTCTAAGCTTTTTTGATCATGTACTGTCATAAGTTAAGAATTTGAGTATGTATCCCCATATGTATCACACACATATATCTATATCTACAAATCATAAATATTACTGGGCTAATAATTATGTACATTATAAAGACTATACAAAAAAGAGAAATTAAAAAAGAATGAGATCAAGGTGAAATAATATTTGATGGTTGAGTCAATAGGGATGCATGAAAAATTTAATGATTGGGGGTGTTACACATGGTCAGACAAACTTTAGCAGCTTTGTGAAGGGTAAAATGAAGTGGGGAGAGCTTTGAGAAAGAGAGACCAGTTAGGCTAATGCAAAAGTACATTTAAGAAGTGATGAGTGTCTGGACCAGGGTAGTGCCCAGAGGAAAGTGAGGAGAAACTGGAGAATTTATGCAATAACAACACTGTAAATACAAACAACTTTGAAAGACTGAAGAACTCTGATAACCTTAGTGACCATCCATAATTCCAGAAGATTATTGAGGAAGCTTACTACCTACTTGTTGAAAGAGAGGCTGTGAATTAAGTACAGAATATGACATTTTTTTGGACATGGCCAACATGGGGATTTGTTTTGCTTGAATATATGTGTATCAACACACACATGTATACACTTCATACATACAAATATATCTATACACATATGTGTAGTTATATTACAAACACATGTATGTGCATGTGTATATGGATATGTTTGTATATAGGTGCTATATATGTGTATGACTATGTAACAAGGGCTTTAATAGGGAATGGGAAGAAGATAGAGTTTAATTGAAAAAAAGTAAAAGAAAGAATAAAAATAAGGAAGAATGGGATGGATACAAGAAAGGGAGGTAGAAATATCATCATTTGTCAACTTATCAGATGAGTTCAAGAGTGGAGTTGAGGGCAATGCTGAGGTTGTGAACATGGCTGGCCAGAAGTATAGTGTTACCTTTGAAAGAAACAGAGAAGTTTGGAAGAGAGGATGGGTTTTTTGGGGAAAGACAATGGAATAAGATACTTGGTGAATATTACAACTCCAGGTCTCCTCATCTTGTGCAACTCACAATGCCCTATCCAAAAGGAAGAGGCAGGGACATTTTTTCCACTTGTTTAAACCCTGAACAATGGGACCACCTACCTGACATTTGCCAAAAAATTTCCCCCAAAGTCATGTGGCAGTGGCTGAAGTGGGCAAATGATAGAGACTAGGTCTCTCCTATCTCTAGAAATGATCTCCAGGGACCAACTTTAAGTAGAGAAGTGAGGTGCTTGGAAATATGAACATTAGAAGGGGAGAGTGGAATATTGGAAAATTAGGGTAGGTGTTGCTGTGTGGGAGAATGTCTGTAAAGAAGACGATGTGACCTATTTTCTCATCCTCAGCTAGGGCCCTGGCCCGACTTTGGAGGTCACTGTTCTTAAATAGTAGCAATAATCCTCTTGCTTTATACTTTTCAATCCACAAGCATTTATTAAGCATCTGCTAAAACAAAATTGTTTCTGTTCAGTTGTAGCTGACTCTTTGTGATCCCGCATGGGTTTTTCTTGGCAAAGACGCTGGAGAGGTTTGCCATTTCCTTCTCTAGTGGACGAAGACAAACAGAGGTTAAGTGTCTCACTCGGGATCATACAACTCATACAGTCTGAGACTAAATTTGAACTCAGATCTTTCTGATTCCAAGCCTAACACACTTTTCCACTGAGCTACCTGTGTGACCCTGGGAAAGTTACTTAATGTCTATTTGCCTTAATCCAGTGGAGAAGAAAATGGCAAACTGCTCCAGTTTCATTGTCAAGAAAAGCCCATGGTCAATATGGATCACAATGTCACAGAAGAGTCAGACATGTCCGAACAGCTGAACAGCAACAGTGAGGAGACAAAAAAAAATCTCTACCTTCAAGGCATTTACTTGTGAGAATAGACATGTGTATATATATATATATATATGTCTATATATATATATATATATAATATCTTCTTTGTGTGTATATTATCTGTAATACACACATGGAGGAGGTAATCATATATAGATGAGGAAATTGAGGGAATTGAAAAGATTAAAATAGCAAATGGTGGTGAAATTGAGCGAACCACACTGACTCCGTCTTGTGACTCAGTTCTGGAGCTAGCCCAGTTCCTTTGTTATTAATTATGGATCTAGTCCAAATTCTGTCTTGTGAGAAAAGTTTATTCAATTGTGGGAACTGGGAAAAAACTTATTGTATGGTTTGAACCTAGCCCTGCATATCTCTGAAACTGGACAACCTCTGCATGATGCTTAGAGACCCTTAACCAAGGTTCTTGGTTATGCTGATCAGAAATTTGTTCAGATCCTAAGATAGATGCAAGGAGTTTTTTCACAGTTGTACATATTAAGAAGTCTATATGTCTTATCTGAAAACTGACCCCATATTGGTCAATCATTTATTGTTTCCATATTCCTTTGTTTATAGACATTTGGGGGAGTGGGACACCTCTTTTTTCTGAATTCAGGGAATTGTACCTCTTCACTCTCCTCTCCTAACTTTGAAAATTTCTAGTCTTTCATCTGAATGGAAATCAGCTTATGTAGCATTGTGCTATTTCTTTTTACCTAATTTGTCTTATTTGGTCAATTGTTTTTCATCGATAAAAATCTCTCTCCCTATATTTGGGTTTTAGGCCTAGGTTGAGGAGGCCTGGTCCCCATTTATTGAGCAATTGTCACACATTGCTCAATAAATCGAAATGCTTGGAAGCTCTAACCTTTGTTTCCTCAGTCATTTCATCTTTCACGCACTACATGCATATACTCATCTGCACCCAAGTTCCTTATATATGTACACATGTGTAGACATATATGTATACAGAAACACATATCTACATATATAAATACATGAATAATTTTGTCAGGGAGACAACAACCGGGGGCATCTGGAAAGGATTAATGTAGAAAGCAGTGTTTGAATTAGGTCTTCAAAGAAAACAAGGATTCCAAAAATTGGACTTGAAACTAAGTATATTTCAGGTATAAGACACGGCCTGGACAAAGACCTAGAGACGGGAAATAGAACATCTTGTGTGGGAGAGAGTAAGAAAACCTGTTTAACTGAAGTTTAGAGTAACAGGAAAGAGAGTAGTATGTAATAAACCTGAGATCATAGGCTGGAGCCAGGTGATGAAAGGCTCTAAATGCCAAATAGTAAAGTTGATATTTTCTCCTAGAGGTAATAAAAAGTAAAAGTTCTGGGATTATGTGATTGCACTTGCTTCAATCCAGTTGGGTTCCTTCATCTGATCTACTAAAGCAGCTAGGTTATGCAGTAGAAAGAGTATTAGACTTAGGCTTGGGAATACCTAAATTCTAATCCAACCTCAGGTACTCATTAGTGTGTGATCCTGGGGTCGGTCTTAGTTTCTTCATTTGTAACATGGGGGTTATATCTCCAACTCACAGAGCTGTTATGGGGACCAAATGGGATATCATATCTGAAGTACTTTGTAAACCTTAAGGCATTATAATAAGTGTTTACTTACTATCATCATCATTACAGCCTCCTGCATATTGTTAGATTTCTATGTGCCTAGTAATTGCCTAGTGCTTTTAGGATAAAATGCACAGTCCTTAACTTAGTATTTAAAAGCCTTCACAGTATGACTCCCTGCTACCTTTTGGGTCTTATTTCATATTAATTTTCCTTCAATTTTCTTCTGTTCTAGTCAAATTGGTCTGCTAGATATTTCCTGCACATGAAATTCAATCTCCCACCTTCATGTCTTTGCACAGATGATCCTTCATGCCTGGAACACAATTCTTCACCTCTATCTCTACAAATTTCTGGTTTCCTTCAGACCACAGTTCAGCTGCCACCACCTGAGGTCTTTTCTGATTCTCCCTTCCCCACTGTCCTCAAGTGGTAAGATTCTCCCCTTCTTGTGCTTACTTCCTATAACTTGTATATACTTTGAATTTACCCATTTGTTTGATGTTAAATTCCTTTGGCATCTATGGTCTTTGAGGGTAGGGACACTGTGTGTGTGTCCGCACGTGTGTATGATTTTAATGTCAGGATCTTGCATGCAGTAAGTACTTAATAAACAACATTGAAATAGCATTAAATCAAATTATATAGTTACTCTCAGATAGTGTAGGAGACTGAAATACAGTGAGGGAGATACTGAGCTTCAACAATATAAATTATTACAAGACAAAGATAAAGGGCAGCTTTCACCAGTAACATCTTTTCAGCAAAAAGAGTGTATCTGGAGTCAAAAGATCTGAGTTAAATCCTGTCTCTACCAGTTTTCCTGCATGATCTTGGGCAAGTCATGTCTCTCTAGGCCTCAGTTTCCTCACCTATAAAATAAAGGAGGTCAAACTAAATATCCCTTTCAATTCTTAACCTATGATTGTATGAATCTAAAATCCAATGATCAGTGTACTGAAGGTTGCAGACCCCATGTGGAGTCTCTTATGGAAGTATCTCTTGCTTAACCACTAGGTGACACTGCCAGTCATCAGCCTGATCACATTGACTAGGAAGGATAAAGAACTGGGTGGTCCCATGTTCACTTGGTGGTTATGATGCTCCCCTGAGCAGAGGACTGAGGCTCTCTGAACCCAAGTCTTCCCACTTCTTCAAGGTATAAAACATGGACTCAGGTTCTTGTACTTTTCCATTCAATATTTTATTGCTGGAAGGGACTTTGGTATTTGACCACCATTAACTCACTTCACATGAAGCTTTATTTGTACACTATATTTGAAATCCCACTGGGCATTTTAGGGTATAGTGGGGTATGTACTATAGGGAATGCTCTTGTTCCAACTATCTTGCCAATACCAATGCATCTGAAAGCTGACTCCCATGCACATGAGAGGAAATGTAGAACCACTGTCCCATTTTACTCTTCAGACCACTCTCCCCTCTTTCAATGGTTATGGGCTAGACTCCTTAAATCCTTGTCCTACCAGATTGTGGATAGATAAAGTTGCTCATATACCTTAGTTGAAAACTGAGTGACTAGTTCCAATCCTTCTGACAGGATGGAGGAGGAGGGACTTCTCATTTACCCTGCCACAGCATCCTCTAGAATTCCTCTGCCACAACCACTCCCAGTCTGCCATAATGATATACACAAAGAACCATGGGGACTTTCCTTTGCCTTCAGATGAAATCCTTCACATGTGTTATTTCTTTCAATTAAAATATGAACTCCATGAGAGCTGGGACTGCCTTGCTTTTTTCCCCTTTTTCTTTTCTATCTCTTGTGTTTAGCATGGTGCTAAGCATATAGCATTTATTAAATGCTTTTTCATTCATTCAGTGAGAGTGGAATCCAAGACAGAACTTAGCAAGCCTGTTTCCTCCATTGTGTCCTGGCATCTCTCCATCCTTGAAACATTCAGTTCAATTTTCCAGGAGTCAAGATATATGTCACTTCTATTCTACTCCTCACCCAAGTCCAGTTATTGTGATCATGATGTCAGCTCCCTTCCACCCCCAATGGCTTTGTCTTGTTGCTTCTGCTTGAACAATCTCACTTCATACTGGGCAGCCAAAGGCTTGATACATCTAACAGACAGGGAGGGGGGGTGAAGGTCCAGGGGTACAACAGTGGGTTGTAGTATCTCATTATAACCTAGCCCCTGGTGACAAAAAGCAAACAGATTGACCTATGGAGCATAAGGGGTGTACTTTAACTTCCTTGAAAATGCATTAATTTTTTTAATCTACTAGTGACCCATGGGCAATGCTTTTTATATGAAAATCTCCATTTGGTTGGTGAGGAATAAAAACTTTTGACTCCTCACTCTCCTTTGCCTTGACTCTGCAGTCTGAGTAGAAAAGGGCGACAAGGATCTTTGGGTCTTGGGATCTTTAGATTTCTTGCACTTTCTCCTTCCTCTTTTGAAAAGATCTAGATCGTAGGAAAGAGATGGTGACTGTCAGTGAAAGAAAATGATGAAGAGGAATATGCTAAGGGCTCCTTTGGGCTTAGAGCTGCACAGAATCTTAAAGATCATTTAGTCACCTAATGCCCCCACGCATTTTTAAAAGAAGGCTGAAGTCTAAAGAATTACTTCTCCAAGCTCATTCACACTAATAAATAGCAAATAAAGATCTCACCCCAGGTCCTTTGTCTCTAAAACCAGTATTTTCCCCAGTGTCTGAGGATTATTTCTTGCGATATCATGTATAAGGTGGAATTATAGGTTTTCTTTTATGAGACATGATGGATGGATTTATGCATTTATTAAACAAATATTTTGTGACAGGCACTGTGCTGTGTGCTACAAAGAAAAAAAATGAGATAGACCCTGTTCTCTAAGACATATTTTGTTGCGGCAGGAGTGAGAAGTGGGGGGAAAAACCATGCACATTAAAGCAAACACAAAATATCTCCAAAGTAATGTGGGGTGGTGGTAGAGGATATCAGTAACTGGGAGAACCTATAAGGAGGCTGTTATTAGTCTCCCATTACCAATCCTACCCAGTTTCTAGCACTTTTCCCTCTGGGAATGCCTTCCATCTACTCTGTGTGTATCTTGTAGTATTTTTGCTTTCATATGGTATCCCCCATTAGAATGTAAACTGCTTTAAGGCAGGGTTTTTTTTTGCTTTCTTTCTTGATATCTTTATCTTTTTACCACAGTTCCTAGCACACAGCAAGCACTTAATATATGTTGGTTGTTTGATTGAATCAAGAAAGGCTTCTTGTAAGAAAGCTCCTGAACTGAGCTTTGAAGGAAACTCTGTCCTTCCATGCCACTGCCAACTACCCCAGCTCTATTACACAGCTGGTTCATGATTATGCCTTGCCAATCCCTCATGGAAATGAATCTTCCCTATTCAACTCTGAGAGGGCTGAGAGGGTCTCTTCAGGAAATAATCCTTTCCATGAAGTGAGGACCTATTTTCAAATTCACGAAATATTTACTCTAGATGGACTTGAGTCATAGTGGAACCCCACAAACTGTTCATTCTTGAACAAACATTTATTAAGGGCCTTTTGTATTCAATAAACTATCCTAGGCACCATGATTGGTAAGACATAGCTCCTGCCTTCATCCAGTATATCCTTTAGTAGGGCCAAACTGTGTCTCCAATTCTTGGCTATTGTAATTACATTTTCCTTCAATTTATCATCTGCAATTGCTTTAATTATGTTAACATACCAGGGACTGGTGTAACTGTTTCTCCTCTCCCACTCCCCCTTCCATAGGTAGCTTTTTCTCAGTGGCAGGTGAAATTAAATGTTCCCTTGGGGTCTGTAGCCTGTGATCCTCCAGAAGCCCTGAGAGGCTGTTGGAACCTGATCTCTGCATCTCTGACTATAAATAATGCCATTTGCCTAATTACTAATGCAGGTTCCTTTTCCCTGTGTGTAAGTGAGAGAGATGAATCAGAGTCCCCAGGTTCTGTTGCTTACCACTGACTTTAATGTTTGGTCACGAAGTCCTCCATCGTTGGTGAATGGCCCAAGGAAACCCATCTGGTAGAGCCGGGGCATGGGAGCTATGGGAAATGAAACTCTTCTGAAATCAGAATTGCAGAATTAGGAACTGGGAAACTAAAATGACTGATGTGTTAATTCTGCTTTGTGCTAATTCTCTCCTCCCTCCACTCCTCATCGTTTTCATTTGGTATAGTAAAGCTAAGTGTGCTGTATGGTGTTGTGGGGGTGGAGATGGGAGAAAAGAGGAACAGATAAATGATTGAGGAAGTTTTTAAAGAGAATATAGAGGGAGGCCTTTGGAAGAAGATAGTTCCTGGTAGGCTGAGATTGTTCCCTTTTGGAGAAGAATAGTAATTAACCCCCTCAAACACTGCCCCCAAAATTCCAGATTCCCTTTATAACACTGAGAGTATGTAGGTTAATTGATGCTGCTGCTAATAATTTACATTTATCTAGGGCTTCAAGGCTTATACCACCTCTTAGAATTATGAAGAAACCATTTGGTAAGCATCATTTGCTTTTTTTCTCTTATAGATGAAGGAACTGAGGTTTAGAGGTCAAGTGACTGGCCCAGAGACACACAGCTGGTGGTGGCAAATAGAGAAAGAAACTTAGGTCTAGTAAACCTTAATAAGCTAGAAATGAATTAAGAAGTAGCAAATGAGAAGGACCCCAATGCTGGACTCCACTTAGGATGTTATATGTCCGAGGCTATTCATAGCTAACATTGATGTGACATTTTAAAGTTTTCCAAGTCTTCACATACATTATTTTTCTTAATCTTCACAAAAATCCTGTGTGAGGTAGGGACTATTATTATAGGGCACAGCACATTTGGCCTGGAGTCAGTAAGACCCATGTTCCTGAATTCAAATATAATCTCAGACACTCACTAGCTATATGGCCCTGAGAAAGTCACTTAACCCTGTTTGCTTCACTATCCTTATCTGTAAAATCAGCTGGAGAAGGAAATAGCAAACCATTCCAGTATCTTTGCCAAAAAAACTCAAAACAAAACACAAGCGGGGTCATGAAGAGTCAGACACAGCTGAAATGATTAAAAAGAGATGAGGAAACTGAACCTAAGAGATTAAATGGGCTGCCCAGGGTAGCATAGCTACTAAGTATCTAAGGCAGGATTAGAACGCAGGTCTTCCTGACCAAACTCAGCATTCCATCCATTGTTGACTTACCTTCCTTCCTGGGTCATGTCAAGAGTAGCTGGATCTACTTATCAATCTTTTCTCAGAACTTCTGGCCCTGATCTAAAAGTTTTAGGTGTTTTTCCAATGCCCTAATGATAGATCCCATCAGTAAGACTGAAAGCTAGAAGCATCTTATGTCTATTGAACTAGTCCTAAAGTACGTTTTCTTCTTGCAATTCAATAGTAGGTATGCTTTTTAGCTATACTCAGAGAAGTAACTGCCACTGAAGCTTTGCCTGATAATGTTAACAAGGGGTCTATGGGCTTCCCCCCCCCCACCCAGTGGTAATACTGGTACAGGATGGGTAGAATACTGTAATAATGTTAAAGGGAAGAATTGGGCAAGCTTCTATCCCAAGTCCACCCTGGAAGGAGAATGCATTTCTTCTGTTTTTGTCTAGCCCAGGGAAACACCTGTTAAGATTCTAGGGATCAAAATTCTCCTCTTTTAGAGTCTGCCTTTCTACCTTCCCTGACTAGTACACTGGAGTGACTATCTTCAACCAGGGTGAACTACTTGAGAACCACCACCAATCAATAAACATTTAATAGGCACCTACCATGTTCCAGGCACTCAGTGGCAGATTCAGGGGTGAAGGCAGGGTTACATTGGCCTTCAGGAATGCCTATATTTTCTGGTTTTTGTTTCCCAAGAAAATTTCTCCCAGGTTCTGGATTTTTCCATTTTGGCTCTGCCAGTATATTGATGTTTCCCTATACATTGTCAAAAATGAGAGAGGTTAGTTGTACTCTGCCCTTTATAGACCTCATCTGAGTTCTCTGTTCAATTATAAGAACCTCATTTTAGGAAGAATATTGATAAACTGGAGAAGGCCCAGTAGAAAACAACCACAATGGTAAAGAACTTTGATCATTTCATTTGAGGGTTGACTGAAGGAACCAAAGCTGCTTTATCTGTCCAAGATCTCAGGGAGGCATGATAACCATCTTCAAATGTTTGTCATGTGGAAGACACTAAGTTTGCTCTGCTTAACTCCAGAAGACAGAACTGGGAGCAGTGGATATGTTAGAAAGACAGGAAGAGACAGGGAGGGTGATGGAGGAAGAGATGCAGGGAGATCAGTGTGCTACTTTGACTGCCATATAAAAAAGGTTGCTAATTTTGTTACTTGAAGATATGAATGGTACAGATAGAAATGTGGACCCTGTGTGTTTTCACTAGATTTTATTACTGTTTCTAGTTTTATCTGGTACCAATGAGGGGAGATCTTGGGATCAAAAATGTATATTATTACTCCAGTCTCCCACACAGATCCTGTAGATTGTATTGCAGCATATTTTCTGAAGTGCATTTTGAGGACATAAACTCACAATCAAGAGTTAAATGGGAGATAAAGGAAATCCTATTTTTATGGGACCTATGGAACTTAAGCATTAGACAAAGGCAGCCAAAAGAATGGATTTAATTTAAGCCTGGGGACATTCTGCTGACTTTTGGGGTTGTTTTTTTCATTTTGTTTTGTTTTTGCAGGGTTGGCGGGGGTGATCTGTTGCTAGACAAAGAGGTTCACAGCTTTGGTTAGACTAAGTTTTAGCCTGATCTTGGCAAGAAGAGGCTTTCTAGCCACTGTACCCCTATAAATGGGAACAGATATAAAACAGATGACCCTGAAAACTGGAAGCATAGCAAATAGTAAGAGCGAACAACTAATTGATCACAAGATCAGTTGCGGCAATCATCAGAGACAATATGGGTTTCATCAGAAATTGCACAATGTCCAGTGGGAAGTTAAGATCTGGCACTCAGAGAGAGTAAAAAACACAATAGTGGCGTCATCAAATATCATTGACAGTTCTGTAACACTGGAGGCAGTCTAGACATTTGCATCCAGGCTACGTGGCTCCTTTTATGTGTTTTGTATGTGATTCTTGGTCATATATGTGTGTTTTCTGTCTCCTCCACTGGTGTTATAGTAACTGTGAGTATATCCTATGTATTACTTATCTAGGTATAGGGAGGTTTTCTTTTCATTCCATTTGCCCTACTGTTTGATTAAATTCCTTTCGTTTTGAACTAATGTAGAGACTTGTGAGCTCCATGTTTGGGTGAGCACTAACCTTCAAAATGCCTTGAACTTAGGGTAACTTTTCTGGAGGTCCAAGTGTGAGGGACAGCACTGAAAGTGACATAAGGAAAATGACCTATTAACCAATGTTGTTCACAGTAGAATGGATTGCGCAGGAAGCAGTGGGTTCCTAACAGAGTATTCAAAAGAAATATGGTGCAGTGGAAAGGGCACTATATTTAGAGTCAGGGTTCTTGGATTAGAATCCTAACTCAGCCACTTACTAAGCATGGGAAAATAATTTCATTTCTGTGGGCCTCAGTTTCTTATTCTGTAAAATGAGGAGGTCAGACCATATGGCCCCTTTCAGCTTTGAATCTATGATCCCATGGTAGTGTAGAATGGATTCTTATTCAAGTAGGGTTTGAACTATTCACTCTTACTCTGAGATTCTGAATTTCTATGATAAATTATACATTCTAATGACATGAGACCAAAGACCCTGATCACCTTTCTTTTTCTTTTTGGCTACAAAAGCCTGACTTGATCAGCAACCTTCTCTGGGTTTGTGGTGGTTTGTTCTGTGGAGAGCTAGAGAGGAGGGTAGAGACTTCTGAGTAAGTAAATCCTGAGCCAGTACAGACCACTTTCTTTTAGGACAGTAAGAAAGCAAGCTATTTTGTGAACTCAGACACTTTAGAGGACTGCTTGACTTTTGCTGAATAGTAGGTGAAGTGAGACTGACCCAGCAAGAAAGGGATTCAGGTCTTTGGTCAAGGCTATATCTGCTGGTATGTCATTTCTGACTATCTCATTTTCTGCCTGTTCCCCAAAATGCTGGGTTTCTATCTTGGTGTTTTATTAAAATCTTCCTTACATTCCTTGTTGTCCCCTGCCAAGACTGACATGATAATCTTCTTACAGATCTTCTTGCCTCCATTTTCCCTCCTTTCACCATTGCTAGACTAATCTATGTTCTGCATAGATCTAGTCATGTCACATGTCTGTCTGCTCAAGAGACTTTGATGACTCTCTATTACTTCCTAAGTAAGGAGAAATCTCTTATTCTTGACATTCAGGGCCTTCCATAATGTGTTGCCTAACTACCTTCCTAGGCCCATCTCATATCAGTGTCCTACAAATCTTCTGCTCCAGACAAACTGTGGACAACTCTCTGACTCCCTTTCTGAATACATCTTACACTCTCATACTTCTAAGCTCTTTGTGGCTAAAATATCCTCCTTCTACTCTTTCCTCTTCACTTATTGAGTTCCTATTCATTCTTTAAATCCCCTCTCAAGCCACTTTCTCTAAGAAGTTGGTCAATCAGCATCATATAAATGACTTCTTTAGCCCTTATGTCTTTGATTTTTTGTGTCTGATGACCTTAATATGTACTATTATATTTCATAGTCCAAATCATCCTCAATTCCTTGCTCTTTATCACCCCATATATTCAATCAGTTGTCAAAATCTTTATAAGTTTGATCCAATCATTCTGAAGGGAAATTTGGAAGAGTGCCTAAGGGCTATAAAACGGCGCATGCCCTTTGACTCAGTGACTGCTGGGTAAGGTCTGCACCTCAAAGATACCCCTCAGAAGGAAAAAGGACCTATTTGTATAAAAATATGTATAGTAGCTCTTTTTGTGGTGGCTAAGAATTGGAAATCAAAGAGATGTCCCTCAATTGGGGAATGGCTAAGCAAGTGTGGTATAAGATTGTGCTATAAAAAATGACAAGCAGGTTGATTTCAGAAAAATCTGTAAAGACTTACATGAACTGATGCATAGTGAAATGAACAGAAAGAGAATGTTTTACACAGTAACAGCGATATTGTTTGATGAAGACTTGTGAATGACTTAACTGTTCTCTGCAGTACAATGATCCAAGACCATCCCAAAGGACTAATGGTATCTGCCTCCAGAAAAAGAACTGATATTGATTGAATGTTAATTGAAGCATGCTATTTTTCATTTTCTTTCATTTTTGTCTTTTTCATTTTCTTTTCTGTCTTCTTGTACAAAATGACTAATATGGAAATGTTTTACATAATTGCACATGTATAACCTATATCTGATTGCTTACTGTCTCAGGGAGGGAGGAAGGGATAGAAAATTAGAACTTTAAACTATAAATAAAAGTGTTAAAATTTAAAAAAATTGCAAGTTCCTTCTCCACAGCATTGCTCCACTTCTCTCCACTCAACCTGGTGCAGACTTCTTTCACTTCTCCTCTTCACTATTGTAAGAACTCTAATTAGACTCCCTAACTCAGATCTTCCCTTATTCCAACCTATCCACACAATCTCCAAGGAAATTTCCCTTAATCATAGGTCTGCCCATATCACCCTCCCTCTACCCTCCACAAATGCCTGAAGCTCCCCATTACTTCTAGAATTAAATATAAAGTTATTCTACTATTTAAAGCTATCCAATCTTCCCCTTATTATGTTTCCATTACTTTCATTAATTGCATATTATTGTCTACCATTCACTCTGTGCTCCAGAAATAGGAGGCCCACTTGGTGTTGCTCATACATGATGATCCATCTCCTTTGCACTGTCTGTTCCCAATAACTGGAATTTTCTCCCTCCTGACCTCAACTTTTTGAATTTCTGGCTTCTTTTAAAACTCAGCTCATTCACCACCAGCTACAGGAGGTCTTTTCTTTCCTTCTGCTATCAGTACCTCCTTCTCTAAGGCTACCTTTTTTCTACTCACTATGTATCGTACTTATACCAATTTATGTATCTGCTATCTCTTCCAGTAGGATGTTAGTTCCCTGAGGGAAGGGACAGCTCTAACTCTGCTTTTTATCCCCATTATTTAGAGCAGTGTCTGGCACATAATACACACAATAAATGACTGTTGATTGATTTATATTTCCATTTTTCTTTACTCTTTCCTTAGACTTGAACTTCTCTATATATTATGTAAACCTTAAGTCTCAAGTTCTAGGTTCTAGACATAGGAGTAAATGTCCTTGGAGAGGACCCATCTGCATAGGTCCCATCTGTAAAATTGGATAAGATGATGTTTCAGACTACCTACGACTTCTGCTTTCTCTTTATCATACTGTGTGTCTTAGTTTCCCTCTGCCAACAGATTCTCTACTTCTAGCAGAGTTTGATGGTAGAACCTCTGGATTTCCCCTTTTCCAAGCTTTTGTTCCCTCTTCTCTGTTCCAACAAGAGAGGCTGTGGCATATGGAAGTGATTTCTGAAGTATCTGGAATTCTTGGTAGAAGTATAAATGAGTTTCATGGACCTTTGGTGAAGCAGATATAAATTTAAGGGAAAAAAGAGCATGCCCTGTCCTAGTACGTTTCTGAGCACTGGGAATTGCCTTTGGATTGGTCAGCTTGTCCTGAATATTGACGTTCTTCTATCTTCTCCCTGTTTTAAAAATTGCTTCCTAGAATCAATGCTGATTGTATGATCAGGTACCAGCTTTTCTTTCCCTTAATGGAAATCACACTTCACTTTGGGGAGGCTAGAATTCTTAGCTCTATATGCACCTCCTCTGGTGTTATGAATTCCTTTGGTCAGCACCACTCACAAGCAGATGAAAGTAAGGTAAGACTTAGTGAAGATCTATATTCTCCTTGGGTTTTACTCTTGTCAGGAAGCTCCTGCTTCAAATCCTGTTAATTTGTTCTGCATAGCTTAAAATTGGTTTTGATCTTAGATGTAGTATTCTCAGTCATCACAGGTATAAATGTGATTATTCCAGGATGGATTGCATACTTTCCCAAATTTATTAATCTTTTCAATGTCATCCAGAACTTGGAAGCCTAGATGACTCTTCCTTATTTCTTTTAAAGAAATGTTTAAATTTTCCAACCAGCAATTTTGAATTAGTACGTTGCATGGGAACATGGGATGGAATACCATAGTCTCTGAAGAAATGAAGTTGGAGCTTATCTGAAGAGAAATGAAGAGGCAAATGGTAGGTGGGTGTGAGTAAGCTTTGATACAAAAAAAAATGGACAGGAAAAATGTCATGAAGGATGTTATTAGGGAATTGTATGAATAAGAAAAGAGATCAGTCCCAAAGAAAACTGGGGTATAAATGCTGATGGACATCCTCTATACTACATTGATATTCTGCTGATGGGCCCCAGAATGGTAAGTGGCAAGTTTATGGGAGGACATGAACACAAGTTTCTCAGGATTGGTAGGCATGGATAAGCTGTGATATGGACCGTAATAAGTGGTATCTATATCAATGAATCACAGATCCATTAAAATTCACAATAAAAAAGAAATAGTAAGGATACTTTGTATACAGACTGCTCAATACTGACCCCTAGCTTTCAGTACCAAATTTCAATTTCAATTTGTTTTAAAATTCATTTTGAACTTAATAATTTCAAAAATAAAAAAGAGGAACTTTCCATGTACACATTACAGCATAAAGGAGGATTCAATATAAAATCATGTTTCCATTTTATGGTTTGCTTTAAAAAAAAAACCCATGTGTGGGGTGGAGCCAAGATAGCAGAGTAACAGCATGTACTTTCTAGAGTGCTCCCAACATGCTCAGTCACATATCTGTTAAAAAAATGACTCTAAACAAATTCTTGAGCTGCAGAACCCAGAGAATGATGGAGTGAAGCAAATTTCCAGCCCAAGACAGCCTGTAAGGTCACCAGGAAGTGTCTACCATGCCATGGTAGGAGCATAGTGCAGTCCAGTGAGGTCCCTGAATGCACAGAGGGGATCTCAGCAGGCCTTGGGGAGACTGAATCTCTCAAACCTGTAGTGGTTTCCAGATGTCATCACCCCAAAATGCTGAGGATAAATTGGAAGTTCAGTGGGAAAAGCCTGTGGGAGAAGTGCAGGAGAATGGAGAGATCTGACCCCAGCCCCAGAGCAGCAGAGCAGGGGAGGGGGTGGAGGAACCCAAGATAGCCACAGCAACAGCAGAGACAGCTGCAGCCACTGTTTTTAGAGCTCTAGGCCCACAGATAGTGGGGGCATCAAGAGGCTGATAGTACACACCCCTCCCACCCCCACTGGAATCAGAGAATTACCTTGACAAAGAGCTCAAAAGTCAAGTAAATGACTGGGGAAATGAGCAAAAACCAGAAAAAAAATCAAATTATAGAATCTTACTTTGGTGACAAAGCATACAAATGGAAGAAAACAAAGCAAAAGCTCCTCCATCCAAAGACTCCAAGAAAAATATAAATCTCAGGCCATGGAAGAGTTCAAAAAAGATTTTGAAAATCAAGTAAGAGAAGTAGAGCAAAAACTGGGAAGAGAAATGAGAGTGATGGAAGAAAATCATGAAAAACAAGTCAACTCCTTGCTAAAGGAAACCCAAAAAATTGCTGAAGAAAATAACACTTTAAAAAATAGACTAACCCAAATAGCAAAAGAGATCCAAAAAGCCAATGAGGAGAAAAATGCCCTAAAAAGTAGAATTGGCCAGATGGAAAAGGAGATCCAAAAGCTCACTGAAGCAAATAATCCTTAAAGATTAGACTGGAGAAGATGGAAGCTAATGATGGTGAAAAATCAAGAAAACTTAAAACAAAACCAAAGGAATGAAAATATAGCAGATAATGTAAAATATCTCATTGAAAAAAATAGCTGACCTGGAAAATAGATCCAGGAGAGACAATTTAAAAATTATGGGACTACCTGAAAGCCATGACCAATAAAAGAGCCTAAACATCATCATTCATGAAATTATCCAGGAAAACTGCCCTGATATTCTAGAACCAAAGGGTAAAATAAATATTGAAAGAATCTACCTATCACCTCCTGAATGAGATCCCAAAAGAAAAACTCCTAGGAATATTGTAGTCAAATTCCAGAGCTCCCAGGTCAAGGAGAAAACATTGAAAGCAGACAGAAAGAAACAATTTGAGTATTGTGAAAATACAATCAGGATAACACAAGATCTAGCAACTTCTACATTAAGAGATTGAAGGGCTTAGAATATGATATTCTAGAAGTCATAGGAGCTAGGATTAAAACCAAGAATCACCTACCCAGAAAAACTGAGTGTAATACTTCAGGGGAAAAAAAGGGTCATTCAATGAAATAGAGGACTTTGAAACATTCTTGATGAAAAGACCAGAGCTGAATAGAAAATTTGACTTTCAAACACAAGAATCAAGGGAAGCATGAAAAGGTAAACAGGAAAGAGAAATCATAAGGGATTGACTAAAGCTGAACTATTTACATTCATTCCTGCATGGAAAGATAATATTTGTAACTCTTGAGATTTTTCTCAGTATTTAAGTAGTTGGAGGGATTATATACAATTAGACAGAGGGCACAGGGTGAGTTGAATAGGAAGGGATGGTATCTAAAAAAATAAAATTAAGGGGTGAGAGAGGAATATATTGAGAGGAGAAAGGAAGAAATTGAAGGGGCAAATTTTCTCTCATAAAAGAGACAAGAAAAAGTTTTTTCAATGAAGGAGAAAAGGGGGGAGATGAGAGGGAAAAAGTGAAGCTTACTCTCATCACATTTGACTTAAGGAGGGAAAAACATGTACACTCATTTTGAAATGAAAATCTATCTTACACCATAGGAAATTAGAGGAGAAAGGGATAAGTGGGGTGTGTGGGGGATGATAGAAGGGAGGGCAAATGGGAGGAGGTGGTATTTAGAAGTAAACACTTTTGGGGAGGGACAGGTTCAAAAGAGAAAATAGAATAAATAGGGGGCAGGATAGGTTGGATGAAACAGTCTTTCACAACATGAATTCCATGGAAATCTTTTGCATCATTATACATGTATAACCTATATTGAATTGCTTGCCTTTTCAGTGGGGATGGGTGGGGAAGGAGGAAGGGAGAGAAGTTGGAATTCAAAGTTTTAAAAATTAATGTTAAAAATGGTTTTTATATGCAACTGGGAAATAAGAAATACAGGTAATGCAGTATTGAAATCTATCTTGCCCTACAAGAAAATAGAGGAGAAGGGAATAAGGTAAGGGAGCAGTCTGATAGAAGGGAGGGCCAATTGAGGGAAGGAGTAATCAAAATGCACAATGTCTTGGGGTGGCAGAGTGAAGAGATGGAGAGAAAATTTGGAACTCAAAATCTTATGGAAATGAATGTTGAAAACTAAAAATAAATAAATAAAAAATAAATTAAAAAAGAAAGCATTAAAAAAACATCATTTCCAAAGCTACCCTGTTTTTCTGTGCTTCCTTCTAACTTTTGTTCATTCCTAGGTACTTTTTTTTCTGGGATACTATTAGACACAAATACACATATAGAGGTAAAATCATACTATACGTACTTCTTTTTTTAATATATAACTTTCAATTTATTTAAAAATACTTTTTTGACATCTTTCTAAGGTTACAAAGAATAAATATTTTCATTTTGGAATATTGTATTTCAATTTTCTTTCTTTTTTTAAATAAATAGATTTATTTATTTTTAGTTTTATACATACTTTTATTTATCAATTCTTTCCCTGGATATGGATAGCATCTTCCTTCATAGGTTCTTTGTAGTTGATTTGAGTATTTATAATACCCCAAATGACCTGTCATTCGAATTATTCTTAGAACAAGATTGCTGTTACTATGTACAATATTATCTTGTTTCTACTCATTTCACTCTTTATTATTTCATCCAAGTCTTTCTATGTTTTTCTAAAATCAACCAGCTCATCATTTCTTATAACATGTTAGTATTCCATTACAATCATACACTGCAACTTGTTTAGCCATTCCTCAATTGACAAGCATTCCCTCAATATCCAATTTTTTGCCACCACAAAGAGAAACTGGTATAACTATTTTAGAATGTACAAATTATTTTCCTTTTCCCCTAATCACTTTGGGAAACAGACTTAATAGTAGTGTTGTTGGGTCAAAGGGAAGACACAGTTTCATAAGTCTCTGGGCATAATTCCAAATTATTCTCCAAAATGGTTGGATCGGTTCACAGTTCTACCAACAGTGAATTAGTGTCCTGTAAATTCAATGTCTAAAATCATGTAATGACCTTGTCATATGAGTTGTACATCCTCTACAACGTCACCTTCAATATTTATCATGAACTCAAAGATAGAAAGGCATCCAAGGATCCAACCTTACATCTCCAATGTTCTGCTTGAGATCTGTCCACCCCTTTCTACTGTACCCTATGGAATACCTGTTCTATAATTTTAAAAAAGGTTCCATGCATCTCAAATCTTTTTTCATTTCTTATGCCTTCTAACTTTGGTCACTCAATGAGACCTGAGTTCCATCTAATGATAATGCACCTCTTGCTACCATTTCTATCGTTGGCTTTCTCACAAATCCCTTACCTCACTGATTGTAGTGGGGGAGTTGGAATGACCCTTGTACTCATTGCCACTTGGATATTCTCTTTATATTACTATCACTTAGCAATATCGCTAAGGTTCATTTTATCCACATTTATCACTCTATCTAGCTCTTGATGATTGTTTTCTATCAACATTCCCATCCCCCCTTCCTCTTTAAGGTCATTTGTCTTCCTTTCTCAATTAGTTCGGAGGCTTGCTTACATTACTTTGCTGTACCCCAGCTCTTGCCCTTATATTAGGGGACTTAACATATATATCAATGCTCCCTCAAACTAGCCCAGCTTCTTTGTTCCCAAATTTACTTAGTTCCTATGACAATCTGCATTCCATCTCAGCTGTATACAGATTTGGTCACATACCCTTGATCTTTCTGTCATCTACAAGTAATCTGCTTTCATGTTCACAAAATCTGAAGTTTCTTTATATGATGATAATTGACGATTCCATTTTTGCTTATGGTTTACAATCTCTTGCCCTGTTCTTCATTTCATCATCACCTCCATTCCATCCATTCCTCATTTTTTTTCTTCCATAACTCTGCATTGACTACACTATTTTCCCTTTCCTCTCTCAACCATTTGTTGAATCCATTTAACTCTGAGCTATTTTCTGTTCTTGTATCCCTCACCCCCTTGTCTTACTAATGATCATGCTTTGTCAAATCCCAGCTCTGGTTTACTTCAATCATCCATCTCCTTCACTCCTATTCAAAGACTACTTAATAGAAAAAGGGAAAATAACAAAACCAAGCATATTGAGTCTATTATAATGTTATGTTATTTAATGTCAATTGGGCTGACAGAGCAGTAATAGAGCATCTATTCCAAAGTTGGGGAATTTGCAGTCTTCAAGGCCACATGTGGCTTTCCAGGTCCTCAAGTGAGGCCCTTTGACTAAATCCAAACTTCACAGAACAAATCCCCTTAATAAAAGGATTTTTTCTGTAAAACTTGAACTCAGTCAAAAGGTCACTCCCAAGGACCTTAGAAGGTCACATGTGGCCTCAAGGCTGCAGGTTCCCTAGCCTTGATCTACTCTCCAATTATTTAAACATTTTCTACAGTGACTTTTCAAGACTTCCACAGTATCCCTTCTCCAACCTTTGCATCTAAGAACTATAGTTCACTGGAAAAAATGAGACCATTTGCCTCTTTTTTTTTTCTTCTTCTCACATCACTCAGAAATCTCTCCCCACTATCTCTTCCTTCATTATGGTATCAAATGTAGAGATAGCCCATTTTCCTAGATAAGGCCATTCTCTTTACATTACTCTTATCTTTTTCCATCTTCCTTAACAGATTGCCCTTGCTGTCATCTTCACTCTCTCTAATCTTCAATATCTCTCTATATATTGGTTCTTTCTTGGTGACTCCAAATATACACATGCTCCTTCCCCTCCCCCAACCATCCTTAGAAAGCCCAAAACTGGATCTGTCTGTTCCCATTAGCTATCTTCCTATATCTGTCCTCTAATTTTCTGATAAAGTTCTTCTATCTATGCTATATGCCTCTTCTTTTTCTGTTCTATTCTCTTGGCAATCTGGCTTTTGACCTCATCATTCAATTGAAACATTCTCTCAAAGTTACCAGCTAGCTCCTAATTTCCAAATATAGTGGCCATTTTTATTAATTCTCATCCTTTTTGACCTTTGTGAAGCATTTGATACAATTGATCATCTCCTCCAGGATATTATCTTCTAACCAGGCTTTTTGTGATGCTGTTTTCTAGTCATGCTCCTACTTTATTGATGACTTCTCAATTTCCTTTGCTAGATCTTTATCCAGGTCAAGCCTGGGTGTTCCCCAAACCTCTTTTTCTGAGGCTTTTTCTTTTTTCTGTCCTATTTCACTTGTTGATCTCATCAACTTCCATGGAGTTTATTTATCTATGATAATCCATGCAGGTGATTCCCAGATCTGTATATCCAGTCCTAGTCTCTCTCTCCAGTCATATATCTTTTGGACATCTTGTTCTGGATCTCCTTTAGACACCTCAAACTCCATGTGTCTAAAACAGACCTTATTATTTCCCCCTCTCCCCCAACCTTAACCTTTTCCCAACTTTCCTATTATTGCTGAGGGAACAACCATTCTCCCAGTTACCAAGGTTTATAACTTCAGTGACATCCTCAGCTCCTCACTGGTGTTCACAGTTCACTTAAATCACTGTCAAATTTTGTCATTTTGACCTATAGTGCACCTCTCATATATTTCCTCTTCTCTCCTTTCATAAAGCCACCACCATAGTATATAGGGTAGCCTCTCTGAATATGTGTTTATCTGGAGTCTGTCTCTGATCCCTGCTGTATGCATTGTTTTCTATCCATTGAGTAGCTCCCAAAAGTATCTCTTGCAGGGACCTTGTTCTTTCTCCACTTTGGGCTCCTGACTTGAATTTGTCTAGGGTTTAGCTATTTAAAGACCTCAGAAATGTGGTTAAAATGCATGCTCAGCAAATCTTCCTGTTTCTTTCCTGAGAAGAGTATTTGTGTCTCATAAAAGAATTACTAAGTTTAACACCTTTTAAGTAAGTGAAGACCTCTTAATTTGTGATTATGTGCTGTGACTGCATTAATTAAGGTAGAGGCTGGGTGTGGGGAAGACCATACTGACCTTCCTTTATTTTAGCATATCCTCTCTCTTAAAAGTACTTTGTATAATTGCATATATTTTTATTTTTCATTTACTTGTAAATGTGCTACAAAGTTTTTCTTTTTTATCTTGGTATCTTCTATACCAAACATATAGTTTTGAGGCTGATAGGCATTTAAATGTTTGATGAATTGGATGTACTTGAATCAAATAATTCTGCATAGGCAATTCATTGAATTTGCTCTTCAAAATTATTGACCTCCCGAGGATGTAGACCATGTTTTATATTTCTCTTTATTCCCCAGAGTGATTAGTACAGTGTAACCTATGTATAAAATGGCAGCAAATATCTGATTGATTAATTGATTCTTCTTTTCATCCTTTTCCCAAGTGATGCCTTCCTGGTAGTGCTCCTCCCAATTGTTGTAGCCCAACATCTCCTGGTCTGGGGGCCAGTGATGGAGCATCATCAGACCAGAGAGTTCATTGCCTTTTTATGAGTATAACCACCATGGTCCCTCTAATCTTATCCATAGTATGTGAGAAAGAAGTGTTGTCTTTCCTATTATTGCTGCTAATATTCATTTTGGTCACTTATAGTTATAGTCATATATTATATATAGTTATAGTTATCCTGTACTTCTTTGGTACTTGAGAGTTCTAAAATGCTCTGTTGTCTTTTATTAGCTAATACTCTTGGCCCAAGGAAGCTTAGACTTGTTGTTTTTCACCTGCTTTCACAGACAGCTAAGGAAAGTTTTATTTTTACTTTACCTAAGGCAAGTTGGGATGTTACCCTTCTCATGAAGTTTTTGCTATTATGTAAAGAGGAGGGGCAGATTTCTAGGATTTGGGGAACACAAGATTAACCAATGAGCCCTGTTCTTTATTCATTGATTGAGTTCTTCTTTATCCTAGTAGAGGCTGTGTGGTGCACTTGAAAAAAAATGCTTGACTTGGAGTTGAGAGGCCTGAGTTCCAATCCCATATCTTGTACTTATTAGTTGTACAAAGGTTAGTCATTGAAACTCTCTGAATCTTAATTTACTCATCTGTAAAATATAGACAAAACTACCAACACTTAATTCACATAGATGTAGTAATAATCAATTGAAATAATGTATTTAAAGCACATTGACAATGTTAAAGTGCTGTATACATTGATTTGTTCTTATGATCCTTAAGGAGAGGCAAAATGAATAGACACCCCAAATTTCCACCTTTTCCTCCTGCTATAAAACTTGTTTTACCCTCAACTTGATCAGTGATACCCACTCCTGCTCCTGGCTATTTCCCAGGGCATAAGCTTCTGTCTATAACAAAAGGACTTCCATGAAAATCATTTAGGGAAAAAAATGAGGAATCACAATGCCCTCTCAGCCTACCACTTGATTTTCATCAGGCCTAATCAGATTTCTTTCAGGTCCCAAGTATATTTTGTTTTCATGCCTGTATTAATTATACATGTTGAGCAAGGGCTGAACTTAAAATCTTGTAGAAAGTGTACTGTGTAAAGCCAGGACTGCTCCAACACAAAATTAGGGTGAATTTAGAAACCTGCTTATAGGGCAGCTAAGTGGTAGTGGATAGAATGCCAGTCCTGGAGTCAGGAAGACTCATTTTCTGAGTTCAAATCTGTCTTCAGACACTTACTAGCTTTGTTACCCTGGACAAATCACATAAACTTGTTTCCCTCAGTTTTCTCATCTATAAAATGAACTGGAGAAGGAAATGTCAAACCACCCTAGTATCTTTGCCAAGGAAAACCCAGTTGGGGTCACAAAGAGTTGGACACAACTGAAATTACTGAACAACAATATTGATACCACCACCACCACCACCAAAAACCAAGAGACCTGCTTAAGTCAAGCTGGAAATCAAAAGACCTCCTATTTGAAATATATCTTTAAAGAAACAAGAAACTAAACTCACTTCAGGAAATAGGTGGGGAGGAGGATGGAACTTGGAAATGTATATTTTTTCACTTAATAGTATTTTATTTTTTCCAATTACATGCAAAGACAGTTTTTAACATTGACTTTTATAAGATTTTGACTCCCAAATTTTTTCATTCCCTCCTCTCCTTCCCTCTCCTAGTCATGTTGTAAAAGAAGAATCAAAAGTGAATAGTCATGAGAAAGAAAAGAAAGAGTGAGAAAATAGTATGCTTTGATTCTCATTCAAACTTCCAGTTCTTTCTCTGAATGTGGACAGCATTTTCCATCACGAGTCTTTTGGAATTGTCTTAGATCATTGTATTGCTGAGAAGAGCTAAGTCTATCAAAACTGATCATCGCATGATGTTGCTGTTACTGTATACAATGTTCTCTTGGTTCTGCTTACTTCATTCAGCATAAGCTCATGTTAATCTTTCCAGGTTTTTCTGAAATCTGACTGCTCATCTTTTCTTACAGCATAATAGTATTACATTCATATGCCACAACTTGTTCAGACATTACCCAATTGATGGGTATCTTCTTAATTTCCAATTCTTTGCCATCACAAAAAGAGCTGCTGCAAATATTTTTGTACATGTGTGTCCTTTTCCATTTTTTAATGATCTCTTTGAGATACAGACCTAGTAGTGGTATTTTTGGATCGAAGGGTACACACAGTTTTATAGGCCTTTTGGCAAAAGAAATTGGAAATATATATCCAAGAACACAGTGAAGGGAAATTATGAGTAATTTCTTCATAAAGAAAATAAATGGAGTCTAGGATTGTGGGGGAGAAGAGTGGGGAGTGAGAAACCTATCTGAATATCAGTTTGTTTATAAGAGAGTTAGACATTCTGATGGACTGAGAGTTTCATGAGAGATTGTACTATAAAGTTGTGGCTAGTGGTTAGGATGTTGGTGCAATCTTGGACAATCTTGGAGTAGGTATGGTGTTTAAAGTAAGAGAAGTAGTGATCCCAAAGCTCTCCTCTGGAGTTGGATTGAATCTAGAATGTTGTGTTCAATTTTGGATACCAGGCTTTGGCATGGATATTGACGAACAGTTCCGGGAAGCAAAGGGACTAGAGTAGTGAGAAGATTAGAGATGATGCCTTGCAAAAATTAGTCAAAGAAACTGAGGATTCTTATTCTGAAAAGATGACATAGGGCAGATCTAATGGCTGTATTTGGAAAATTTTCTTATAGAATGGGTTTAGATTTGCTCTCTTTGTTCTCAGAGGGCAGAACTAGTATTAGTTTGGTAAAGTTTCAGAGAAGCAGTTTGCCTCAATGAAGAAAAACAATTCCTAGTACTTACAGCAGTCCAAAATTGGAATCAGCTCCATCAGTGAGGTAATGGGGTTGTCTTTCCTAGAAGGCTTCAAGTAGTTACTGTGCCACATCTTGGAGGGATGTTGTAGAGGAAAATATTGGTCAGGTACAGGTTAGATTAGATGGTCTCTGAGAAGTTGAGTCTAACTCTGGGGTAACCACTTTTTCAGTCCCACTCTGGAGAGTAGGAATTGCTTCATTCTTTATATTTACACAGATAATGCCTGGTACATAGTAGGTACTTAATAAATGTTCATTTGTTGATTGTCAGCATGCTGGGTTCAATTATTATGAGGATAGGTTTTTCCTTCTGTAATGTTTCCTACCCTTGCTTTCTCCTTTATTCATCTCCCATAGCATGGTAGGGTGGGCAGATATTTTCTTCTACAGGCACACACAAATGTTTGACACTTGCCTATGCACATCTACCCTCAACACACTGCATGCATATGAAATGATACATGGCAGAGTTGAAAGAATGCTGGATTTATCACTTGTGTGTAGAACCTTTCTGGCTCCCCCTAGGTGTTAATTGGAGTTCCCTCCAAACTAGACTGTATCTCTTCTATAAATACCTATATATTTATGTGTTATCTCTATGGCCAAGAGACTAAACTATTTGAGACAAGAACTGTCTCACATTGGTCTATATATCCTCAAGGCTGGCACTCAGTAGGAGTTTAATAAGTACTTGTTCTTTGAACAGAATCAAAGAGTCAGTTTAATGCTCCAGCTCTGCTACTTGCTCCTCATGTAACCTGGAAAAAGTCATTTCCTCTCTCTGGACCTCAGTTCTCTTATCTTCAAAATTGTGGTTTTCAGACAGGTGAATTCAAAGTGTTGCTTCTAATTCTAGATAGTTTAAACTGTCCAAATCTAGAAATTAATTTCTCTTAGATCTTCTAAGGACTCTTTGCTAGTAACATTGGACATAACTGAGGCATGAAGTCTCCTGAATGCCCAGTGGCACAAATCTAAGCCTTTCATGCTTTATAGCATATAGGCACTCAACAAAGCAAAAGGTACTTCAGGATAAATTTGGGAAAAGAACACTTTCAAATCCAAGACCTATTATAAGTTGGATATTTTTTTTCAGTCCTGCCTCATCTTAGAACCACCTTCTTTAGTGGTGAAGTACAGTAAATTGGCATTATGGGCACTTTTATCTCAGCCTGAAATCTTTGCTGTTCCAGTTTGAAATGTCTCTTAAAAAACTTATTCTCTTGCTTTTAAAAGAAAATAGGTAAAAAGACCAAGATGAGGAAAGACATGGCTGAACAATAGTTCACATGTAGGGGAACTTGAGATTTTGGGGGATTTGGGGCTTCCTTCATTTGGGGCAATAGTGCAAAGAGGTGTTGGTCCTTGAGCAGCGCAGGAACAAGATATTTTCTGTATTTTGTATTCTTTGTTGATCAGCTATTGTGTAGAGATAATGTGATAGGAAATGGAGTGCTAGACTTAGGGTCAGGAATAAATGGGTTTATATCTTGCCTCTGACATTGACTAACTGTGATCCTGGGGAAATCACTTAGTCTCTTTATCCTTCAATCTTCTCATCTGTAAAATGGCAGGAGAGGTTATGGATTCTGAGGTCAACTTTAGCTCTAAATCTATGATCCTATAGTCTTCTATAGCCTCCTATAATAAAGTTTGTGGAGGCTCTAGCTTTGACTTCTTTCACTGGGGCGTTCTATACTCTACAATCATGGACCTCGCCAGCTTTGTTCATTTCTACGGCTTCTAGATCTCTAAAAATGCTTGAGCTTCCTTTTCATGTTCTATCAGGGCAGGAAATGCCAATTCTCCCTCCCCTCCACTCCTCACCTCAACTCTGTTTAAATGTCTTTAGTTCCCTCTTGGGTCTCCTGGCAAATCTCCCTATTTGCCCTGTTCTTTCTTTTCTGCCTATTGGCCGATGTCTTCTTTTCTTCAGTAGACGTTACCACCCCCCTTTTGTGTCTGTACTTACTATCTATTCAGGTGTTCTTGATACCAGATAATTTGGTTTTTGATTGTAAGGCAGTAGATGGGTTTAAAGATTTCAGTTTATTGCTTTCTAGATTACAGTCAAACCCTCTTAATATCACTCACTTCATAGCACAGTCACGTTTCTTACCCATATATCTGTGAGCCTCTGGACTTGAACACTCTCAAGGTCTGCCTCCAGAGGCAATTGGAGTGATTACTAGTCTTGCTCCTAGCTCAGCACTCCAGCAGACTACTGGGTGTGACAAGACAGGGTTTGGCAGCATCATGCCCACATACTTTGCACATCCTAATAAGTACTGTCTCATGTTGATATCCTGTTCATATATCAAATTCTCTTCTTTTTTGGTCTCTGTTACCATATTATGCTCAAGACAGGAGGCACTTGGCGATTCCAGAAAATAAGGTATTTGGAGAACCTTTTGCTTCTAGGTTCAGGGGTGTGGAACTCATCAAAATTAATGGAATGAGAAGTGGGGGAGAGGAAGGAGAACTATTTACTGAGGGGGCACTGAGAGAGCACCATAAGGGAGCTTTGGACAAAGACTTAATATAAAGTAATTGTGTCATAGGGTTTTGTAATGAGACATTGCAGGGTAGTAGAGATCTCTGGAGTAGGAATTAAAATGATAATAAGGACTCACATTTACATGATGCTTGAGAGCTGACAAATCACTTTACATCTAGTCTCTCCTTTGAATCCTGTAATAATCTTGTGGGGTAGGCACAACCTATTTTACAGATGAGGAAAATAAGACTGAGAGAGATCATCCAAGGTCATGTTACTTTTGAGTGTCAGGGGCTGGTCTTGAATGCAGGTAGGGTTGGTTACATGTTTGACTGAGGCCTTTGTATTTTGTCTTAGCAACAAAACACTTTCCTCAGAACAGTCCTATGAAGTTAAGTTGAGTTAAGTATCATTCCCCACATTTACAAAGGGGGAAACAGACTCAGGTGAAGTGATTTGTCCTACATCACACACTTAGTAAGTGGTAGGATGAAGACTAACACATAAGGCTCTGAACTCCTCCATCTGTTAGAGTTGGAGGAGGGAGTGAATAGGATCAAGTAGGAGACTCAGGAAAGGCATCCTATGGGAGGGGAGACATCAGCTGAGCCTTAAGATAAGGCAGGAATCCTAAGTGGCAGAGAAGAGAAAGGAGTGCATTTCAGGTGTGGGGGATAGCCTGTGCTGGAAAGGCAGGGAATAGCAAGTAAATCTGTTTGCCTGAAATATAGAATAAAGAGGAAATATCTGAAAAAGCCTGGAAGGGTAGTGTAGAGGGTGATTGTGAAGGGTTTCCAATGCCAAGTGAATAGTTTATTCTAGAATCCATAAGGGGCCAGTGAAGGTATAGGATATAGGATTTACCATGTGGTTGTTGCCTGCAAAGATACTCTGGAGACTGGGCAGACACTGAAAACAAAAGCCTTTACCTTTAAAGTCTGGAGATCAGAGGCCTGGAGTCTTTCCCATGCCTTTTTGTTAATAGATCCACATGATTCAATCATTGCTGCAAAGACACTTAAGACAGACTGTAATTGCCTTTTTTTGACTATGCCCAGCATTCTTAAACCTGATACCTTCAATTATCTTTTTAATTGAAAAAGACACTTATAAATTCACAGAGTGACATATGAACAGCCCTCACATATATTTAAAGAATCATATTGTGATTTTTTTTTAAAAATGGGATATCTTGCTGTCCCCAGTGGTGAAAATAACACTGGATGAATAGGGAATCAGGAGTTCCAAATTCTGGTCTTGTTTCTGCCAATGATTGGCCAGGTGGGTATTTTTCCTCTCTTGGTAGTTTCCACAACCTGTAAAATGGATATGAGACTGAACTAGAAGAGCTTAAATCTCTTCTAGACACCTCTGTCTTGAAGACCAGATCTGAGATCAAGATCCTTTGTCTTGCTACTTGAGAAATCTATATTTTCTCTATTAGGTTCTTTTCTTGCCAACCCGAAAAGTTTATTTTCCAAATGGTCTTCTTCACTAAACTCCTTCTCCAACTTCCTCTAGCCCAGACACATGCCTTCCTTAATTCTTATTTAACAATCCCATAACCACCAGTCTCTTCAGGAAGAGATAGAAAGAACTTCCTAATTAACTGAAAAGCAACTGTTCACTATCCCATGGCTATTTATGCAAACGTATGGAGTACATATGATACATGTATGTAAATATATACACCTGTACATAGACACAAGACTTCCAAGTATGTATTGCAAGGGCAGTGAGAGTCTCAGGTGCCATATGGTGTCGAAGACAAAGCCCTCACCCTCTCTTTCGGCCATAGAACCATCAGAGATTGAATGGTTTATAGAAATCAGACAATACTAATAAATATTTTATATTGTCATTTAAGGTTTGCAAATCACTTCATGTATATTCTTGCCTTTGACTTTGCAACAACCTTGTTATGGAGATACTAGAGGAATTACTTTTTCTATTTTACAGATAAATATTTTCTAATTTAAAAAACAACAACAGTATATTTAGTTAATTTCACTTTTTAAAATTTTGTTAATATCTACAGACTATCAGGGAATATCACTTTCCCCCTGAGAATTGATTTAGCATGCCTAGAAATTTTGGTACATTGTTTAATCATCATTCTCTTTCATACAGTTACTGTTTCTATAATTTTTCCTTTATCCACTCTTTACAACATCATTAAGACTCCTTTTAAGTCTGTATAACTTACTAATACACTCTGAATTAATTACTACTTTCAAAATCACATTGTGGTTTGCAAAAATGTGTTTAATATTTCTACTTTACAGAAATTTATTTTTAATTTTTTGTACTCTAACTCATTTTATAAAGTACCATTTGGTACTGGGAAATAGGTATATTCTTTAACATTTCCATTCAGAAGATGTCGTAAGTCTTTCAGTTCTAAATTCTCTAATAGTTGCTTAAATTTTATATTCCCCTTTTGCTCATCTTTCTGTTAAATTTTTCCAGCTTAGAGAGAGGAATATTAGACTCCTACTATCATTCCATCACTGTGTCTATCTCTTTGCAATTCATTTATACAAATACAAATTCAGAGGCTAACTCACAGAGTGCAAATATGTTTAATATTGTTATTGTTTCAAACCCTAATGGTTACTTTTAAACGTAATATAGTTTCCTTGTTTATTTCTTTTGATATTAAATATTTTTTAATTTTTGCTTTGTCAGATAGCATGATTTTTTAGATTCACCAAATGAGCAATAATGAGTAGTATGCATTTTAGATGTTTCTTGCATAATATAAACTTTGTTCTCTTTTCCATTGTTCCAGTCTTTCACTTTAATGTATATTTAATCCATTCATACTTAAAGTTATGATTGCTAACATTGTGCTTTCCTCCATTTGTTACTTTAATATTGCTTTTAAGAAAAAAAAACTTTTACTTTTATGTAATATTTTTCCCCAAGCTCAGTTTTGCTCTAACTACTTTGGTGTTAATCTAGTCTCAATATTTTGCAGAAAAGGAAAGAGACATAGAGAGATTAGGAGACTTACTGTTAAAGGCAGATTTAGATCCTTCTGACCCTAAATCCGATGCTCATTCTCTTAAGACTGGAATTAATTTCCCAAGTCACATACTCATGTTGGGTCCCTAGATCCATCTAGTTACATCTCCCTTTCAGGGTCCCAGGGTTATTCCTAGAAGAGCAGTGGGGTTCTTCTAATGCATCTGGCTTGAGCCCACAATCTGGGATGTTTTCCCTGTCATCAGTCACCAGTAATTACTCTCCCAATATCATTTGCCAGTGCCAGTTAGTATCTCCTAAGTACCATTTAAGCAGGTGGTATCTTCTTGATATCGCTGATAAACAGTTTGAACCAGTTAGATTTCAGAAAGGGATATTTGCTGAGATAATTTAGCAAGAACAGAAGTATAAAAATATAACTCTCTTTCCACCCTGTATCTAGGGCTATACTTTCTCATCTACCCCATTGGCCCCCGGGGAGATTTGGACTGAAATTTAAAATGGTTGCTCCAGATGTTCCTTCCACATCCAGATGTGACATAGCCAATGGATGAGATGCTCTCTTGTTTGCAAGACTGGCATCTTCTAGATGATTTGGGACTATTAGGTTGACTGTCAGGATTGATTATTTATTGGGCTCAGCTACTGGCAAATTCCTCTGGCTCTTCAGATCTTTTGAAGTTCATAAGACCATTTTGCCAACTCTACTTACCCTGAGATCAGGAAGGAATAAATGCAAAGAGGCAAAAAACAGGAACAGATGTCAACCTGCATGGGGAAAATGGGAGCTATCCCTATCCATGCCTTCCTTGGCTCACTGTATATCTTCCTAGATCCCAACCAGGCAAGAAAGAGACAGATTGATTTTTCTCTGTTGGGGTCTTTTGTATGCACTCTTATTACGTGTTCAATGTCCAACTTTCTTCACCATGAAGGATGCTACTAGATTGTCCAGTGGATAGAGCAAAGGGCTCGGAGTCAAGAAAATTTGAGTTCAAATCCTGCCTTAAAACATTTCCTAGCTATGTGACCTTGGGCAAGTCATTTAAACTCCTTTAGTCTCAATTGCCTCGTCTGTAAAATGGGAATGATAGTAACTCCTGTCTCATAGGGTTGCTGTGAAGCTCAAAAGAGTTTACATATATAAAGTGCTTAGCAATCCTTACATTGCTATGTAAATGTGAGCTATTATTACCAGAAACCTACTCAGAGTGTGTCTGATTCAATGCAGGGAGAACTTCTCCATTACATATGTAAGAGTTCTTATTCTAGCCTTCACTACTTGAAAGTCAGGTGTGTTACATTTCAGTACCCTTAAGGGGGAATTGGTATCTAGCTTGTACCATTGGCTTTAACTTCACCTATTGCAGTTCCTCATTCTTAGGGTCCCCCGCAAACCTGTTCCACTTAACCACTTAACAACCAGAGTAGCTTTGACAAAGAAATATTTACTTTATATGTATATCAAGAGCAAATGTACAAACATCTTCCCCAGAATGAGGGCAACATAATACCTCCCTATCCCCCACGCTATACCACTTTAGGGTCTGGAGAAGGAAGATTGATTAAGTTCATAGCTTAACTCAGTTCCTGTATAGCATGGTCCCACCAAATTCTAAATCCAAAGTGACTGAAACCCAACTGGCTCATGATCTAGGCACTCTGGTTTCCCAGGGCTTCTCTGCTGGGCTGAGAGTAAAATGTGTCTTAGAATCCTGCCTTCAAGGTTGCCATGGCTCTGTCTCCCAAGTGCAGAGACTCTACTGCTTGCATCTAGAACTGAAAAGGACAAAGGAAACAGACCAAAACCCGATGTCCAATTGTTGAGGCTCCAGGCCTAAAAAGGGAGAAGGGAAAGGTGACCTTTCCCCTCTCCGCAACTCAGCTCAGTTCATGGAATATATATTGATAGTGAACTGTAATTTCATTGCCCTTGATAGAGCTAGAAAGAAGGCAAGATCATATATGCATATATGTATGTATGTGTAGCTACACATGTATATGTATGCATACATATATACACACAGGCAATATATTCCTATCTGCACATACACACATATACACGTATATGTGTACTGTGTATATAATAAGGTGTCTCCTCCAGGATAATATTGTGTGTGTGTGTGTGTGTGTGTGTGTATGTGTGTAAAACCATCAATTTTGAGGACTGTTAAGTTTTCACCTCTAACCATGGTAGTTCAATTTTAGGAAGGTCTTGATCTCTAAGTTTCAAGTCTGGGATTTCCCCCTCTGCCTCTGGGATGCCCTCAAGCTTACATATAAATGTAACCTTGATACCTCTCCTCTCTCCCATCCATCAATATTAGTAGCAAGGGAATACGGTGAACTTCATCTAGTACTTTCTGAAGTCTCATTCTCCAAGGATGCCTGGGATCTACCCTTTTACACGTGACAAAAACGAATGATAGAAATAGAAAGAAATATCACAGGCAACTCTTCAACATGTCAAAAAAGAAAAATAGTAAAAAAGTGGTCATCTAGTTTTTGCTTGGAGATTTCTGATGAGAACATGTTACTTCTGAAAGTAGCCGGTTCTACAATTGAATAAATATTATTAATAGGCAGTTTTCCCTAATATCAAGGCTCCATTTTCTTCTGTGCAACTTTTTCCCATTATTCTTACTTTTTGTCATTGAAGCTAAACAGAATGAATCTAACCCTTTTACTGCATAACCCTTACTACATGAAGACATATAATGGTGTCTCCTCCCCCTCTTCATTCTTCTCTTCCTCAAGTAGAGCATCCACAGTATGATCTTGATTCTCCTTCATTATCCTTGTCACCTTGCCTCACAGAGAAATGTTAAGTGACTTTCCTAGGGTCACACAGCTGAGACAGGATTTGAACTCTTGTCTTCCTGACTCCTAGTTTAGCACTTTTTTTCACTGTCACCTATCTGTCTCAGAGAGAGAAGAGGTCTTGTTCACCTCATTTCAAGTTCTGCTTTTGATACATAGCAGCTGTGTACCCTGGACAAGTTGTCTTCCTCTCACTGCTCCTCTGCAACTCCCTCAGACTCTAAATTGCTTATCAGGTACTCATCTGAGTTGGGAGAAGGTTTCTTTTACTGATGAAATTACAGGTCTGGACCAAGAAACATAATGCCCCTTCTAGGTCTAATTTATAAAGTATTATTCTATGATGAGTTGTCAGATTCCAGGTGTGTGATTGGCTCTCACCACAGTAAGAAGGGAAGAAAGGCAGCTGAGTAAAAGAATTTGTTATCAGTATCTTTGTCTTGATAACCTACATCTATTCTCCTGCCTCATTTTTCTTGATTCCCCAGTTTCTGTCTATCCTGTTTCCAGTTGTTTTCATGGCCGGTTTCTTGGTCATTCATGATTGACTGACATAGGCTGCCTCATCAGGCGCTGGTGATTTCTTGGTTGCTGATGGGTCTGTCCCTTGGAACTTGTATTCTCTTGATTTCCCCTGACTTATCCAGCTTCTAACTTCACTGGGGCCCTGATCTGGATATGTGCTCTACTTTCCTGTGATATGAGAATATCTGTATGTATGATATGTAAAAATCATCTATATCTATATGATTTTTATCATTATGCAATAATGTATCTATTCATCCTTCTATCGTTCTATCCATCCACCCATCCTTCCATCCATCCATCCATCCATCCATCTATCTACCTATCTATCTATCTATCTATCTATCCATCTATCTATGAATACTAATAGATTACTTTCCCAGTCCCCCTCATCTAATGGGTAAGTCATCTGGAATGACAATTACAGAAATATATCATGTGCCCCTAGTAAGGATCTTTGCACCCTGAATCCCTGTCAAAAAACGTACACCTCAGATGGGAGTGAAGATGACTCCCCAGTCATCTAGCAAAGTTGAAGATAGATTCCTCTGAACAATGAGATCTTTCAAATGCTCTTTTTTGTGTATGGGTGATATGCTGGTTGCATCAAGCTCTGGACTATTGTAAAACCTTTTGGATAAGAGCCATAACCGCTCTGAAGAGTTTGGCCTGACAACACAGAAAAGACTAAGTGAATAAATAGTGTCTACTGGGCAGATTATGACACACATTTGAATAAGTAGTCTATAGAACTTGTTCCATGACACGTCCCATAACTTGGGACAGACAATACAAATGCTCAGCAAGTTGGGCTGAGAATTAAACAAAAGGAGAGCAGGTTGGATTGCCTTCAGGAAACTGAAAAGCTTGTTTAATGACTCCAAGTTTCTTCCAGAAATAAGAGTCCATCTTCTTCACAACAATGTTCCATTAGTATCGTAGAATGGCTGCCTGATATGGAGTATACCAGTGTATGAAGAAGTAAAAATGAATATCAGAGGGCCATAGAGAAGCACATAGTGAGTATGAGAAAGTTGTGATAACTGAGGCAATCATAAGTATGGTACCAAAAAAAGCAAAAGCATTCAAAGATCACAAGCCAGGCAACTTTTTATTTATATACATTTAAGAGTGCAGGACCCTAGCTCTTCAGTAGCCCTGGCAAGCACAGGCAGTAGCTTGGTCACATAGAGGGATGGTTAGCCCAGTTGAGAGTCCAGAACTCTGATTTGCTGCCCAGATTACTGATTACTGTTGCTGGACAGAGTCACATGGATCAAATAGTAGGTGGATTTTGATGGTGGCTGAGTTGCCTTTCAGTCATGTTCTATGGAATTTTCTTGGTAAAGATACTTCAGTGGTTTGCCATTTCCTTCTTCAGCTTGTTTTATAGATGAGGAACTGAGGCAAATAGGGTTAAGTGACTTGCCCAGGGTCTGAGGCCAGATTTAAACTCACCAAAAAGGGTCTTCCTGACTCCAAGCTAAGCATGCTATTCACTGCGCCACCTAGTTGTCCCAAGGTAGACCCTAAGACAATTAATCACCAAGTGGTCCAACTACAATGTCTCTTTATCTGATATTCTTGTATACCTGGCCTAAATGAAGACAACTAAACTAGTTATTGGGTTTGTAAGGAATTTCCCCACAAATAGGCAAGTCAATCAATGCCAAACTTTGAGCCATTACACTTTAGTTGGGTCTACTGATAGGCCAACCTCCTCTCCCCCCAATAACCAATGATAAGTTCTGAAAAAGAATGGAAGTAAGAGATATCAGGGAAATGGTCAATAAGAAAAAAATATGAGTTAGTCATATGGTTAGGGAAAGGGTTGGACCATTCCACTGTTATCCTTGATATATCAGGAGACAAGAAAGGCTTCTGCTATGTTGTGTGGCCTTCCTGTGGCAAATGTTGGGGAGGACATGGAGAAGAGTCAAAAAAGAGGGCCAGGCATGAATGGACTATGGCCTGCATCATTAGAGAAAGTACCCAAACTGATGATCTCACAAAGTCATTTTCACATTTTCTTTTTTTTTTTTTTTTTTAATTTTTAAATAAATTTATTTAACTTTTTACATTCATTTTCACAAGATTTTGGGTTCCAAAATTTTCTCCCCCTTTGTCCCCTCC
>CM053770.1:634059664-634072471 GCA_028658325.1 Potorous gilbertii
CTTTGCGGTCAGTTTTTCAGGGCTCTCTGCAACGGAAATCTCCTTCACTGTGTTTCTGCGCGGCTTCCACTGTTCCAGACTTTGTCAGGAGTTCTTTTTACAGGGAATCTATGGGCTGTGCCATTTTCACATTTTCACATGTATCATGACAAATTTTCTAGCAATTATAATGCTCCAAAAATGGAATAGGAAGCATAGGATGTTTTCAAGCAGTGGTGATGAGACCACTTATCAGGAATGTTGTAATAGGGATTGCTGTTATATCCCTTATGATTCTGTTTGGTCAGTTCTGCAACTATTGAGGTTTTTGTCTTTAGCAATTGATCCTCTCTAGAATATGGTTCTGCCTTGACTTCTACTAGATGATTTAGCCTAATTTCATATTAGGACTAGAAACTCAAGCCTCAGGCTGATCTTGAAATTGTCACAGAGAGACAACATTTCCTATTTCTACCATGTTATGTGCTTTTGGGGAACTTACAGTCCAGTTGTGGAACAGGAAGGAAGCAATAGCACAGGATGGACTATAACTGTGGCTCATAGTATGTATCTGAGAGTAACATACATAAGGTTCACTGACTGATATGTCCCAATGCGCCCTCTCTTGGTGCCTCCTAGCCTGTTTCCCTCCTTTTCTGAAGATAGCAGAAGAATGAAACTGACATCTAGAAAGCATCAGAGACTCAAGGATTTAGGGAAGGAATCTCAGAGGTTGTCTAACCACTTGGCAGTTAGGTAATACAGTAGAGTTCTGGGCCTGGAGTCAAGACCAGAGCTCATATGTGGCCTCTGACATTTACTAGCTGTGTGATTTTGGGCTAATCACTTAATCTCTGTCTGCCTCATTTTCCTTACATGTAAAATGTAGATAATAATAGAATCAATTCTAAGGATTTTCATGAGGATCAGACAGGATAGTATTCTCTTCCCCATCTCCCTCCTTGGTCTTATTCTGAAAATGAAAAAGCCCCTTTGACCAAGCAATACCACTTCTAGGCCAAAAGATAGCCCAAAGATATCGTAAAAATGGGAAAAGGACCCATGCTTACAAAATATTTATAGCAGTTCTTTCTGTTGTGGCCCAGGACTGGAAATTGAAGGGATGCTAATCAATTGTGGAATGGCTGAACAAGCTGTGATATATAAATGTAACGGAATACTATTGTGCTATAAGAAATGATGAACAGAAAAGCCTGGAAAGACTTACATGAACTGATGCTGAGTGAAAAGAGCAGAACCAGGACAACACTGTAACCCAGTAACACAGTAACAGCCACAGTGTACACAGACTGACTTTGATAGACTTGGTCCTTCATAGCAAAGCATTTCCAAAGGACTCACAATGGAAAATGCCATTCACATCCAGAGAAAGAACTGTGGAGTCTGAATGCAGAGCAAAGCAGACAATTTTCTATTTTTATTCTGTTCTATTCTGTTTTGTTTTTCTTTCTTATGGTGCCTCCCATTCATTCTAATTCTTCTATACAACATGACTAACATGAAAATATGTTTAACCAGAATGTATGTGTAGAGCCTATATCAGAGTACATGTTGTCTTGAAGAATGGAGAAGGGAGGAGAGGGAAGGGAGAAAATGTAAAACTTATGGAAGTGAATGTTGTGAACTAAAAATAAATTAACTTTGAAAAAAAGAAAAAGCAATAAGGAGAAAAATATGCTTAAATCTTCATTCTAAGTCCATCCATTCTCCATCTGAAGGTGCTTCATCACTGGATCTCTGGAATCATGGTTTGGTGTTTGTGTTGATCAAAGTTACTAAGTCTTTCAAAGTTGATTATCTTTATAATATTACTATTGCTAGGTACAGTGTTCTCTGGTTCTACTCACTTCATTTTGTATTAGTTCATGTAAACCTTCTGAGTTTTTCTGAAATCAGCTCTTTCGTCATTTTTTTTACAGCATAGTAGTATTCTATTATAATCATATACCACAATTTGTTCAGTCATTCAGTGACTGATGGGCATCCCTTCAGTTTCTCATTCTTTGATAGCATAAAAAGAGCTGCTATAAACTTTTGTGTACATTTTGATTCTCCCCCACCCCGCCCTGCTTCCCCCTTTTTTAGTCTCCTTGGGGTAGATACTTAGTAGGAGTATTATTGGGTCAAAGGGTATGCTCAGTTTTATAACTCTTTGGGCAGAGTTCCAAATTGTTCACCCTAATGGATGGACTAGCTCACAACTCCACCAAGAATGCATTAGTGTCCCTATTTTTCCATGTCCCTTCCAGCATTTCCATTTTCCTGTTCTGTCATGTTAGCCAATCTGATGATATGAAGTGGTATCTCAGAGTTGTTTTCATTTGTACTTCTATAGCTTTGATTTCTAGAAAATTGCCTATTCATATTCCTTGACCTTTCATCAATTGGGGAGTGTCTCTTATTGTTATAAATTTGGGTCAGTTCCCAATGTGAGAGAAACAAGATCATTATCAGAGAAATTGACAACATAGGTTTTTGATTTTTTTTCTCAAATTTTCTGCTTTCCTTCTTACTTTAGTTGCATTGGTTTTGTTTGTGAAAAAACTTAAAAAAATTTTAAGTAATAAAAAATAATGAGATAATATTTGTAAAATGCCTACCACCATGCCTGATATATACTAGGTTCTCATCAAATGCTTCTTTTCTTCTTTCCCAATCTTTTAAATTTACAAAGAAAGAAAACCCAAAATCAGAGAAGTAAAATTAATTATTCAATGTCACACGAATCTGGACTGAGTGTTTATGAATAGACTAGCAACAATTAGCAGTGATCTGAGAGAGAAGAGCATTGTATTCTCAGACAATTATTAGTTATATGACCTTGGGCAACTTAACTTCTCTCAGCCTCAGTTCCTCATTTGTAAAATGGGGCTGATAATGATAGTGTTTTGTATACCTTAAAATGCCATATGCCTGTTAGCTGCTTACTCCTAAAATGCTTGGTGGAGGACTGGAAACTTATGTGAGAGGACAAAAACCATAAAGGTGTGAGAGAAAGAAAGGCTGGAGTGGGGAGATACGAAAACCTCAATCTAATGCCAAGGTGCTAGTGCACAATGGTAAGACTTGTCTAAAAGTTGGAAAAATGTACCTTGGGCCACTCTGGTGCATCTGGTAAAATTTATTCTGTTTTTTTTTTTTTTTGCCACTTGAGTAAAAGTAGTGGCTGACCCTCTCCTTTAAAGGGTAATAACTTTAGAGCTGAGCCAGGTTACCAGTGCCAGCAGGAGGTCAGGAAGACAGATGCCCTGGGGCTGGAGGATTAGCAGGCATCTCAGAGTGCCAGTCTGGGGAAGGGAAGTGAAAGGAGGTTGGACAGGTGGATTAGGATGTCAGGAAGACAGCGGCTGGTGAGCATATGGAAGGAGAAACTGAGCAGGTAAGGGTCAAACCAAAGAGAAGCATGCTCCAGATCAATGCCTCAGTGTAGAAATGGCATTAGTTTATAAAGTTAGGAATAACCAAGATCATAGAGCTAGAATTACAAAGGGGAAGGGACTAAAAGAGAGCTGAGAGAGCATCTCTAATCTGACACTCTTACTTTACAAATGAGGGAACTGAGGCACAAGAGAACGCAGTGACTTTCACAAAGTTAATGACATGTCAGTGACCAGAATTCAGATCACCTAACTCCTCATTTCGTGACTTTTTATTGTGTCATTTTATGACATCAATAATAGCTAATAATTATATAGTACTTTAAGGTTTGCGGGAAAATTTGCATATGTCATCTCATTTTATCTTCACAACAACCTATGAGGTAGAATTATCATCCCCATTTCATAGTTGGGGAAACTGAAAATGAGAGAAGTTAAATGATTTGTCCAAAGTCACATAGCTAATAAATGTCCGAGGTTGGATTTGAACTCAGGTCTTCCTGACTCCAAGCCCAACACTGTCTGATTCATCATCTAACTTCATCTTTAATAGGAACTGAGTAGTGAGTTCACTTGAGGGTTGTGGAGTTGGAGGTGTGCAACAGAAGAATTTGATTAAAGAAAGAAGCACCTATTAAGTTCGAGGGAATAGAGTACTGTGAATATACAGGCAAAATAAGGCAGTCCCTGTCTGGAAAGAACCTGTGATATGTATTGAATGAATGGGAAGCCCAGAGGTGAGCCAAGAATGAGAATGGGCCACAGGCTGGTGTTGAACTTGAGGACAAAAGAACTCATTGAACTGAGATGGAATCTTGAATTAGTGGGGCCACATTTAGGCTGAGGAGGCAGAGGGCAAAAACTGGGACACAAGTTGTCCAGTAATCGATAACCAACCAGCTTTCACTAAGAATGATGGGGTTGGTACAAGTAGGGATGAGACTGTGCCTGCCTTCAGGAATTTATGTCCTACTAGGGAATATAGGTTCATGTATAAATACAAGACATATAAAATGAAATGATGTTTTCCCCCTATGCTGGGAAGGTGGATATAATCAAGAAAGTTGGCTTAAAGGAGATAGCTCTTGAGCTAAGACTTGAAGGAGCTAAAATCAATAAGCAGGAGAGGAGGCATGTTCTAGCATGAGGACCGCCTGCGGAGAGAAACAGTCAGGAGATGATGGAAAAGAGAAGGCTAATAAGGAAAGGTAAGAAACTAAGAGTCAATTGGTAGGGAAAGAGTATTAAAAAGAAATTCAAGGAATAGATCCTGGAATAGAGGAGGTCATTCCCAGGAGTAAGGCACCATGGGAGTGATTAAAATCTTGCCTGGGTTGGAAGGGAAAGTCGTGTCAAGCTTCTGGAATCCTGTGGCAGGCTGGTAAATTTTAAGTAGCAAAGATGGTGAAAAGAGACCTTTGCTTTCAAGGTGCTGAGCACAGGGCAGATGCCAGAAAGGTTTTAGAAACAGATTAGCAAGGGCCTTACTGTGTTCCAGACACCATACTAGGGAGGGAGAGCTTCTCTTACATAGGGGCCAGAGAGAAATGCCAGACCCAGAGGGAAAGGGGTGTGTGTGTGTGTGTGTGTGTGTGTGTGTGTCCTCATCCACGCGTGTGCTCTATTTGATATTTAAAGTCCTTCACAATGCAGCTACATCTTCTCCTTCTAGGCTGATTACACATGGCTCTCCCTTGTGCTCAATAAATTCCAGCCCAGTTGTCCCACTTGCTACTCTCTAGCCTTGACATTGCATCTCCTATCCATGGGTTTTTACTAAGGCTGTTCCCAGTACGTGAAACACTCTTCCCCTTAACCTTGACCTCTAGTACCAAGAGGTCTTTCTTGATCACTTCAATTTTTCCTATTCCCTCTTCCCAATAACTTTGTATTTATTTTGTATTTTCTCATCTGTGTACACATACTTTTCTCCTCATAGGTGAGCATCTTAAGGGGCAGGGACTATTTAGTTTTTTGTTCATCTATCTCTAGTTCTTGAAACAATGTTAAGCATATAATTGGCATTTAATACCTACTTGTTGAACTGAATTGGAGAGCTGGGTGGAGCATATGTTCATTGAGTGAATATTACTGGGGGTCCTTTTTGTTACCGAAGAACTCAGAGAATGAGATTTGGCATAGGGCTACCAGAAGAGGACATGAAATGCTTTACTCAACTAACCTAGGGTTCATGAATGTGACACACACACACACACACACCACCCATAAACAATTTATGTATATATGTATGTAAAAATTGTTATATACATACATGTAACAAAGTACATATATAGGTTACTAACCTACGGTTCGTGGATTTGTCACATATGTGTAAAAGAGTGCTGCAAACATGCATCTATGTAACAAATTGTTACAAATGTATATATGTAACAAAATGTACGTATGTAACAAATTCATGAACCTTAACTTAGTAACCTTTGAGTTAAAGGAATGTATATGTGTGTGTATACACACACTCACGTTTTCATATACTCATAACTGTTTTTCAATAAAATTGGTTTCCTTTGAAATTCTATATATTTTAATATATGAATTTAAAAACATTATTTTGAAAAGGGTCCATAGGCCTCACCAGGGTCCATAATATAGAAAAGGGGAAGAAGCTCCATTATAGCTGAATCTAACTTCTCCTGTTTTGGACACTGGAGTCATGAATATTGGATTGAGGAAAGATTTCTAGATCTCCCTAAAATGGAATGGGGGTGGACAGGGGAGGGTAAGAGAAGAAAGTCTAAGTGCTTTTCCATGTCCAGGCCCTGGAGAGCCAGCAGAGGAGAGGAGCTAGGACTCAGGCTTGGCTTTTGAACCCAGGAAGTCTGAATTAAGAGGCTGGAGCATGGAAAGGACAGGACCTGGCTTTATTTTGCCCTTGTCTGTAACTGAAGAGTAAGGAGGCAGAATGGATCCATATCAAATCCTTTGTGCAGTGAACAGAGACATACGCTTTCTTTTCCGCTAATTCAGTCTGGGAAGGCTGGCTCCCTCTCAGACTCACAGATTATGATCCCCAGGGCCAGGTCCCAGCCTGGGACACCCACCCACATCTTTTTGGTCTATCTCATTTTACCAGCAGTGTTGCCTGCAACTGGAGACTTCCCCTGGGTTCCTTGCAGCTGGGCTCTCTCCATACCACTACAGGCAAAGCACGAAGTGGAGAAGGAGGAGGTGGGTGCCTGCCTCAGAAGGAGATGGGGAGGCTAGGGTGTATTCACGTGGGCACTGTACTGCCACTTCCCAAAATAGGATGACTCTGCTCTGTAAACCCTCTGTGCCAGCTGTGCTGAGAGAACAGCTCCTTCCTTCAGCTTGCCAACTAAGCAAAGGTCAAGGTGGTGATGGTGGTGGGGCTGGACAACATACTGGCATTAGTGTCACTGAGTATAAATAAAGGATATAGTTGATAGGCTGACCCCACCTTTTGGGCTCCAAAGATGATCACGGATCCCTATTGTCCCGCAAAAAAGGATGACTTCCATGAGGTAGTCTGAGTAGATACCCTGTGATGCCAGGCCATTAAGCACAATGTCTAGGGACCACTTGGGAAAGCACAGATAACCTCACAGGCTTTTTAATAAGATGACCAGTTCAGTGATGCTACAATTAAATCAACACTATTTCCCCCAGATTCTTCTTCTATGATGGATCTTAACTTGGAGAGGATATTGCATTCCAAGACCCTTGTCAGTAGGGCCAGCCTTGCACAAAACTGGGGAGCAGGAAAAGTTTGATTTTGGTGCACTCTCACCCTCCCTACCAGTGCCCTTCCTCTGTTCTATACCAATTCCACCTCTCTCTAGACTAGATGTCAACTAATACTAATTTAGTGTTATAGATTCAGAGCTCACAGGGACCTTAGAGATTATCATGTTCAAACTCCTCGATTTGTAAATGAGCAAACTAAGAACCAGAGAGAATGAAGGACTTGTTCACACAGGTGATAAGCAGCAGACAGGATCTGAACCCAGGTTCTTTGATTCTAAATCTAACCTCTTTCTACCACACTATACTGCTTCCCTATTGCAGTCCAGGAAAACTCTGAATTTTTAGGCCTAGTATTTCTCAATCTGATGAGTTGTCTCTGCTCTAGCCATACCATTTCCTCCTACTTGGCATCTTCTCCTTCTTGCCCTGCTGTCCCCATTTCTTGTTTATAAACTGCTTATATCTGGGATATCTCCTATGCCTGGATATTTCCAAGTTAGAAACATCTAGCTTCCTCACTAATTTTTGCCACACCTCCTCCCTCTAATATCAAAGGTAGGAAATTGATTAGATAGGATTAAGGTAGACTCCATTCCTCTCTGTAAAACTTCATAATTCCTGAGTGTCCCTGATGCAAAAAGTTCTGATGGATTGAACTGCCCAGAGTATGACCATCATGCCTGAGGTCCTGCAGTGACATCTCTGGCTCTATTCTATCTCTTCCCTCTTGAGAGTTGTCATTTGCTGCCTTATTTGGTTTAATGATGTGCCAAATCCTGGAAGTAGATCCTTATAGGACTTCTCCTTCCTATCATAGAGGCTGTAGCAACATCATGTCCTCCAGTGACACCTCTGGTTTTACTCCTTGTTTCCCATTGGGAAGTGTCATCTGCTGTCCTATTTAGGGGTGGTGAGGTGAAGGGTGTCTAATGTCATTTCCTTGTTGTTCTGTCCTCTCCCTCCATTCCTTTTGGGGTATCGCCATTTGAGCCAAGAGACACTCCCTTAAGCTTGCCAAATAAAAGGGCCCATGGTTTCCAACAGTCATCTAATTTGCCTCATCTAAGTCTGGAAAGCTTCTTTAGGTCCCAGAAACTGAAAGTGATGCTTCCTTAAGAGCTTAATGTATTATCCCTTTATGGGGGGATTTATATTTTAATGGAAGACACTGGAAGATTCAGAGAATAAGTATCTAATGGCAGACTTTCAGACTTTGTGGTATCCAGGCTAGGGAGATGTTTTGAGGCAAGTGGGAATCCCCATCATTTTTTTTTTTGGTATTTTAATGTATCATTTGATTGATATTGTTTTATTTGTATTTTCTATCTACAGGCATCATGGTGTCCTTAAAATGAGGAAAACTTAAGTTCTTGACCTCTCTATGACACAAACTAGCTGTGTGACCATAGATGACAAATTACTTAACCTCTCTGCTTCAGGCAATACTTTAAGACTTATAGAATATTTGCCAATCTACATTAGTAGAAGGAACTTTCACATGGGGATGAAATCAAAGAGTCAGATCAAATACAGAGGTTTTCTTTCCTTCACAAAAACCTTGGAGGCTCTCAGGATGATTATGATGATTCCATTTTACAGGGACCCAGAGAGTTGGAGTGACTCATTCAGGAGTGGGAGGGGCAAGACTCTAACCTAGATCCCTTGACTCCAAGTCTTTGTATTATACCACATTATTCCTTGCACTCAAGCACTGAACCTGGAGCGAGGAAGACTTGAGTTCAAACCCAGCCTCTTATACTTCCTCACTATGTGACCCATGACAAGTCATTCAACCTCTGCCTGACTCAGTTTACTCATCTGTAAAATGGGGACAATAAAAGCACCTATCTTGCAGGGTTGTTATAAGAATAAAAACATTTGCAAAGTAGCTTTGCAAACCCTAAAGTGCTATATAAATTCTATCACCACCTTCATCGTCATTAATGACTTTGGACTTCACTTGCATCTGCTAACCTGTACAATCTTGGCTCACCCCTGCTTATGCAGAGCCTGGTCCTGTTCATCCCAAGGGACATGTGAGTGCCCATGATCTTGCCAAGTGGCCATTCCCAGATTGACCTTTCAGTGGGGTGGAACAGTTCCCAGCCTAAATCCAGAGTGCCCATCTGTTTTCTAGGTCCTAACTTTAGTTTCAGATCTTCTGGAACTACCCCTCCCCATCGTCCTAACTCCTGAACTGTCCTTGTCCCAGTTCTGGGATGAATAACCCAAGACATCTGAATGAAAGGCAATGAAGACTAGGGCAAAGAGCCCTGGATTTGGAGTCAGAGGACATGAGTTTGAATCCTGCCTTTGCCACTTGCTACCTATGTGCCACTTGGTAAGGTATTTCACCTCTATAGACCTCAGTTTCCTTTTCTGCAAAATGAGAAGGTTGGATTTGATGGCCTCTGAGATTCCTTCTGGCTCTAGACCTATGATTCTGTAATGTGGGTTTGAATCTTGGCACAGCTGTATAACCTTAGGTAAATCATTTTACCTCTGGACCTCAGTTTCCCCATTTGTAAAAGGGGGATTGGACTTGATAAACTTTAAGGTCCTTTCTAGCTTTCAATGTATGATCTCTTCACACCCTATGTCATGAGGCATCTTTGCAGAGCTGGTTTCAGCCTAAGCTGGGGAGTCTATCCCCCTTTTCCCTTTCTTATAGAAGCAGATATAGAAGTTGGAAAGGGATCCCACCATGACAAGGTGGCTGAAACGACTGCCGGATCGCCTGCCAAAGAAGTGAATGAAAAAATTTCTGCTTCTTTGCCAAGGAAGTGCCAGATGTTGGTCCCCACGAGTTGTTGATTTACACTGCAACTAGGCATTGTCTTTGTTCTATATCTCCCAGTTGGCCTGGGCTGCAGGGAGGCTGTCAGATTGTTTTGCAGACCTTATAATATGTCATTATACCTTCTGTGTGGATGAGAATCTGGAGGCCTGGCAGGTCAGGAATCATCAAATTCCAAAGTTGAAGGAGACCTCAGAGGTCAGCTTACACTAAACCCAACTCATTTTGCCCTTACTACCAGACCAGACCTTCCTAAACTCTTTCACTATTGGCTGTGTAAGGAATTTGGATTAGTCAGAGATTAAATGCTAGAACTGGATTATGCCACCTGCTCCCACTTTCATTGTGAGCTTCTCTTCCCCTTCCCTCCCAAATCCCTTACAAACACATCCTGATACAAGACCTTTCCTTTCCTTTCCTTTCAGAACTTGTGCTCTATCCACGCAACTCTCCACTTGTCTCCCCTTTGGTGTTGTCCATCCCCAGTCTCCTAGCCTCAGATGGCAACATCTAGCCCCAGATAGTCACTTAAGTGGCCAAGATATCTGAGGATCTGTAGGACTCTCCACCAGAGGATTAGATTTAGACATAAGTTAAGACCAAGGCTTTAGGCTAGTCTCAATATTTTAGACACCTATTCACTGGTATGAAATAAATATCTTAGAGTGGTGGTGGAAGCCATAACTTTCCACACAAACTCAGTGGCTGCTATCCTATAGAGATCTTCCTTGTGTGCTTGACTCCCTCCCTTTTCCCATGCTAAAGCTCCCTTTTCTTCTCAGTGAGTGAATGACTTCAGTGAGTGTCATTGATTTCCAGGGTTCATGTGTATCCTCACACAAGGGTGTGGAAGGGGGTATTCTATTTCAAAAAGAGAATGAAAATACAGAGTAAGTTGTTTAAAGAGAGGAGAAAATTAAAAGGGTGAGGGGGAAGAAAGAGGAAATACAGGAGAAGAAGGAGCTAAGGCGAGGGAGGGGAGAGGATAGAGTTGGAAGGGAGAGGAAGAGGAAGAAAAAGAGGAGGGCAGAAGAGGAGAGGAAGAAGAGACAGAACTGTGAAGAAATGGTAGAGACAGGAGACAGAGACAATAACCAAGTCTCTCAGACTCTCTGTTCTCTCAGACTTCCTGAGAGAAAATGAGGATGAAGAGGATGGGGAAAACTTGTATGAAGAGCATATGTCTTTCTAAATTAACTTCTCAGGCTTAGAGGACCATTTCTTCTTTTAGTCATTCACTGCTCCTCAACCCAGGAAACTTGTTTTGGACTTCAGAAAAGACTCTCTTCTATTTCAGAAAAGTTCCCTCAGAATTTCACTGTCCTTTCAGTTAATCCAAACATGTTCATTAATGAGTATTCATAAAGTGGACAGTGAATAGGTGCTGGGGATATTCTATAAATAATAGACATAGTCCAGGGTTTAAATTATAATTAGGAAAGATGAACCATAAACATGCAATCAATTGAACTAGATAAGTGTAGTGATTTTTAAGAAGCCCTTTAAGGAAAAGGTCAGGGAAGAGGGACAGTCAGAGATCATACAGGAGAGTTGGGAAGTTGGCAATCTTGACCTGAAAAAACTTATTTCACAGATTAGCCCTAGGCTATTGATTTGTAATAAGGATACAGGCCTTTGCGCTGGGGCTGCCTGATTTATCAGGTCTTTACTCAGGGCCTATTTCTAAGGATGCTAGAGTGTTTTGTAGCTAAGGTACTTGTGAGATATATGGAGTGACAAGTGTTATTCCAGTTTTAATAGATGAGGAAACTTAGTCCTAGGGAGTCAATAGCTGGTCCAGAAACAAAATGGGATTCAGTGGTCTAGCTACTAAAACTGGTTTTTTGACTGTTGTATTATGGGAAGGTATGGGTAAGTCTAAGGGCAGCCCTGGAGCTTAATTAGCTCCTTAAGGCCAGCTGGTTCTGGGTAGCTACAGACTCGAGTCTGAATGTCCTGAGGAATCTAGGTAAGAATGTAAAGTCATTAGATGTTTCAGTCCAATCCCCATCCCAAACCCAGTCCAGAGCTTTGAACATTCTATGGTTCCATATCCATCAGTTTATATTTGAATATCATAGTACGCAGTTTGTACATTAAGGTGCTGACAGTGTTTCCTGTCAGGATTTTTGTGTTTTTTGAGGAAGATGACACACTACTCATTTTCACTGCTATCCTTTTTATCTTACCCATTTTCTAGGTAAGGATATATATCCTCATAAACCTAGCCTCCCAGTTCTCATGGGCCTCAGAAGGGTTACAAATATTGGGGAGGCTTTCTTTTCTTTGTTTTCTTTTTTTGTAGGCATAGTGATTGGGACTGTACCCTTGATTTCATTAGCATCTTCACTTTATGTTCTTCACTTTATGGTACTGCCTTGGACATTCATGCCACATTAGAGTGGTTACCCTGAAGTACTATTTGGTATTTTAAATTTGGCATCATGGGGAAAAATTGACCATCAGATTCCCTTAAGCAATGTAGTATGCAAGTGGAACAAGCGAATTCTGATATCCATGCCAAAAGAGACTTTGGTAGAAGGAGGAACAGGAAAAAAGAAAGAAATAATAAAGGAATATGGGGCCTGCTAACGAGTTAATGGGCTAACTTTGACCTCATGTTTGTTTTTTTCCTCCACAATGATAAGAAGGGTTATTTTTCTGTCCAATGGATCACAGGCACAGCTCAACTGTAATCCACTGCTCCATCATTTCCAGCCAATTTATTTCAGTTACTCTCCTAGTTATTATTTTTGAACAAAAATCAAAAAGTTTTCATATATGCCAAGCATTTGATGTTATGAAGAAAACAACAATAAGTGTGATCCCTGCCTTTGAAGAATTTATACTGTATTTGGAGAAATAAGAGAAACGTGCAATGAAACTGAAGCAAAGAATACAACAGCAATA
>CM053770.1:634072571-634241381 GCA_028658325.1 Potorous gilbertii
GGAAGATGACACACTACTCATTTTCACTGCTATCCTTTTTATCTTACCCATTTTCTAGGCAAGGATATATATCCTCATAAACTTAGCCTCCCAGTTCTCATGGGCCTCAGAAGGGTTACAAATATTGGGGAGGCTTTCTTTTCTTTGTTTTCTTTTTTTGTAGGCATAGTGATTGGGACTGTACCCTTGATTTCATCAGCATAGAGAAGTTCAGCCTGAGGAAACTCCCTCTAGCAATGCAGATTGACACCTTCTCTGCAATTCATAGTTTTATATTCCTAAACTGAGAGGTTAAGCAACTTGCTAGGGGTCACATAACCAGGATGTGTCAGAAGTTGGACTTGAATGAACCCAGTTCTTCTTGGCTTTAGAACCAGTTTTCTATCTGCTATGCTACACTGGTTTTGTTTCTGTTTCGATGTTTAAAAAATTGCAAGCATCTTTTAAAATATTTAATGTTTCATTGATGCTTTTTTGTTTGACAACACAGTTCTTTTTCTTTTCACTCCCACCACAAGACTGACAACCCCTCTCACCCTGGAAAACAACTAATATAATGACCTTGTCTGACAACATATGCAACACAATGTTCCTGTAATCCTCCACCTTTGTACCAAGAGGGGAGTTATGTTCCATTATTTATTTTCTGGGATCAAAATAAATGAATAAAATTCCTCAGATATTCACTCAGGTCTCTTATGTATGCACATATCCATTACCTTTACACCTTATTGCCATTGCCCATTTCTCAATAACCCTTTACTATCCCTTGATGCTTCCTGAATATTTGTTAACCATACTGTAATTAGTGCAACTATACAACACACCACTGATGCCAGTGAGTGATCTTATCATACAACAGAATAAATTAGCACATTTCTATATGCATTTGTGAATGTCTTATCAACATTCAAACTGTGTATATGTTTTATTGAAACATCCTACACAATTAAGTACTAAATATATACAGCTTGTGAACTTCTAAATGACCAAAGAAGGTGGAAAGAGGTAAGATGTATTCATTAATGTATGTGTCATTTTTGTAATTCAAATGGATCTGTCATTACAATTGTATAGGTCTGATGTACTGAATACATTATGATTTCACACACACACATAGAGCTGGAAAAGATCTTAGAGGTCACCCAGTAAAACCTCCTCCTTTTTGTAGATGGTGAAACCAAGTCCCTGAACAGTGATACAATTTGCTCAAGATCTCATTGTTAATGGCAGATCCATGACTGGAAACCAAAGCTCCACTTTATTTGGGGATCTTTTTGCTACACCCTACAGGTCTTTATTAAGATCCCATGGTGTACCTAATACTATATAGAGATAAAGACTGGAAATGTGAATTTACAGGTATTAGGAACTTTCAGATGAGGAAAATCTCCCTACCAATCCAAGTGGGCATCTTCTTTGATGACTTATGGTTTTAGCTGCTTAGAACATTTAGAGGCTAAGTGACTTACCCAGAGCCAATGTGTGTCAGAGACTGACCTTGAACTCTGATCCTTCTAGAGTTAGGGTCAGATTTCTAACCAATAAACCACAATCCACAGTCACTACATACTCTACATGTGATATATAAGAATATGACATATCTGGGGAATATGTCCCCTCTACCTCCCAAGAGTACTACTTTCTTAAATGATGCCAAATCATATAAGAGATAGATTCCATAATTTAATAATATATCTAGCAAGTGTACATGAAACTACCCTAGTCATTGAGAAAACTAGTTTTACTTGATATCTGCCATTTTCTACAACAATTGACTTCTTAGTATCCACTAGGAGTAAAACACAGTTCCTTCCTGCCTCCGAAACAGTAGCAATAGTGGGGAGCTGTCCACACCTGAAAGGATGTTTACACCTAGATGCTAGGATTCATAGAATGTTCATAGGATTTTGAGCTACAGGGAGCTTAGAGATCATCTAAATCTGTAGAGTCTGAGGGTTCTTAACTTTTTTGAGTCATGCATCCCTTTGGGTATTATAGTAAATGATATGGGGAACATTCTTAAAAAATGTTTTTAAGTGCATAAAATTAGAATACATAAGATCATAAATGACACCAATTATGAAATAATGATAATAGTTTTTATGTTATGCTTTAAGGTTTGCAAAACACTTTACATATGCTATCTCGTTCAATGCTCATAAAAACTCTATGGAGTAAATGCTATTAGTAACATTTTACAGATGAAGAAACTGAGGTATGCATAGTTTAAATGATTTGCCTAGGATCACACCGCTAGTGCCAGAGGCTGGATTCTATCTACTGCAGCACTTAGTTGCTAATAGAAATACATGCAATTACATATTTTTTAAAAGCTAACCTCCCAGAACCCAGGTTAAGACTTCCTGACCTAGTTCAACTCCCTCTTTTTACAGATGGATGAGACGACTTTCCAAGGTCACACAAGCAGCAGATAATAGAGTTGGGACTCCAACACAGGTCTTCTGACTGCAAATCTTTCCACTACACCAGAGTTGGCATAGTCACCAGTCTGAATGCATCAAATTAGAAAATGGGCCTCCAGTATTAGCTCAAACTTGTTTGGACACTGAGTTTCTTGGACTCCTGCCTTATGGGAGACTGTTTTTTACTTTGGATTCTGATGCTACCACATTGCCGACTTGTACTTTCTGATCTTGGACTCACTTCCCGTCTGATCCCTCCTTTCTGGTTACCATGTGATAATTGACAATTTTGCTTTGAACAACCCACTGCTTGCTTCTATTTCTCCCTTCTCTCCTTCCCTATTAAGTATAAGTACTAGTATTAGTACCAATGCAGAATGTCCTGCTCAGATCAGGACACTATACTTGTACTACAGTGTGTGTGTGTGTGTGTGTGTGTGTAATTTATTTATTTTATATATGAATTTTATTTGTGCCCTTTATTTTCACACAAACAGTAATTTTACAATAGTTCCTTCTTCTCCAAAATGAGCCTGCCTTTGTAACAAAGAAAAGTAGTTAAAAATCAAGTGCCAAAGTGAATGAATCTGGAAGTACATGGAATATTCTATATTTATAGTCCCTGATCTCTCTACTGAAAGGAGGGAGAGGTTTCCTCATCTCTTTTCAGAGAAAGATTGGTCATTACAATTTCATAGTGTTCACCCTTATTTCAATGTTCTTTTCATTTATGTTATTGTAGTTATTGTATATATACATGTATGTATGTATATATATATATATATATAATATATATGTCACCTGGTTTTGTGTACTTCATACTGTACCAGTTTATAAAAATAGTATTTGTTTCTTTCAATTCTTCATTGTCATTATTTCTTATGGTGCAATGCAATTCCATTACCATCATATGCCACAGTTTGTTCAGTCATTGCCTAGACAATGGGTATCCATTTTATTTCCAGGTTATTGCTACTGTTTTCTATCCCAAAAGTATTGTTATGAATATGTTGTTATATGGGGCTCTTTTCTGTCTTCAGCCTTCTTAGAGCACCTGCCTAGTAGTAGGATCTCTGGATTAAAGATTATGGAAAGCTTGGGGTCAATGAATTCTGATCCATGGAGAGTTCTGGAACAGAATCTTGGGCATGGGATCAGGGCAACAGTGCACAGTTGTGATTATTTTTTAAAAAATATAAATGACTCTTATGTAGACTCATAACACAATAAACTCTTTTGATCACCTACTACATGCAAGGCTCCCTGCTAGGTGCTTACTCTTACCATCATAATAATTCATGATAAATTGTATTTTTCCAGTTGCTTTCACAGCTCTCACATCATTTTATTCTCATAACATTCCTGTTTTTGAGGGAGAGATTTGTAATCAATCCCATTTTACAGGTAGGGAAGCTGTGCCACCAAGAGGTAAAGTGATTTTTACAAGGTCGGTACAGTTGAGCAAGGATTCACAGGTCTGGAACTATTTTCATAGAGGTCTTTTTTGTTGTCATCTCGGAGATAGGCTCCATCTAGCTCAATAAGCTCTGTTTCTATCCCCTTCCCCATGCTTCCAACAATTCAGCACAGGTGAAACTTTAACTGTTTCCTTCTTAGCTCTGCCTGTCACCACTGGAGGCTACCCTGGGATTTGAACGGGCCGAAGAAGATTCTTGCTGTTTGTCAGAGGGTGAGTCCCTTTGCTTAGTCAGGACTGCTTGTCCTGATTATTATACAAAGCAATTTGTAAAGTGCCTCTTCTCATTCTTCCTGACGCAGCTGTGCATCTTAGAAGGCGCCGTGTAATACGCACTCGCTCCCTCATCAAGAGATTGCTCCCCCATCCCCCCCTTACCATCCTGCAACTTTTTGCCAGCTGATCTTTGAAATAAATCTTTCTTTCCCAGTGTTCAGTCTAGCCACACTGTGAGCAGATTCTGCTCCGATCCAGTGCCTCAGGGGCTTTGATGTTGCAACACAGAGGGTCTCTGGATGTCCGAATCTGTGTTCCTGTGCCTCTATCTGCGTATTCAGTAGGACCCAGGCTGATTTTTATCTTTGTCCACTAGGGGGCTGCTTGCAGGGGAAAGGGAAAAAAAACGAAGGATAAAAAAAAACATGCTGCTGAAATTTCAGCAAGAGAGAAAAAGAGAGAGCGGGTGAGAGAGAGACAGCAAAGCAGTCACAGGCTTTCTCCTCTCCTCTGCACGTCAGAGTCAGGCAGCGACCCTGCTTAAGGCTGTTGGCTCAACACGCAGAGGCTGAGAAAGAGGGACAGGGATACAGAGAGTGAAAGAAAAGGGGGAGCCCCTACCCAAGGAAATTACCACTAGTGAAGTGAAGCCACCTGACTTTCTTGGTCTTATTTAGGTTGGCTCCTCTCCCCCTCTTTCCACTCCCCATCCCCGAGTGCTTGGGTTTTATGTTGTTCTTCTCTCTCAGAGAAGGACCAAGAGAAGGGAGAGAGGTGTGTGCTCTAGGTGAGCTTCCCAGCTGGCTCAAGATCGAACAGCCAAGAATCCTCTCCACCAGCTGCCTCCTATCTGCTCCCCTGCCACCCACCCTCAGCCTGGGTAAGTCCAGTGCACTTGTTTCTCAGATTCTTCTCTAATGTGATTTCAGCACCAAGGAGAGCTATGCGATATATTTCTCTGTATGTGAATGTGTGTGCAGGCTGTTGGCACTGAGGTTACATCTCTCTCTCCTCCTCTCTCTGGCGCCCCAGTAAGGTTCTGTGTGTCGGGAAAGAGGAAGGGGCAAAAGAAAAGTACGTCTACTGGATTAAAGGAGGAAGGTGGACTCGGGGTGGGTCTGTGTATCTAAGAACTCGTGTTGCATAAGACAGGTGAGATCTGGGCTGAATTGTCTGTGGCTTATGGGTGTCTGAATGAGCTGTCCTTTTTGTATGTAGATAAGAGGGAGGTATTTGGGAATTAGTCTTGCACCTTCTTTAACTCTTTCTCAACAAGCAATAAATGATGGCAAAGAGCTGAGAAGGAAAATCTGGAGTCTGGGGGCAGGAGTAGCATTAAAAGTTATATTCATTAGGGAAAGGTTGAAAGAGACATTTAATAAAATGTTAATTTTTTTCCAGAATACTTAGGGCTTCCTCTGGAATTAACTTAACCTGACCTTTACTCTCAGTCCCAGGGCTGCCCATATGCTTATGGGCATGTGCAACAGGCAAAGGAAAGGCAGGAGGGGAATCCCTTTGGCTTTATGCCACTGGGTAAGTTTCAGGGTCTCATACACTTTGAGAGAAGCCACTTTAAGTCTCGTCATAGTAGTCAGGAATCAGGAGCTTCCAGGCACTGCTTGATTAACCTTGGCTGCATGATGTTGAGGGCAGAATAAGTCTTTCCTGCCCCCCTTTTCCCTGGGAATTTGCTATTGAAAGACAACACTAGGAAAGGGGTACTTTCCTCTTGTCCAGAAAAGCAGAGATGTAATGAGTATAATTTCTGTCACTTCCTTCCATGCTCTACAATAAAAAATAACCCTTCTCAATAGGTCCCCATCATAATTTAGCTAAATAACCCTGACTGACCCAATCTTCCTTGACTTCCTGGCACTTTAAACTGAATTCATTCACTTTCTCTTGCTTGAAACTCCCTCCTCCCCCACCTATTACCCCAGGAAAGCCTTGGTCTTACAACAAGTGGTATTAAGGATTCCAGAGATGACTCCTTCATCAGGCCCAGTCCATGTTGTGGCAACATCCCACAGGAAATGATAAGGTCATTCTGGAGTCTCTTTGGATTGGACTTACTGAACTCCAGCCCTGAGTTCATCAAAGGCTGTACTGTATTCAAGGATAGAGTTGAGGGATATCCCTTCTCTCTGGATGGGACATCATTCCAATCCCAAATATAACAGCCTTACGGTTGATAATTATTAGTGTTGCTATATGAAACATTGCCCTTTGCTTCTCCCTGGAGATGGACAAAGCAGGCTGCCTGTGGGATGAAAGATATGGTACTGTATTGGACATTATTATTTATTGTCATTTGTTTGGCTCCAGAGATGGAAATCTTGGCATCTCTTTATAAGAGTAGGAAGTGGGGAGAAGGCAGCAAGGAGAGGAATAGGGTTTAGGAGGTAGCAATTATAGGAAATGGATGAGACTGAGAAATGCAATTTAGCAGAGCCTAGCACTGGCTAATTCATATCTTATTTCTCCCCAATCTCCTGTTCTTAAAATACTTGATTTTTAATATTGTTTCCTGATTGACATATCCCTATGGGCAAATCTAAAAATATGTCCCTGCAATGGACATTGGACAAACCACTTTGCCTTAAAGGAGACTTCGTTATTAACTCATTAGTTCTTTTAATGCTTCTTTGAAGTGATAGTCAATCCCATTATGTACCCATTTTACAGATGAAAAGAAACAAGAGTTTAATGCAATTACTATATAGAGTCAAGGATTGAATTATAAGGCTCCTAATATCAGTAGGGGGTTACCTCCGTTACAGAGAGGCTAGAGGCTTGGGTTCACAAGTCTTATCCTCAGTGGTCAATTTTCTTCTTCAGCTCAAGGAAAGGCATCATTTGGTTAACCTTAGCTTTATGATGTTGAAAGTAGAGTAAGTCTCTATTCTTTTTTTAACTCAGGAAAAGATGTCTTGTTGAACTAGGGAGATCAATGGATACTCTGTTGTCATGATGGGGAGGGGGCGTTGTGGGGGAGATTGGTAAAGATCTCTCCAGGTGCTCTTCACTCTTTGTCATTCATTTGAGCATAAGGTAGTGAGGAGTCAGTTGATATATTCTCCTTGACCTTTCTGAAGGGCCATATGTCTATGCCCATGCAGGTTGCCTTCAGCTTGCTCTAGATGGGAAATAGAATTGCAAAGATGTATTTATATTATGCTTCCATTTTACAATAATGCTTTCCTGCAGTGGGACCCTCAAGTAAAGGCACTAGCCCTGGGGCAAGGTAAAAGCAGGCAGAGATGGAAGAGATCTTGGAGAAGCAATGTAATCCACCCCCTTTTTATTTTTGCAGATGTTGAGTATGTCTATTCACAGGATCATAAGATCACAGATTCAGTGCTGGAAGGGACCTTAGAGGTCCCTTTGCAATCCCACTTTCCAATAGGGGAAAAAACTAAGGGCATCCAGAATAGGCACAGACAATTTGAGAGGAAGCCTTTTCTTGGTTTCAAGAACTTTTAAAACATTATGCCCTTCCCCATTTCCCTCCTTTCTAGTATTATTTATCAGTGAACACTATGTACTTTACAAGCCATAGAGGGCAGCTATGGAACGGGATAGGCTTTCCCCCTCTGAAACAGTAGAAGGAAGAGCAAAGAACAGAATTCTGATGGTACCAGCAGTATTCCCCTCTTTCCTCATCTCTTCTTTCATAGGTCCCATTTCCTCGCATCAAGTCTCCATCCTAGAGTCATTGTATTTTCAGATCCTTCCCATTATTCAGGGACCTCTTTCAAATACTAGGTTGATTTGGAGTCAATGGAGACAGGAAGACTCAGGCACCACAGGTAGAGATCTTACGGTGGTGGAGAGTAGAGAAATAACAAGCTGGATCTTGTCCTGTTGCCCCAGGCAATCAATCAGACAGCTTTGGTTTTGGCTCAATATGGTCCTTGCTGTATGTTGTACTTAATCAAAGTTATGCCTGATAGGTCCCTGGACCTTAAGAGAACATTTTAAATTATGTAGAAATGGTAGCTACTGAGTATGCATAATCTTATCTATGGTGTTAGATGGTTTATTGGTAGACTGTGACATTGGACATAGAAGGAATGGCTTTGGTTGTATTTATGAACACCACTAGTGAAAGCTGAATGAGATCAAAGGGAGCCAAAGGGCTTCCCTTGTGTCTTGTCACTGGATTATACAGCTTTCTGATTTTACCTTCTTGCAAAACCATACCTCAAAAGCTGGAGGGAGACACCATAGACTTTTATTTTTGCAAACTCCACAGTTGGGACATTGATTGTTTGGTCAGCTGAGCTAAACTCATGCCACATATGTATCATTCTTGGATGAACTGAGGTAACATGACTATAGTCCTCAATCCCAAGACCTTCTGGGGATAAATGAGAGAGGTGACTGGACAGATGAGCTCTCATGCTAGCTCCCCTCATCCCCATTAGGTAAGTCTTAAGAGGAGATTAAATGTATACTGGATAGTGTATTGGACTTGGAGAGAGGAAGAATGTGGTTTAAATTCCACCTTGTACTTATTAATTGTGTGGATCATGGGCTTACACTCTCTAGGTCTCAGTTTCTTTATTTATAAAGTAAAGGGGTTATGAGTACCTTTACATTACCTTCCAGTTTTATGTGAAATCCAAGTTCCTTTCAGTTATCTCCCCATATATCCTTCCTTTACCTTTGTTGTTAGATTGAGAATAAATGTTGCTCTTTATAACAAACAAAGAAGTCACCAGAAGATGTAAATGATTTGCTAAGGTTGCTGTATCACCAGACACAGAGCAAGGTCCTGCTTTCCCAAGTCCCCTGCTAGCTTTTCTTTGGAGAATCTGCAAGTTCCAAGTCAGAAGGGTACAAGTATGTATATGGGAATAGGGAAAAGGATGAAGACAGTATTCCCAACCCTGATCAGGGACTTTACTAACAGTACTCCTTCCCTGCTCACCTTCCACATCACATCAAGGTTTCAGCAGCATTTCTTCACCAAGAGGTTGGGGACTCAACTCAACTCTTGGAAAATTTAAAGGAAGCTCTATGTGATATTTTTCCATGATGACTGTGTTTTATCTTGTCTTCTGGCTGGGACTTCATGGAAAAGAGTATAGTTTGCCACACCACTAACCCTATGGAAGTAAGGAGAGGTTAGGAGTAGTTCACAATGCAGCCTTTCATGAAACCCAGGCAGAAATTTATACAGAAACTCAGAAAGTTAATGCAAACTCAATAAGGTCAACTGGTAGATGTTCTGGGACCATGCCCCCTTATGAAAAAGAAGTCTGATGTTTCCATTCTTTGACCAACCTAAATCATGGCTTGAGTTGAGGGGATTCAAGGGAATATTCTTTCATGATGAAGGTTTCTTCCCTTGAACAACAAGCCTTTAAATCTATGGACATGCATTTAAAACATCTGTTTCTCATTCCTATAATGCTATTGAGGAGAAGTGGATAGAATTTTGGACTTGGAATCAGGAAGGCACATGTTAAAACCCTGTTCTGACATGTAGTGACTATGCCCAAAGCATCTATCTCCGACTTAGGTCCAAAGTCATATAGGGAATATATGAGGGAGTTGCAACAGTAGAGAATCCTCCATACTATGTATGTCTCTAAATTTTGCATATTTCTACTCCCATCACCTCATAGGTACCTATATAGTAGGCACTGGAGAATGGTTTTGGACTGAAATTTGATTAATGTGATTACTACTAACTTGAAAATTCAAACATTTCTGAACAAAACAAGTACCCATATGTAGGAGGGTGAGGGAGATAACCTTTATTCTTTTCATTTCCCTCTATTTCATTACCAATGTTTTGCTCTCCAACAGCATGGGGGAGCTGGAGAGATATAAACTTTCATATTAAGGGCATAGTTGTACCACCCTTAGTATGCTCTCCCCATAACTTCCAGAAGTACATGGGGTGGCTATCCACTTTCATTGGACAGTCCTGAGCTCTGCCTGCTATGTTGATGGTGATAATGTAAAGTAATGCAACTCAGATTTTTTCCACTCAGGAAGTGTCATTGTTGTTTATGTTTATTTCATTGTTTAAAATAATGGATATTAACTCTGTAGATAGGAAGACTAGAAAGCAGAGGGAGTGACTCTAGCAATGACATCAAGCCTAACTTTCCCTCTTGCCATTATGACCAAGCAACAGCTTAAGGGAAGGTACCATGATGTAGCAGAAAGCACGCTGGTTTCAGAGTTTGAGTACCAGCTTTTACCGTTCCTAGCTGTGGGTACAGTAGGCATTTAATCTTTGTGACTCAGTTGCCTTGTCTGCAAAAATCCTTGCATGACCTACCTCAGAAGTTACAAAGAAACTATTCTGTGAACTTTCATGTCCTAAAGGAAGGCTTTTTTTTTTCTATTTTGATGGAGGAAGAACAAGACCCACTATGGTAGGCTGTCATTGATTTGTCAAAACCTGCTCAATACATCTTCTGAGTGACTCATTGTTGTTTGTGGAGAGACTTGACCCAAAAGAGCCAGAACAGCCAATTCTCACTTGTCCTTGTCTCCACTTCTCTCTCCCCAGTCCCCACCCTCATCTCAGAAAGACTGCAACAAGAAAAGGAGAACTTTGCTTCTGTGGCATGTTTGCATTCAACAGGGCAGTTAGTAAGCCTTGGTGAGCTAGGGAGTGTGGGAATCAGGGCTAAATAAATGGATAGATTTGATCCACATAGGACCTGAGGTGATGCTTGTACCGAGAAATGTGCCACATAACTGGGGGTGCCTTGGAATTTTTAATGGAAATCTGTTTGGGAGGAGTAAGAGACTTAGGTTTGCATCATACTTCTGTTGCAGGGAGTGATAATTTACTTCTCACCAGCTTTATCAGAGATCTGACTAGAGATAACAGGGTCAGAAGTTTGCCCCTCTGGTGAGACCACTAACCCCTTCTCCAGCATTGACTCTAGCAATGGTTTCTTATTCTCACAGAAGCCATCCTACTATGATACACTCAGTTTCCATAATGCCATCTGCCCTGGCAAGGTATGAGATACTCTAAGGTCACTAGGCTGGAAAACTGAACCTAAACATGACAACCTCCCCCTCTTGTGATATAAGGGAGACAGGCAAGATAAAAGATCTGGAGAGTGACCCCAGGGAGTAATTGCTTGCCTCCAAGTGCCTAACATGTTATAACAACTCAGCAAAACTATTCATCATCTAATACTCCCTGAGGAGTCAGGGCCGGAAATGGCAGGTACTGAAGCTTCAAGCCTGAGCGTCTGTTCTCTTATATGGCCTCATAGGCCAGTCCCCTGCGCTATTTACTTGCTGTACCAATTATCTGGTGATTTATTCAGGTCCTTCCTTGAAACAAATCGTGGAAAGAGTCCTGAACCTGGGATCAGGAAACATGGGTTCAAGTCTCAACTCTGACACTTCTTAGTTGTGTGACTTTGGCTGTCATATAACCTCTCTATAGCTCAGTTTCCTCATCTATATGACGAGGATAATACTTTCACTCTCTTCCTCATAGGACTGTTGGACTGAGAGTACTTTTTCAAATGGCAAAGTACTACATAGTAATGTACATGTGTACATATATGTATATGTATACATATATGTAAGAATTACTGCTGTTACTATCTTTGATTATTGTCTCAGACTCATGTTCAAATCTCATCTTATTTCAACTTTTCCCATATTTATATGATCTCCCAAACTGGATCATGAACTCCTTAAGAGGCAGAGCGCATTTTTCATTCCTTGCCCATTTTTTGTTTTAAACCAGTCCTGTGATCTCATCTCTTCCAGGAGTTCCAGGGTAGGAAATTCCCTCTACCAATGCAGGTAGCACCTTCCCTACAACTTAGAGTCTTGGCAAGTTGTGTATCACACTTGTCCAAGGTCTGGCTCTGAGGTCATTTCTCCATGCATTATGCTGGCTCTGTCTTGCATATAGTTGGTACAAAATAAACATTTGCGTATTTTGTCTTTCATCAATTGCAAAATAACATCCCAATGCACTCCTTTTACTTTGCTACCTATTAAAATCCTAGGGCAGTCAGGCGGCCAACTGGATAGAATACTGGTCTTTGAATCTGGAAGACCTGAGTTCACATCTTGCTTCAGATGCTTAATATCTGTCAGGCTCAGTTTCCCTATCTGTAAAATGGGGTTAATAATACTCCCCATATTACATTGTTATTGGGAGGATCCAATAAGATATGTATAAAAGTAACCTTAAAGCACTTTATAAGTATTAGGTATTATAATAAGAAAAGCTATCACCTCTCTGAAGCTTTTCCCAGTCTCCCAACTTGAAAGTATTCTCTCCTTCTTCAAAATATTCCTAAACCACTTTGCTTGGATCTTTCTTTCATCATACTGTATGTTATACCATATTATGTCATGACATATCATATCACGTGATACATTATGTCATAAGCTCCTTAAGATTAGGGACTGCTTCGTCATTGTCTTGGTTTTCCCAGGGCCTAGCATTATGTCTTGTTAGGAGGTATTTGATAAACGTTTGTTGAAATGGCTTGAAGCCAACATAACTTTTAAACTCCCAGAATGTTGAGGGCCTGAGTTGCTACCTCTCCTCCCTTCCCTCTCCATGAACTAAACCCATCAGCCCATTGACATTTCATGTGGTCCAAGAACTAACAGCAGCTTCAGGTTACTTGGCATTTTAGATCAACTCGGCAAACAATTGCCTGGGCTGACCTGGATTTTATATTCTCCTCAAGCACTAATGGGCTGGGCTGGCCTGGGTTTTATATCACCAATTGGTTATATCACCAATTGGTTGCTGTTGTTGGATTTTTTTTCCCTTTATGCCTTCAGCAGGTTTTTTTTTCAAGAGAACTCTTTCTGCCAATTAATTACTTGAGAATTATGCCCGGCTAAAATGAACTTGGTTCTTATTAAGGGGTTACCAGGCCTTGGCCATGTTTACCCACTCAGCCAGGGATCAGCTTCTGAATCCTGTTTTCCGTCGGTTCTCAGGCTTTTCCCCATCTCCCTTCCCTCCTGGTTCCTCTGCCAGTCTGTGCTTTATTTATGAAACCTCTTCCTTTCCCTTATAATTATGTTTTATATAAGAAGAGCAGCTAACAGCCACCTCCTGGCTGGTCTCAAGTAATTGTTTGAGTTTCTGGACCGGGTGCAATTGCAAAGGCTGGAGTTTATATAGATTACCTTGAATTTATCTCCAGCAAGAGTGTCTGGAGAGAAGATGCTGCCTGCTTCGTGAAGTATTGTAAACAGTGCAATCTGCGAGCACAGGTATTTGTGTACGAGCTGTTTGTCTAAATGGATTCCAGTAAAACACACACTCCAATAAGTCAGTTTTGCGAGCCTGACCTGTTCCAGTGTCTTCTGATCTCTTCTCTGATCTTGTCAACATCAAGGCTAGTGGTGGCTCTGGGGCCATCACACAAGTGTGGGGAACCAGGTCACCTGATACTCCTTGTTCCATTTCCAGGCTGACCTGGCTGGCTTTGAGCACACAAGCAACTATAAGTCAGAGCTTATCATGTATTAATTCTTTTCATGAATTTCATGGTACAGGAAATGAGTCTTCTCATGGTTTCTCATATGGGGTGTTCCATCTCCCACCTCCATGCCTTTACTTTGGCTATTCCTCATACCTAGAGTGCTTACACTCATTCCTCATGTCTGCCTCTTAGAATCCAATTTTCTTCAAAACTCAGCTTGTGACTTCTACAGGACTCCCTTTCTAATCCCCCAGCTGCTAGTTCCTTGTTTATAAAAGTTGCTTTAGATTTACTTTGTATGCATTTTGCATATTGTAAAAACTATTCTTCTAATCTATCTTTTTACTGTATATACAGTAAAATAATATATATAATAAATCCTTAGGAACACCCTGAATATATTCTGCATATGAATGGTAATGTTTTATATACTTATATAATTATCTATATTGTATATATGTATTATACTTAATATGTATAAAATGCACATATAACACACACAGAAGTACATGTATATAAAAGCGAAGCCACTTGTCTCTCCCTCACTGAAATATTCCACCCTCATCCCAGAGGTGTGTGTTTGTCCTTCATTGCCAAAGAAGACCATGCCATCAGAGAAATGATGACATCACTTGAATTTGACTTTGTTTTGAGTGAGGGAGGGCTGGGCAGGTCACCAGCCTCACTGCTCCAGAGTCATCTGTATCCAGTGACAAGATATTCATCAAGATGACTGGAGATGATAGTGGATAGAGCACCAGTGCAGAAGTCAGGAGGACCCTGAGTTCAAATCTCACCTCAGACACTTGACATTCACTAGCTTTGTGACCTTGGGCAAGTCACTGAATCCCAATTGCCTTATCCTGAGTCATCTCCAGTCATCCTGATGAATATCTGGTCACTGGATTCAGATGGCTCTGCAGGAGAAGTGAGGCTGGTGACCTGCACAGCCCTCCCTCACTCAAAACAAAGTCAAGTGCAAATGATGTCATCATTTCTCTGATGTCATGATGTTCTTCGGCAACAAAGGATGAACACACTTTCCTACGCATCATCCCAGAGGTATTGCAGCAACAAAAGGAGAACTTTGCTTCTGTGGCATGTTTGAATTGAACAAGGCAGTTGGTGAGTCTTGGTAAATAGAGAGCATGGGAACTATTCACGAAGTAAAATGAATAGAATTGATCCATGCAGGATCTGTTTATTTAGTGCCTACTGTGTGCAAGACAGAGTCAGCATGATGTGGTGCATGGAGAGTTGGCCTCAGAGCCAGACCTTGGATAAGTCAGGTAATCTTTTAGTGTTGTAGGTGACTCACATATACAGTGTATATATAGCTTTGCAAAGTCTTAATGACATTTTAAGCTACAAAAGTTTAAAACTGCGCTAAGACTATTGGGACGACCTGCATTCTATATGTAAATGTACATTTCTGAACATGTAAAGAAAACTGCTTGAAGGCAAGAACTGTTTTAATTTTGCCCTTATATCCCTAGTGCCTAGTACAATGCCTGGCACATAGCAGATAATTAATAAAAGTTGCTTGATTGATAGGAAAGCCAAAGTCTGGCGCAGAACAGGGGAAAAAAGAGTCTTGATTCATGGAGAGCTTTGTATACAGAACAGGGCTCTGTATACATAACCTAACCCAATAAATGGTTGTGCTGAAAGGGGCAGAGGCCAAGGCAGTCTATAAAAGGGCTATCTCACCAGCTCAACCCAGTCAGTGCCACAGAGAGATAGAACTTATAAACTCAGCAGTAAAGTATCTTGGTCAATGCTGTATATATTTATAGAGGTATAAATGAAGTTTAATGCTGGTGAAACTTGCTGCAAAAAGCAAAAGATTTCATCTGTATCTATAGATGAGGTGCAGATGAATTCAAGGTTTTTTGCATTTCCCCATCACAAAGTAAGTCTGCGTGGATACATCCATATACAGCCCAGCTGTAGCTCATCAGAGGATACTAGCTCTGTGAGGGAAGTTCAGGGTCTTAGGATCATCTGTGGAAAGGAAGCATTCAAATACAAAGAAGGGGAAAAATGTCCATTTCCTCTAAGGGTTGTTGAAAGACAGGGAGAGGGAAATCCAGCATTTCCAAATTCAAATGGCATCAAACAATTCACGGTTTGGTTTTGGGGCAATGGGGGCGGGGGTAAAGTTTAGAGGAAATGCTAGCATTTTATTGACTTTAGGTATTTCCAAGCAGTTAATCTCCTCTTCATTCTAGGGAACTAGACTATTTATTATCTGAAGCTATGGAGACCAATCTAGAATACTCTGAAACCTAACACTTAGGCATGTTTATGCAGCTTTGAAGTTTTTCAAGGTGCTTGTCTTATAACCACATCTTGAAGCAGGTAAAACCAAGTGTTATTGTTCCTATTTTATGGATGATGAAACTGAGGGTGGCAGTAATTAAGACTTAGGCAATGTCACACAACATCGTCAAAGTCATGATTTGAACCCAGGTCTTCTGAATTCAGGTTCAGCTCATTATTTAATATGCATAATTCTTCTCAAATATCCCCTCATGATAACCATTACAATGATGGACACAAGAGTAGGAAGTCACATTAAACTGGTTGATATTTTATGGGATGGTAGGTAGTTGATGGTGTAGTGGCTTGAGTGCTAGGTAAGAGTCAAGAATTCATATTTGGTCTTATTTAGATCCTAACTATGTGACTCTGGGCAAGTCATTTATCTTCTCTGTATGCTCATCTATAAATGGAAACTTTATATAAATTTTATATAAATCTCAGCATTTTGGTAAGGATCAAATGAATAAGTATTTGTAAAGTGCAGCACCTGGCACATAATTTATGATAAAGATGATCATGGTTAACACTATGCTGAAGTTAAAAGGAATGGGAATGAATCCTAGGATCATAGATTTTAGACTCATAGTATCAGATATGGTTCTGGAATGGAGCTAAACCAACTTATAATGCAACTATCTTACTTTAAAGATGAGGAATCTGAATGTCAGGGAGATTAAGTTGGTTTGTGCAACATTCCACAGGTAGGATTCGATCAATGTACACCACAGGGAGAAAACCAAAGGATCAGCTTTTGTACACCCATTTAAGAAGATGATAAAAGAAGAGGGAAAGGGTATTTTGGCATGCATAAATAACCCATGACTTGAACCATTGGAAAACAGCCCTTAATTTACACAGACCTCATTCCTTGTTGTGGTTTTTTTCAGAACAATTGCTCATTGTCTCATTCCTTTATTCAAGGTTTCTCTTGGAGACAGTGGAATTTGGCTCATAGCTAGGTCTTTACCTATAGAGAGTAGAAAAATGATTTAGCTCCCTTGCAAGTGCTTTGGTTGATATAGCATTGATTATAGGACAGATCTTATTTAGTTTGACCAAAAAAAAAGCAATATATCACCTGAGTCCACAAACAAAGTCTCTCTCTTTTCTCTTTAGTGAACTTGTAACATTCCCAGACATGTATAGTGTTCTCCAAATTTGTCGTACTACAATGGTATGAGATCTCACCTTGCCTTTCCCAGCTTTCTGAAATCCAAGGGCAAAACACTTAGGGCTATTGAAATCAAATCAACCACTTTCTTAGTTTACAGGTCTACTTCCCCTGGAATTTCTACGGTTTTGCTATTATACTGTTATATAATCTAACCCTGGGGTAAGAACCACACTCCCTCCTCTTCGCCCCATACCCCCATAACCAGGGAACAGAACTTAGGGACAATAGAGAGTTGTCACCTTTCCCTGCAGTCCATGAAACATATCATGGCTAAGGATCTAGCTTCCCAAAGCAGGTTTAGGGTTGGGGTAATGGTGTATAAAAATGAGTGCTCTGTCCTTTACTGCTACCTGGCTTCAGCTCTCCCTTAGCATGGGAACATTTTCATTGGGTCCTGGAGGTTTGTTTTGGGGAGCATTCTCCATTTGTTCTCGAAGGCTAGGAATCACTCTCAATTCACTGATGGTAGTATGTTTTCCTGAAGCTCCTAGTTTGACCCAGGAATTCTTTCCTTTTTATCTAATGCTGTCTCCTTTCTACTGCCATCTCTGGTGTCTCATAATTCTTTCTTTCTTGAGATCACATGGTTCACTGGAGGGGCCATATAGATGAATATCTTTTCTTGAGAGAACCAAATCTGCTCTCCAAGCATAATGCTCTATAATACTTCCTTCAGCTCCGATCTTCTAGTCTCTCGGTCTGTCTGTTTTCTGTCCTTTAAAGGCTAAAACCAGATGTGTGAATTAATTGTGAAACAATAAATTGAATGTAGGCAAGGGGTATTGCCTAAGGCCCAAAGAATTCTTATCTAGGAACTAGGCTTGTCAAGGGATTAATACCTTGTTAAGGCAATACAAAGAAGATCCAAGTGGACTTGACTAGGATTCTCCTATGTGTAATCTAGTCATACAGGTTAATAATGATACTTGAACCCTCTTCTCCTGCTTAATTTTTCTTTTCTCCCTTCCCCATTCCTTCTCTTTCCTTCCCTCCCTTCCCATTCCCAAAGTGTAGTAACCCCTGCCAGGCCCAATTCTATTACTGATTGGCTCAATTTCCAACATAGACTGTTTTGTACCCTCTCCACACTTAGGTAACCTATTGCTCCCAGTGCTCTTGGAAGCTCACTATGTTGGTGCCAGACATACAGACTTTAGCCCCTAGTGCAGCTCAGAACTTCTTAGTTCAAGGGATCTCTTCAACCTCAGGCTCGGCTTCCTGGGAAGCAGAGATTAGAAGAGGATGTCTGACTTTCCATCAAATTTTACCACTGATTCTCACTGCTCCTGTGAAGGTTTCTATATCAGTAATATATATATATATTATATGAAATAGTAATATTTAACATTTTTGTAGTACTTTAATATTTGTTATATGTTATCTCATTGAATCCTCACATGACCCTGGGAGATATTTCTGGTGCTCTATCTATTGGGCCATCTAACTCCTCTACGTATATGGGAAGTATGGAAGGAAGGAATTTTTGGCTAGCAGAATAAGCACTAACATTTTCATAGGATTATGTGTAGGGAGGGAGGGTGTTATCTATACTTACCTGGTACTTTTCCAGTGTCTGAATAAACTTAGCTATATAAGATCTTGGACCAGGGGTTGAAAATGATACCGTTACACAGTGGGGTTCATTTTTAGGGTCAGCTAAGAGGTATAGTGGATAGAGTGCTTGGCTTGGAATCAAGAAGACTTGAGTTCAATTCTTATCTTATATGATTATTAGTCGTGTCACCTTGGGCAAGTCATCTAACTTCCTAAAGCCTCAGTTTTCTGATTTGTAAAATGGGAACAAAAATAACACCTGGTTCACAGGATTATTGTGAAGATCATATGAAATAACCCACATAAAAGATTTTGCAAACTCAAAGCATACATGTTAGCTTTTATTATTGCTGGGTTGGTTGTTTGTCTGTGGCCGGTTTCCAAGACAGACATTTTCTCTCTGAAGGTAGACATACCTTCCCTTCTCTTTTCCTTTCCCTTTGTCTTTAGAAGGTCAATGAGATGTCACAAAACTCACAGGATTGCAATAAGAAAAGCCCCTCTTGATTGCATGAATGAAAATATATTTATTAAGAGATATTCTAATTCTTGGGCATACAAAATGAAAAATCAGCTCAGCTTCCCCAACTGGAAGAGAGAATGCATCCGATAGAATTCAGACATAGGAATAGCCAATGGAAAGGCTCAGAATACTGAAGGGTGCAGAAGTGGGACTGAGGGCAAGACTCAGACATCATTAGGGCTTCCTTTTCCATAGGTCAGATGAGAGTAGATCTGGAGCGTATAGAAGTAGGATAGGTAGTAAGGCGTGGAGGAACTTGGGACAAAAAAAAGGCATGGATGGTAAAACATGGTGATCCTCCATTTCACCAGAAGAGTTATACTGGAAAGTTGTCAGCTCATCCAAGCAGTGTAAGCAATCAGTTGTCACCCTAGGGGTAAAGTCTAACCTATTGGCGCATCCCTGCTTACCTTCCCTCCCCCATCCCTTTCCAGCCCCCTCAACCCCCCTCACCACTTCCAGGAGGTGAAAAGGAGGGGCCAAGCTCAGTACTCCGAAGGTTGGGCCCCCAGTGTGGATTGGGTCACTGATAAGTACTAAAGGGATAAAAAAGGTCAGTATCAGTCAATCTCTTATTAAAAATGGTTGGAGGCAAAGGCACGAGTTATTAAAATGCAAAGAGGAAGCTTGCCTACCCTTCTCTATTTTTCTCGCTCTTCTCCATTCTTATTTTATCAGCTTAATTTAGTAAGCATGAAAGGCCCCTGTTGCTGTCCTCTGAGAATGGATCCCACTCTGCATTTATATGGGAGACTGGAGTGGAGACTTCTGGGACTAATTTGATGTGTCACCCTCCAGGTGAGTCTCCGTGCTCACCCCATAGGTAGCTCTTTCTAGCATGCTACTGGAGCTACACTTCTTTTGTACAGCCCTCTGTTCAAGGGGCCAAAATTGATTGATTTTTCTCTTAGTGAAGATACTTCATTCCATTAATCTCCCCCTGTGAGTCACTGAGACCTGGTCCTATGGACAACTGGCAACCCAGTTTGACAGTCTGAAGCTAGATTCCTGCCACAAGCTTTATAATATAGCTACTCTGGCAAATGGAATTTAGTCTAAGATTACTGAATTGATTGAATTGATTTTGACCATATGCCTTAGAGGCTGCATGTTGCTATGGAAAGGGCACCCACTGATTGTGGAATTAGAGGAGTTGGGATCAAGTCCCACCCCTGTTCTGCCTTCAAGAAAATGTTGGGCGAGTCACTTTGACTCCAGGGCCTCAGTTTCCTCACTGGCAAAATGAAAGAATTAGACTAGATTGCCTCTTATGTTCCACTTTGACCCACAGTCATCCAGTGAGATAAATTTGGTGGTAGGATCAAGGCTAGAAAAAGTGTAGTTTTTACCAGGTTACTACTTACAGCCTTATTTTTCTATGAGGCAACACTCTTCATTACAAATCTTCATGTAAAGGCTGGATGATGACTTGTAGGGAATCGTAGAAGAGGGGATTCCACTAAATTATAGATTTTTTCATATGTAAAATAGAAATAATAATAGCATTTACCTCCCAGGGGTCATTGAAAAGATCAAACAAGATGATTTTTTATTTAGCTTAGCACATTGCCTGGCACATAGTAGGTGCTATATAAAAGCTAGTGATGATGATGGTGGTGGTTGTGGTGGTGGTGGTGGTAGTTCTTGTTCAGGTATGGTTAAAATAAATGGCCTCTGAGGTCATTTCTTGTACTCTAAGATCCTCTCTTCCATCAAGAGCCCTGGATTTTCTGGGATTTTTCTAAATTGGGATTTCTGCTCTTTTCCATCACAGTGGCAAGGGCCAGGCTGGGGCAATGGGTGGGGGTTGGAGTTTTAGAAGAAACCAAAGAACGTTAGGAGATGGAGACATGAGTGAAAGAATAGAAAATGTGGAAAGGACCTCAGAACTCATTTATTCTAATTCATCTCGATAGGAATCTCTACCCATTTTGCCCTCCACCTCAACTCACCTGTGGCGTGCATTTATATGATGCTTTAACATTTGCAAAACACTTAGTATACACATTGCTCATTCCGTTCATGATGATGGTCACCCAGCCTCAAACTGAAAACCTCTACAGATAAAAATTCACTACCTCCCCAATTAGCCCATCCCACTCTTTAGCTGTTTGAAAATTTTATCTCAGGAGAAATGTGCCCTGAAGCATCTTGCAGCTGTTGCCATCCTGCCCTCTGGGACTATGTAAAGCAAGTCTAACCTTCTTGATACACACTCATATATCATTATTCAAGGGCTACAAAACACTTTCCTTACCACAACCCTGTGAAGCTGGTATGGCAAAGAGTATTTTTCCATTAAAAAAAAAAAAGACAGTAATTTGTGAAAGGTCACCCAGTGTCCAGCAGAGAAAAGGATTGAACCCAGGGCTCTTGATGCCGTCACGTTCTTTGCCTCATTCTATGCTACCTCTCCTTTGTGATGTCAGACCTTAAAATAATTGGAAACAACTTCCCTCAGTGATCTTCTCACATAGAATATCCCTCCACTAGGCCTACTGCTTTTCCCGTTGGTAAGTTCCTCCTAGGGCCTCTGTTTTGAAGAGAATCCCAGGCAGGTTAACATTCATTTTCCTCTTATGTTTTCTCCTGACTTCCCCAATTTCAAAACCATGCTCAGGGGGCCTTCTTTTCTTTCCTTCCCTTGCTCACTTTTCTGTTTTTCCCTCCCCTCCATTAGAATATAAGCTGTTTGAAGATAAGGACTGACTTTTTTTTTGCTTGTATGTGTATTTCCAGTACACAGCCCCAACTATGGCCCAGATATAGTAAATGCTGAAATAAATTCTTGTGGTTTTGCCTTGCCTTGCTATCTTATCACTTCAAGCCTTGTCTTTCCTGGACTGTTCCTTGCTATTCTCCTCTCCTCCCTGCTGCCATTTTCTACTAGTTTGTGTGAGCTGTTCACATTAATAAATGTCAGCTGTTGTTATTATTAGTAAATTAGTAAGTGTATTTCTGAGTTTTGGGTTAGAATAATATTATACTGGTGCCATAGCACAAGAAAATTGAGGATGAATTCAGATCTCATCAATCCTAGATTATCTGGGACAAATTTTGTATACTTGTCCATCATCCCTCAACTTCCCTGAACTCTCCAGTTCAATTAATTCCTATATTAAGTGCTAGACTCTACAGATAGAAAGGTTCAAAGGATACAGGCCCTAGCTCCAAGCAACTTACATTCCACTAACTACTACCAGGCTCATCTCTCCTATCCTGGTCCCCTTGTTTTTCACCTAATCTCTTGAACTCTGGCCTATGGTCACCATCATTTCAATTTTGCACTTTTTAAAAACTGCCTTGTGTTCTGAAACTTAATTTATTGTGGCAGATTTTAGAAAGGCTAATGATCTGAATGTTAGTACATGGAAGAGTATTTTTACTTCAGTTAGAAAGGGTCCTCCTCTTCCTCTGACATTAGAAGAGAAGGAAAAGATGGGTAAAGAGAAGCATAGGGTTTTAAAGTGTGGAATAAAGCACATGAAAGAGTTCCCAATGAATGGGCTTAATTTTCTCAGTAAAAGTAAGAGGTAAGGTTATATGGAAATAGGTTGGTATAGAGGAGGTATCAGAGGCTTGGAGAAAGAAGAAAAGTTTGGAACATCTACTGAAGGAAGTGGGGTAGAATCCAGGTAGAATAAAAGACTTGCTCTGTGGCTGTGAGAAAATAATTTGTCACCAGTGTATTGGTCAAAGTTGTATGACTTAGTCTGTAACCGTTCAGCAATTCAGGAGTACAAGAAGGGAAGATTGAGGGTGTGGATAGTCCAGGGTTAATGGCTTGCAGGGAATGAAATACAATCAGACAAGAGGGCAAGAAGTTTAAGGTTGGAGGACAGTTTATAGTGGAATTCATCATCTATATAAGATTGTCTGAAGAGAAGAAAGTAAAGCCAGAACCAAGGTGATAATAGACTGGGTGAATAAGGAAGGAATATATGGCTGGAGGTCAAGAATAGGGTGAAAGATAGGTTGAGGAGGAATTAGATACATCGAGATATGAATTGGTAGAATATGACTATAAATGGAAATTTAGGAGTTTTGTGATCATGGTGATAGCACAGTTATAAGGAGAGATTTAAGGTATCAGTGTTTCTGTGAGGAGGTGAGGTAGAATGAAGATGGAAGTTATAGAAGTTGAGGTCCATTAATTGGAAGATTTGTGTACAGTTGAATAAAAATAAGGGGGTTGTGGAAGACTAAGGAAAGAAGATAAGAGAATTGTGAAAAACTGTTTGTTTCATCTGTTGTATAATAGAATTAAAATCATAGTGATTACATTACTTTCAAAATAAACATACAAAATGCAAGTTATAACATATCAGTGGTCAAGTCTGCCAGCAGGTCTTAACAAGCAAGTGTTGGCAGGCAAGCATGTCGCACATTGTCAGGGGTCCAGCGTGCATTGGCAGGAATGTGTGCATGTAATGACTTGTTTACAATACAGTATTATGTGGTTACATGACACAATAATGCATCATCAAATTTCAATTCAGGAAAACCCCCCACAAATTTATGATAAATTGTTAAATTTAAGATGTGTATTTTTTTTTAAATTACATATTTTTGAAATGATGCAAATTTCAAAAAATTGTTAATGGGTTAAAGAAAGTCAATTTCCAGGGAGGTGCTGAGTAACTTTTTTTCAAAAGAGGCAGTAGGCCAAATAAATTTGGGAACCTCTGCTCTTGAAGAGGTATTGGGCAAATCACTATCTCTCAGTGATCAAGGCAACTCTCCCAGAATGTTATAAAGTACTGGCCTACATTAGTAGAGGGAGTTTCCTCACCTGAGAAGTTTTCTGTACAAATGATATCAGAGGTCCAATCCTTATGTTAATACCCTAGAATACTTGCTACTCTGGGGTCCACAGTGTATGTATCTATAAAGGAAAAGGACAGATGGACTACACAAACGGGATCAGAGAAAGACTTTAGCTTAAAATGGTCAAGGTCTCCCCCTACATCTGGGACCCTGTCCAGTCATCCTGATCCATATCTCATCACTGGATTCAAAGGGCTCTGGAGGAGAGAGTGAGGCTGATGACTTTGCACAGCTCTGCCTCATTTAATCCAATTTACTTGCAAGTCAAGATATCACCTTCCTGAGGTCATTGGTCCTCTTCAAGAATGAAGGCTAAACAATAACAGATAACCTTGGAGACTCTTTGACTCTGCGGATAGAGTGCTGCATTTAGAATCAGTAAGACCTTGGTTTCCATCTCACTTATGACACTTGGTTCAAGATCATGGGCAAGTCACTTTATTTTGTTGCATCTCAGTTTCTGAATTTATAAATGGAACAATGATACCTGTTGCATCTATTTTCAAGGGTTGTTATAGGGCACAAATAAAATGATACATGGAAAGTGCTTTACGACCAATGTCAGTTATTATTATTCATCTACCTCCATATCCTATGATCTCTAACTCCCTTGAAGGTAGCCTTTGGTTTTATGATTGTGTATGATGATGTGCCCTTTTAGTAAAAGGGCAGCGTGCCCACAGGGGGACAAATTGCAGTAGCTTAGGGCTATGATATAGAATTCCAACCCTTCTGGAATTACAAAGATGACTTGACCATGTCTTATTTCCTGCCAGAGTAGCCTTTTTCTCTTTACCACCTATGCTCAAGGGAATGCTAAAAAGCAGTGTGGGGAGCTTGGGAAGTGAGTGGGAAGACAGAAATAAAACTGGGAAGTATAAGGATAGCAGCAATTCTGAAGAGTCTCTAGCTCAACCCTATCTCAAATAGTGTTTTAGAAAATGCTTGAATTTTTTTTGTCTTTTCCTGAAAAAATATTAGGGCCAATTTCTGAGCCATTCATACTGCCTCTTTCTCCTCCCATCAAAAGAACACCACTCTGAAGGATGGGGAGAGGTGGGGTGGGCTAAAGAAGAAATTGCTCAACATAAATGAGAGACAGAACATCTAAAAAGGGAGAAGAAAGAAAACACTAAATGCTTATTTTATTTCACTCAACTGTGGAGGCTGCTGTGGTTTTATTTAAGAAAATTGTCTGTTCTGTTTATTCAACTTGTTTTCATGTCGAAATAATATGCAGCTTGAAGGCTCTCTCTCTAATGCTGGTGAATCCACTTGGGGAGAGCACTTTCCTATTGATTTGTGTGTCAACGATTCAAATGGGGGTATTTATACCGGCTGAGCACCTAATAAAAATTTAAATTATTGTTAAAAAAAAAAAAAAAACCAACACCAGAGAAAAGGAAGGGGAAAAAGTCAAGGAACACTTATCAAAGTCGAGAATTGTTTTTACCAACCCATTAACAACTCAAAGTCACAGGAAGGAAGCCAGGACTCCTACTGGCCTTAGACAAAAGTGGTATGGGCTCCCTCCCACCTATTTTCCTCTCTTCCCTATTCTTCCTAATGGAATCTCCCAATATCACCTCTAGGTTTCCAGCTGCCCACAAGCTGCTAACCAGCATTTTCCCCCTTCCCACCCTTCTAGGCCTTTTCTCTGTTGACAAGCTCCCTAGCCTTTAATATTCCCTCTTCCCTCTATCTAAAACTTACTCTCAGTCAGTTAGATTCCTTGAAAATGAGCCAATTCTCTAGAAAGTGTTAATGACCTCAAGTACTTCATATGTTAAGCCTCTGGAAGTATTTGCATTTTAATCCAAAGGAATGAAACTCTAAGGCTGTTGAAATCTGTTGCAGTGAGTTTTTGGTAATCTTTTTAGAAGACTGTGGGAGACATTCTGTTTTGTGTGTGTGGGAGGAGGTTTTTCCAAGGGCCCTCCACCCAGACCTCCTTTGGAGGGTATTCATCTGGATGCTTTGGAGCATCAGAAGCAGAATGGGATTCCCACCACAATCTCACACACAATTCCAAAGACTCAATTATCACCCTAGCATTTGAGGGCACTGTTTATGCCTAATATATTATTGCTTTATCGCATCCTTAGGACCATCATGGAAAAACTCTAAGTTCTGAATGTCAGAAAGGGACTATAAGAGATGGCATTGAGTTACTAGGTAAAGCATGGGAAGATCTGGGTTCAAATCCCTACTCAGACACTTACTAGCTGTGTGAAAAGGATCAAAGAAGGGATAGGATCCTTTCTAGGAGTAGATGGGAAAATGACAACGGATGAGTTCAGTTTCTTTTTCCTCTGTGGTGGAAAATAATCTTTTTATAGGAAAGGGCAGAATAATTATGACTGATGGGATATCCAAAATAAATGGGTACATAGTAAGAGCTACCCTGGATGAGTTCAAGTCATCCAGGGGAGATCAATGATACTACAGGCTACTGAAAGAATGAGTATTACTCCTGAGCACATTAGTGATTTTTGATTTCACAAAAAGTTAATGAAGTAGAGCTCTAGACCTGGAGTTAAGAAGACCTGAGTTCAAGTGTAGCCTCAGGCACTTATTTGCTATATAATCCAGGGCAAGTTACTTAACCTGTCTGCCTCAGATTCCTCATCTATAAAATGGAAACAATAATATGTTACCTTCTGGGGTTGTTGTTAGGATTAAATGAGCTATTTGTAAAGTCTTCCAGGTCTGGAATTTTCCAATGCTCCACCTACTCTCTGTGTGTGTATAGATACATACCTATACATTTATATGTATACATGTATATGTGTGTATGTATGCATATTACATACATGCATATGTGTGTATGTATATATGTATATGAGAAAAACATCTGAACAAACCTCTCAAGGTCTTTTTCTGCACAAATGAAGTTATGTAGACTAGACAATAGCATAGTAGATTTTGAACTGCTTGAATGACTAGACCCAATGAATTTATGGTTTTGCATTATAACCCATTAGCAAATAAACTCCTAGATTGTATGGACTATTTTTTTGCTCTTTGTATTCCCAGATCTTTGCACAATGTGTGGAACATATTAAGCATTTAACAAATGGTGGTTAATATCAATTTGAAAGAAGGTTTGTAGGGGGAATGCTCCCCCCTCCATTTGTCATTGGATCAGTGATAGTTAATATTTTTTTTATCAGTGACTTAGATGAAGGAATAAATGCCATGCTAATTACATTTGCAGATGTCACCATGTTAGGAAGGACAAGTTAAGCACTGGATCCAAAAAGATCTCAAGACACTAGAACATAGGGATAAATCCACTAAGATGAAATTTAATAGAGAACAATGTAAAAGTCTTTAACTTAGACTAAAAAATGTCAACTTTGTAAGTATAAGATGGGAGGACATGACTAGATAGCAATTCATAAAAAAAAAAAGATTTGGAAATTCTAGTAGAATGGGGTGTTATATGAGTCAACATTATGATAGGGCAGTCAAGAGAGTTAATGCAATCTTAGGAGACACATTGTCTGTCAGTGAGAATTTTTCTCCTGCCCACCCTGTTCTTCATTTTCTAGATTTCAGAATATGCCTCGACTGCTGCCTCTTCCCTCAGGACCTCCTTGCCTTGGCACATCCTGCTACCCCTATGGATTCTTCTATTTGTCACATGCTCCTTCACTTCTCCAATTGGTGGATGCATCTTGGAGCCTCATTTTGTGAAGTGGCCTAGGCTGGCCAACTTTTATTCCCCTCAGGTCTTGTTTCTAACTTTCTGGACTTCAAAATCATATTCCCACAGGTTACTTTCAAACTTCCTACAGCTTTTCAGTTCCCATTTGTGTAGTCTTCTCCTAGTATAAGTTCCTAGAGGACAGGGACTATTTTTCCTCTTGTATTTTTATCCCCAGCACTGAGCACACTGCCTGGAACTTAGTGTTATGGGGAGTGTGGGGGTGGGCCGAATTCTTGGCAACGTAAAGGAGGGGTTTGCTCTTTCCTTTTTTGGATAATTTTATAGATGAAGAAACTGAGGCAAACAAGGTTGTGACTTGCCCAGCGTCATATATCTAGAAAGTGACTGAGACCAGATTTGAACTCAGGAAGATGAATCTTCCTGACTTCAGGTCTGCTATTAATAAAACAGTTTCTTTTTTCCTCCCTCCATCCTACTCTCTCTCCCTTCCTTCCTACCTTCTTTTCTATGAAAAGCCTTAGGAGGTAGTGGGTTCCCACTTACTGTTGGGAAGATCATAGATAGGAATTCTTTTTTCAGGGAGAAGCTGACCTCTGAAGTCTCTTCCAACTCAGAATTTCTGTGGTTATATGAGTTTCAAAATTTAAATCCTGATTTCCCCACTTTCAACTCCAAATGGTAAAGTCATCCATGGCTGAATTTCTAACCATTTAGGAAACGACAAGGAGCAATAATATTTGTAAAATAAGGAGATCAGATTAGATGATTACCTAAGGGCTCCTGGGCTTTACCATCACCTCTGTTTCTGTTCTTTTATACATTTTAAGCCTTTACAATCACATTACAACTCAACTTTTTTTTAATGAGTTTCACCAAATTAGAGTATGAGCAACTTAAGAGTCTTCTCTTTCCTTATTGTGTCTACCATACTTACCCCAGTTATTGACATGGGTAAGCACTTTAAAATGTTTTTCATTTATTGAGTCATGTGATTCATTCATTATCTTTAGGATCGCATCCTCCTCTAAATTTCCATGATCTTATATTTTCCATTGGCCCAATCCTTCAAGATTTCCACCAATTAACACTGGTGTTTTTCATTTCCTAACCTACTGAGGAGGAATTCCATTAAGTGTTTATCTTGTTTTATCTATTTTTACTCCTTTTCCCTTTGACTGGTTAGTCTTTTATGTTTGTTTTTTGTTTTGTTTTTGTTTATTTGCATACCAGTGGTGCCTGGGATAAAACTCCCTTCATCTTTTCCATCTCTCATCCCCATCTCTCATCCCCCTCTTCATTCTGATATGTGAAATGAGTACTGGAATCCCTTGGTAATGGCTTCTAAATTCTAAGCCCTCTGTCTTTATTAGATTTCCCATCTTCTGGTACCTTAGGTTCCTCTCCCACATATTCTCAATCTCAGTTCTCTTAGCCCAAACTAATTTCCATGGCAGTTCCAGAATATGCAATACACAACCATCATATTTTCCAGAGGCACATGACTGGATAGTCTTATCCTTCACTACATCTAACAAGGAGGAAGCATGGAGAGTAGAGCTATGGGAATCCTGTGTTTGACTACCTGTGGCTATTGTTTTAAGCTTATTTTAATTGAGGCTGTAGATGGCAAAAAAGATATTCAAGTCCAGATAAATTTTAGTGCCCATCTTCAGATGGGTCAAGAGGGAACATTATGTCATCCCTCGGGGTATGATATACATGTGTAAAACTGGTACAACATGTCTATCATTTACCTGCCAGGACTTGAAAACTATAAGCAGGGCGATTGGAAGAACCAAGCAGGAGAAGATTACATATAAGTCTGTTGCTGCACACTAAATAAGAGAAGCAATTCAGAGGGGTAGAGTTGAAAAATCACTACTATCCAGCTGGCAGATGTAAGTATCTTTCTCCAGTATGTGGTTAATGTTCCATTCATGGCCCAAAGAAATAAACCTTGTCGCTGACAGCATCCCAGACTAAATTTTAGTGGGAAAAGCATGCCTCAAGGATTTGACTCACAAAGGGCTCTTGGAAACTCCATGAGTTTAGAGACTACAATTTAACAATATATTGTATACCCTACTCTCACCCTAGTGTAGCACAGTGATCTATACACAGTAAGGGCTTAATATATATGGGGTTAGTTACATATAGGTTTAGTGTTGGTGAGAGGTGTAATGGTTCGAAATCTGGTCCATGTTCTAGTTTCTCTTGGGACACATATTAGCAGTGTTACTACAAAACATACGCTTGTTAAAAAGACTGTTTCATGGAGAATTCACACAGGACAAGCATTCACATGGTGGTCAGAAGAAGCGATACAAGGATACTCTCAAAGACTCACTTAAGAACTTTGGAATTGATTGTATGACATGGGAGACACTGGCACAGGGCAGCTCAACATGGTATACCCACATCAGAAAAGGTGCTATGCTGCTCTATGAGCAAAGCAGAATTGAAACAGCTTAAGGGAAACACAGGATATGCAAATTTAGCATATCCACCCCAAATGTTCACATAGACTATTTGTGTCCAACCTGTGGTAGAGCATTCTGAGCTTGTATTGGTGTGATCAGTCATAGTTGGACACACTGTAACTTGACTCTAGCCCAGAGATATCATTCTCTTCAAGAACGAAGGACAATAACCATTTAACCAACCAGCTGTGTGACCCGAGGAAATCATATAATCTCTCAGTGCTACAGGCAACCCTCTAAGGATATTATAAATTGCAGAGAAGGTGCTTCCCTACTTTCTTCCTTTACCCATTTAAAGTAGATAGATAAGTAAACATATGGACAGATATAGATAGTAGGTAGAATATTTATTAGATGTTTCCTACATGCTAGATTGTGCTGGGTGCTAGGGATACAAATACCAGGTGAAAAAAAGAAAGGAAAAAAAAAAGGATAGTCCTCTATGCTCAAAGAGTTTACATTCCAATGGGGAAAGATAAAGGGTAATTTGGAACATAGGAAGAGTCAGGGAGTAAGGTTGATGGTGAGAAGGTAGAAAAGTCTGGAGAATGAGGAGTGGAGTGAGGAATGACATGAACATGGTGTGAGGGGCTCTTCAAACTCATGATTCAGGAAAGAAGGCCTCAAGGTTGAAGCATCCATTGGAAGAGAGGAATCTTCCTCATACCAGAAATTATTATATCAATGAAAATGTATTTTTATGTGCCTTTCTTAACATTTGCTGAGAGATCCTGAAAAAACATAAATTATTCAACATAATAAATGGGTAGAGGGAGAAAGGGGAAAGAACAGGACATATTGAGGAGACAGATCTCAAAACATAGGTGAGATGACAACTTGTAAAGGATGTGGGAGAGGGGATTCTTGTTGAGAATGTAGGTTGGACTAGTTTCTGAGGTTCCTTATGACTCAGATCTTGTGACATCCACAGCCACTGATTGAGCTCAGGAGGGAGGTGAGGGACTGGGGAGTGGGACAGAAAAATGATACCAGAAGTAGAAAAAAAGTCAGAAATTCAGCTTTCCATTTGAACGGGTGACCAGAGAACACCAGGTGGGAATATCAGTAGCACAGATGCATTAAAACCTCTGAGTGGGTAAAATCCCATAGCATACAAAATTGCTTACACCTGTAATAACAAGCAAGCAGTTTGTGATTGAGGTTAAAAATAAATCCCAGAGTTCAGTCTTATAGATATCTCTATAATTTGGTTTTTTTTAAAGAGGAGGGGAAGCTCACCCAGATGCTGGCAGAGATAGAGGGACATCTCTGTGGGAAGTGGGACAGGATAAGGGCCTTGGAGATAGGCAGCAATGAAATAGAAGTAAAAGGATGGAAGAGTGTACAGAGCTGGAGGATAACTGAATTGTGAATGAACTTCCCTGCTTTGGTGAATCCTGACCTGAATGAATAAATCATCAGCTATTTACTGAGTACCCACTGTAAGTACGTGGTTCAAGGGATTATTCTCTTGGACTTTGGGGCAATAAGACCTTGAGTTCAAATTCTAATTTATTCATTAGTTATGTAACCCTGGATAAATCATGCAACCTCCCTTAGGTTCAGGTGTCTCACCCCTGAAATGGAGACATTGGTAGTATCTACCTCACATGGCTGTTGTGATGATATCATGAAATAATGTGGGCAAAGTGCTTTGTGATACTTAAAGCACCATATACAGATTTTGTTGTTGAGCCAATTTCAGTCATGTCCAATGCTTTATGACCTCATTTGGAGTTTTCTTGGTTTAAATATTGGAGAGATTTGCCATTTCCTTCTCCAGCTCATTTTACAGCTGAAGAAATTGAGGCAGACAGGGTTAGATGACTTGCCCAGGATCACATAATTATGTCTGAGGCTAGATTTGAACTCACCAACAAGAATCTTCCTGACTCCAGGCCCAGTACTCTATCCACTGTACTGTCTATGGTCCATCATTAAATGTTAGCTACAATAATTATTATATTTAGTTTGATACTATATAATATTATTATAATACATAGCATTAAAATGACATATATATAATATATTATGATGATATTTAATAATAAAATTTAAATGATTACTACTATTACTATCAAGGTCTAGGACAGCTAGATGGTACAGTGGATAGAGTACTGGTCATGAAGTCAGTAAGATTCATCCTCCTGAGTTCAAATCCTTTAGACAGTCCTTTATGATTTTTCTTTCCTGTTTACCTTTTCATGCTTCTCTTGATTCCTTTGTTTGAAAGTCAAATTTTCTATTCAGTTCTGGTCTTTTCATCAAGAATGCTTGAAAGTCCTCTATTTCATTGAATGACCATTTTCCCCCTGAAGTATTCTACTCAGTTTCGTTGGGTAGATGATTCTTGGTTTTAATCCCAGTTCCTTTGACTTCTGGAATATCATATTCTAAGCCCTTTGATCCTTTAATATAGAAGTTGCCAAATCCTGTGTTATCCTGATTGTATTTCCACAATACCCAAATTGTTTCTTTCTAGCCACTTGCAATATTTTCTCCTTGACCTGTTAACTATGGAATAGGGCTACAATATTCCTAGGAGTTTCTCTTTTCAGGTCTCTTTCAGGAGGTGATAGGTGGATTCTTTCAATATTTATTTTGCCCTCTGGTTCTAGAATATCAGGGCAGTTTTCTTTGATAATTTCATGAAAGATGATGTCTAGGCTCTTTTTATGATCATGCCTTTCAGGTAGTCCCATAATTTTTAAATTGTCTCTCCGGGATCTGTTTTCCTGGTCAGTTGTTTTTCCAATGAGATATTTCACATTATCTTCCATTTTTTCATTCTTTTGGTTTTGTTTTGTAATTTATTGGTTTCTCATAAAGTCATTAGCTTTCATCTGCTCCATTCTCATTTGTAAAGAACTATTTTCTTCAGTGAGCTTTTGAACCTCCTTTTCCATTTCAGTAATTCTGCTTTTCAAAGCATTCTTCTCCCCATTGGCTTTTTGGGCCTCTTTTGCCAATTGTGTTAGCTTATTTTTAAGTGTTATTTTCTTCAGTATTGTTTTGGGTCTTCTTTAGCAAGTTGTTGACTTGCTTTTCAAACTCTTCCATGACCTGAGACCATTGCATATTTATTTTGGAGGTACTGGATGCAGAAGCCTTGACTTCCTCTGACTGCATGCATTGTTCTTGTTTATCTGAAAGGATGGAAGAAAATACCTGTTCACCAAGAAAGTAACCTTCTATAGTCTTATTCCCCCCCTTTTTTGGGTATTTCCCCAGCCAGTTATTTGACTTTTGAGTCCTTTGTCAAGAGGAGGGTATATACTGGGGACCTGTAAGTTTTCAGTTCCTCCAAGGTGGCACAATCAAGTTCCTCTCCTGGCCTACACACTGGTCTGGGAGCAACCAAAAACTTTTCTGCCCAGAATCTGGGAGTAGTTAGTGGAATTCCCACTCTACAACTGCCTCCAGTTCTGCCAAGCCCCAGGATCATGCTCAGGGCTGAGATTCAGATCAGCTGTTCAATTCCCCCAGGGGCTTTAGGTGGAGGGCTCCAAAAATGGACGCTGCCACTGCTGCCACCACCACCGCTGCTGCTGCTGCTGCTGCTGCTTCCACTGCTGCCACCTGATTCCAGGGCTGGGAGAGGACCCTACTCCCCTCTTGCCCTTTGAAAAAGCCCTTTCCTTGAACTTTGAAGCTGTTTTTTGTGTTTGTGGGTTGAGGGACCTGAGAAACACCACTGATGCTGGGGATTCTGCCCCCAAGGCCTATTCTGATCCTGTTCCTCCTGGTACCACATGGCCAAGGCTGAGTTGTACTGCACTCTGTGTTTGATGAGATAGACCTTTCCTGTTGGCCTTCCAGGTTACCTTGGGCTGGAAATCTCTTTTACTCTGTTGTTCTATGGCTTCTGCTGCTCTAGAATTTGTTGAGAGTCATTTATTACAGGTATTTTATGGGTTGTGGGGGAAGAGGTAGAGTACGTGTGTCTTTCTACTCCACCATCTTGGCTCCACCCCACTGAGTTCAAATCCAGCCTCAGACTTAGTAGCTCTGTGATCCTGGACAAGTCACTTAACCCTGCTTGCCTCAGTTTTTCTCATCAGTAAAATGAGATGGAGAAGGAAATGGCACATCACACCAGTATCTCTGCTATGAAAATCTCTAATGAGGTCATGAAGAGTTGGACACAACTGAGATGACCAGACAACAAATCAAACTCTGTATGAGTCACTAAAAACAAACAAACAGAAAACTGTGAGCCATTGTCCTTTCCCTTCAATAGCTCACTGTCACAGTCATAGACTTAGATCTGGACAGGACCTTACAAGTCATCTAATTCAGCTTTTTCATTTTACAGACGAAGTAGATGAGGATGAGAGAGCTGAAGTTCAAGGTCAATCAAGTAGTAAGTGTCAGAGCCAGAACTTGAGTTCAGTCCTTTTGAAGTTAAGTCTATCTTTCTTCTAGGCAATAACTTTGAATGTAGTATCTCTGGGCCTCACTTTTCTCATCTGTAAAATGAGTTCAGTTCTCTGCTTTTTCAAGTGTCTTCCAGTTTTAAAAACCTGTAACCTGATGATCCTAAATCCAAACTGCATGAATGCTATAAAGCATTAATACTGTGAAGTTCGTTGGAGCAAGAAATCTTTGGTATAGTTCCTAAGTTCAAAGGATTTAGGGAAAGAGGGAACCTTAGGTACCATCTACTGCAACCCTTCATTTATAGATAAGGGAACTAAAATCTTGATGGGGGGCTAGATCAGGGATAGCTTCTTTGAAGAAACAGGGTTTGATTTGGGCCTTAAAGAATTGGTGAAGGATGGCTGGAGAGTGATAGTGGGGGTAGTGATGGTGGAGATGATTGTACTAAGAAAAAACTGTACTAAGAAAAAAAAGAGCAAAAGTCCAACGAGCAATGACAATAACCATATTTGGTAAACAATTTAAACCAGATTTGGAACTGTATGTTTTCTAAAAGTATCCAAAAGGAATGAAATTGACATAATTAAACATTTGTCAAATGCAGCCCAAATTTTATTCACTTCCAGACCTAGATGGAGGCAGCCTTCTGACAGTCCATCCATTGCCTCCTTTTCACTCAGCAGGAAAGCTTCACAATGGAAGACTGGGTGGATGGAGGAGTCCTATTTCTTTTACCCTCTTTATTGTGTGTAAGGAGATTACTTTAATGTGGCTGATTCCTAGGACCATAGATTTCAGAGTTACAAGCAATCATTTTATAGATAAGAGGACTGAGAACCAGGGAGGGCAAGTAAGTTACCCAAGGTCACACATTGCCCAGGGTCACACAGGCAGATTCAAATTCAGGCTATCTAATCCAGAATACTTCTCTTGTAGCACAACTCATGATTAAACTAGTGGGGGCTGGCTGCCAAAGCAATAATTTCAAAAACTCCAGAAAGAGAGTGGGTTGGGATAGAAAAAACAATCAGGCCACAGACAAATTTTAGTTTGTGCCTGATATTCCACCAGTAAAGATTTATCCCTTTGGTAGCAGTTAAAATGAGAATGTTCTAGAAGAAAAGCCCACTGGGCCTTATCAACCATGCATGCCATAGTAGAAATGAATTTATTAGATTCTTTTTGGAGAGCATATTTTGACAGGGTGTTGAAAAAAGGAAAGAGGGAAAGGACACAGAAGAGAAGCTAGAAAATACAAAAGAAATACTGCTGGCTTAATGATTTTACCTACAACCTATAATCTACAGTTGTCTCTGTGCCTCCAGCCATGGACTTTCTCATGAGTGCCCAGTCAAAGCCAGTGGCCTCTCTCAGAGCTTCACACTCCAGGTGAGCTTCACACTCCAGGTGAGCTTCACACTCCAGGTGAGGTAGACATGAAAATTAGTATGGAGTAGTGGAGAATGGGCTGGATGGGAAGTTAGAACTACCTGGATTTAAGTACCACCTTAGACACTTATTGGCTGTGGGACCCTAAGCAAGTCATTTAATCTTTCTGTGCCTCAGTTTCCTCTGTAAAATAAGAAATAATAGTGCTTACCTCACATGGGAGTTTTGAGGGATCAAGTGAAATGGTGTATATGGAGTTCTTTTCAAACCTTAAAATGTTATGGAATTGGGAACTATTTTTTTTTATTTTTATTAGATGGCACAGTTACTGTGTGTCCTGAGTATCCATGATAGGGGGCTGATGGAGACCTGAGACCTTACCACCATTTTCGTTTTCCTAAACTAGATTTCTAGTGCCTGCAGGACATATGATCCTAGTCTTCTGCTGACAAGAAACAAAAGATACCTCCCTTTGGGAACATGGTATGTTTGTGCTGCACGTACTTAGACATGGACTTGTGGTCTCTCCCATTAGTATGTAAGCTCTTTGGGAGGAAGGATTGTTTCTTTCTTTATCCTAGGATCCCCAGTGTCTGGAACTTAATGAATACTTGTTGATTGATTGATCCCTAGATGAAGGAACTCATAGAGGAAGGGATGAGAGAAAAGAGAGCTACAGTGTACTCTATCAGTGGGGCAGTTGAGCAGTGAAGTGATAGTTTCCAGGATTCTGGAAATTGACTTGTGCAAGGGAATAGAAGACCCGGGTGGGGAGAAGGGGGGAATCCTGGACCTAGTCCTGATGATCATGTGACCCAGAGTCTATGAACATTCCTGGATCTCTGCTTCCTCTGTAAAATGAATGAGTTGAGCTTCTATCCTATAAACCTCTTCACTGACTATCCTCTGGGTCCTTTCTCTCTAGATTTGTGGACCTGAAGAAAAAGGAGAATTAAAGTGTGTATGTATGTGTGTGTGTATGTGTGTGTGTGTGTGTGTGTGTGTGTGAGAGAGAGAGAGAGAGAGAGAGAGAGAGAGAGAAAGAGAGAGAGAAAGAGAGACAGACAGAGAGACAGAGATAGAGAGACAGAGATAGAGAGATAGAGAAAGAGAGAGACAAAGATAGACACAGACAGACAGACACACACACACACACACACACACACACACACACACGGAGCAATGAGAACCAGAGTAGGAAATTGAAGTCACAGAAGGTTCCAAGAATATAGCTTGGCTTTCCTGGATGTAATGTGAGAGGCCAGCCAGGGTGACCTGAGAGGAGGGCCGGGACAAATGTCAATGAATAAGAAAAAATAGAAATATGCAGGGAATCCCAGACCTATGGTAGTGACCAACTGGTGAGGAACATGACATGCTCTGAAACTTTCATTCTACAGCCAAAGTTCATTAGGGGTGGGATCATAGCTTTAGTTTATCCATGCTAACAGAAAAAAAATATGTCAGAACCAGAACAAGTCTTGGCACATCCCTCCTGACCTCACAGATCAAATCAACTTGCCAGATTTAGCAGGAAGTAGCTATGGTAACAGGTGACAGAAGACCTGGATTCTGTTCCTTTTGCCTCCCAGGGGCGTGGGGCTTTGTGTCTGGCCTTTAGTCTCCCCGTCTCTAAAAGGGGATGCTAGTCGTCTCGGCTGCCTGCCTGCCCCTCTTCTTCTCTTGGCTCTTATGAGAATGAATACAGTAACACTTCATCCTACATGAGGGTCACATCCTATCCAAGACTTTGCTGATAAGAATCAGAGGTGAGATTTGAATCCAGGTCTTCCTGACTCCGGATCTGGCACTCTATCCATCAAACCAGGCTGCTTGTCTGTTGGAGAGAATAAGATGTTATTCCCTAATTGCTTGGGGCTCCTCAGAGGGAAAATACCACGTATGTCATTATAAAGGACTCTTGTAATGTAGTGGCTTCTGGAGATTATTCATCCAGAAACCTAAATGAGCCTTTAAAAGAGACCAATGATCAGAGAAGTGCCAGATGGTGAAGGCCAGGGCAGCAGTTCAGGGCAGTGAAGTGAAGAAGCAAGAAAGAGAATGTGTAGGTTTTTCTTGCCATATTTCGTTTAAATTGTAATTTCCATTATTTGGGGCCCTGGCTTTTCATCATCCCTAAATTGTCTGGACAACCATCTTGAGCTTTAGTCTTCTCTCTTGGGAGGGTCTTTATTAATCTATCTTGTATAAAGAAAGGGATATAGCTGACATAAAATAGAAATAGAACTTTAGTAGTGTGTGTATATGCGTGTGTGAGTGTGCACACGTGCATGCTGAACGGTTCCGAAGTCACTACCCTCTCACTACCCTCTGCCAACAGTGGTGCATTTATCACCTTATTTTCCCTACTCCTGTCCCCAGAGGCAGCTGGATTTGAGAGCCTCTTTATCTGAAGATCTGTTGACACGCAGGTATCCACTAGGAGGCAGCACTATGACTTTTCCGGGCTAGCTTTATCCCTCCGACTTGTTTGGATGGAGACATTGGGATGGCTGCACTAACAGTGTTGACCCATTTAAATGGAAAAAGTAAATGGTGTCATTCTCTTGGTCAAATTCAACACAAGGCAGACATAGCTAAGGCTAAAGGGTGCAAAAATGATAGGAGCCAATGACTCTCTAGCAAAGCTTGTGCCTGGATCTTGTCTCCTCTTTTGTGAGGTGCTGGAGAGTCCGCTCTCCAGGTGATGGAGTTGGGTGCCCTAATATTCTCCTTGGGGGATCCTTTTAGTTAGGGAGAAAGGTGAGTTACAGATACACCATCAAAGCAATCCCTAAATGGAGACTCGCTCAATGTGCATTAGCCAAGGCCAACGTCTAGGGGCTGATGGGGAGTCAAGTCATTTTTCATGGGCCTGGCTGTTGGCAACTCAAAAATTGATCAGCCAGGTCAATAGCAACACACTCAGACACGAATCACTGACTGGCGCACAAATAGGCCAGCTGCAGCCCAACTCTCCCGCAGCCTGAAATACATTGAGTGAAGGAATGGAGGCCTTTAGAAGGAGACACTGATGATCAATTCGGGGCTGGCCTCGAGCTCTGAGGGCCTAGTATAGCTAGAGAGGAATGATTTCAAAGAATTCTGAATTGAGCCCTTAGGGCAGAGAGGTCAGCCCACTGAGGAGACACATTTTCCTTATTAGGGTCATCTGAAGGGGAAGCAAGTTGGGGGGTGGGGGAGTGGCTCCAAGGGTAGAAAGGAAAACTCGAGTGACTAACTCCAGACTCAGGCTCAGCGACTTCTTGTGCAGTGCCTGTCTCTTAGCAGATGCTTAATAAATGCTTGTTTATTTATTGATTAAAAGAATAATGAATCCCTTCATCTCTCAGCCCTATTTTCTTCATCTGCAAAATGGAGACCTACCTCACAGGATTCTTGTGAGCATTTTGTAAACTTCCAAGCTGTAGAAATGTTAGTTGTTGTTGTCATTGTTACCAGGACAAAGGAAACCAGCCTTTATGAAGGGCTGACTGTGTGCTAAGCCCTGGAGACATAAAGCAAGCAGAAAGGCCAGTCTCTGTGCTCAGGCAGCTGAGCAGGGCTATGGCGAGCGATGCAGATGTACATCAGCTGCTGGAGTCCAGAAGGTCACTCTAGGCTGTTCCACGACACGGAGGATCCAGAAGGTGCTGACTGACTGGAGAATGGGACCCGCCTTACAGTGAGAGGTTCCATGTTGAGAAGGCCACAGGCATGGTAGGACATTTCAAAGTAAGGAGGCCCCAAACACTGAAGGAAGTTCTGGGATTAGACAGGATGGTTTGGAAGTCTAGAACCCAGGAATGGGGCCAGGAGGGGAAAGAAGGCTGACATGAACCCCTCTACGAAGTGGAAATTCCAGGAGGAATTCCCCAATGAGAGAAAGGGCTCAGCCTCACAAAGTGATGTTCCGTGTTGAGAAGGCCACAGAACTGTTTGGGCAGGTGAGGGCAAGGAGGCTCTAGGGACTGAGGGAATTATTATTGCGGTAAGTAAACAACGTGCTAGGCACTGAGGGAACACCTCCCCCACCCCCCAAAAACAGTCTTACCATTCCAGAATTCTAGAGCCATAGATTTGACTTTAGAGGGAGTACCTGAAGAGGTATCTTTGGCACCCATACCATCTACCCCACTCATGGCAGGAGAGGTCCTTTGGAATCTTCCATATCCCTCTCTCCTCATAGGTAACCAGTTACCAGATCCTATAGATTCCTCCTCTTTAAAATTCAATTCAACAAACTTATATATGTATACATCTATATATCATATATACATGATATATATGTACACACATGTATGTGTGTATATGGAATATATACACACATATGTATGAATGTATATGTATATATAGACACACATATATACATAAAATCTCAAGTGCCTTAAAGATGCAAGGCACTATCCATCTTTCATATCTGTCTACTCACTCTTCTCACTGCTACCACCCTTTGTGTAAGCTTTTACTACAGCCCCTTACACATCTAGGTGCTTCCTGTCTCTAGTCTTCCTCCCATCCCAATTTATTCTTCATATTCCAGAATAACTTCCAGAATAACATTTCTTGTTCATATATTTGGTGAGAATCACTCCTATTTAAAAAGAAATTCAAATCTCCTTATTTCTGAATAAGTTTCCATCACCTTTGTTTGGCATTCAAAGCCTGTCACAAACTAACTCCATGCTAACTCTCTGGCCTTATCTTATATTACTCCCCTTTATGTACTTTGTGCCAACCTGAACACTACCAGTATCCAATATACTCTCTTATCTCTAGGCCTTTGCTCACCCTGTCCTCTGTGTTTAGAATTTATTCTTTTTCCTTCTTTATATTACTGCTCAACAATCCTTCGAAGCCCAGCTAAAATACAGTAACAATAGTGATGACAGACTGATTTTCGACTATCTTTCAGCATTTCTACTTGTCACTTATGTAATCTTGGACAAATCACTTAACCTCCTTGGGCCCATGTTTCCTTATCTATAAAATAATAGGGTTAGATCAGTTGATCTTTGGGATCACTTTCAGCTCCCAAACTTAGATCTAAGGTTTGTTTGTGATTTCAGAAAGACTGTCTCAGGTTGTGGCATTGACTCCTTGCCTGTATAAGCCTCATGATCTTCCCTGGATGTCTAAGATTGCACTGATGAGTAGAGAAGAGCTAGGGGTAGAGGACAGAAGTGGGTAGCTGCCAGCTAGAAGGATAATTACTCTTAGGGAAAGGGTTGAGCTGATTCCTTCAAGACCATCTGGCCCGAAGAGTGGCGCCACAGAATAATGAAGTGAAAAGAGTCTATGCCAGTCTTGGCAGGAAATCATCTGGTTTCTATTTATCTGTCACCAGTCAATGAAGGGGTCAGAAACTTGGAGATGGGTTGATGGCGATCTAAGGCATGTGAAACAGACTTTAGGGAACAGAAACATTTTACTTTGTAGGCTCTCTCTGTTCTACTAGAATCTAGCATGGCTTGGGAAAGCCTTCAGGGTATTTCATCAGGGTAGATATCACTTCAATGGGAAAAAAAACAAACTTATTGAGACTTTGCTAATGGCAAAACATAAACCATTTCTTCTTCTAGATTCTGTCTAAGAAAAGATCTAATGTTGGCTTTGTAAGCAAATCAATCCTCACAGCAAAGAATTTTTTTAAAAAAAATTAATTTTAGTTTTTCCACCGAACAAAAATCTATTTTCTCTCCTTCACACCTTCCCAACCCCCAATGAAAAACACTCTTGTAACAAATATGCATAATCAAGCAGAACAAATTCCTGCTTTGGGCATGTCCAAAAAAACTCCAAATTATGTTTCATTACTTATCTTGAGTTCATCTCCTCTCTGTCAGGAAGTGGGGAACGCATTTCAGTGTTCTGGAACCATAGTTGATCACTGCATTCAGCAGAGTTCTTAAGTTTTTCAAAGCCATTTTTCAAAGCTACCTCTCTATAGGTAGGCCAGTGGATAGAGCGCTGGGTCTGTAATCAGGAAGACCTAGTTCAAATCTGGCTTCAGACACTTCCTAATTATGTGACCTTGGGCAAGTCATTTAACCTCTGTCTGCCTGAGTTTCCTCTGCTGTAAAATGGAGACATGACTAGCACCTACCTCTTACGAACCTGCCTCAATCCTGCCAGGATTAAATGAGATAATATTTATAAAGTGTCTGGCCCATAGTAGGCGCTTAGTAAGTGTCTATTCCCTTCTTTCCTTTGCAATGTAGTCGTTATTTCTAAATTGTCCTCCTGCTCCTACTCACTCTGCTCTGCATCCATCCATCCAGGTTTCTCTGAAACTGACCCTTTCAGCGTTTTTGGAAATAAAATAGTCGTCCATGACATTCATACACCATCATTTGTTCAGCCATTCCCCAATGAATGGGTGCCCCCCTTTGTTTCCAGTTCTTTCATAGCAAAGGAAAGAGTGAGAGAAAACAACCTCCCTTCTCCCTTTCTCCTCCCTTCCTGCTTTCCACAGATCTAGTTCTGGGACCTTCACTGAGCTGCCCTGGGGAGAATGGCAGAGAGAGAGAGCCCTGATTTCAACTGAGGAGGTAGCTGGAGCTGTCCTCTGAATGTCTCTTTCCAGGCTGAGTCAGATGCTCTTTGATAACCTGAGCTCCAGGCTCTCCCTAGTCTTTACATATTGCCTGGCACTGAGGCTCTGTGGCTGTTTCAGTTTATTGGCTCTTGAGGCTCTTGGCTCAGGCCGAGTAATTACAGCTGAAGCCCTGATGAATTGGGGGCCAGTAATTAAAGCGCCTATTGATTTTCTACTTAGGAGTTCCCTGTAGCTGGAAACAAAAGTGGGGAGGGAAGAGGCATAAACAATCCTATGAAGGTAATTTCTAAATGGGGGGATTGTTCAATTTACATTAGCTGGGACTGGCAACCATTGAGGATAGAGGGTAAAGGGGGCAATCATATTTCATTGACCCATCTGTCTGGAATTTGAGAATTGATTGGGTCAGCCCGCTAATACAAATCTGGCACATTGTGCCAGCTGGAGAAAGGGGAGAATGAGACCTCTCCCCAAACAGTTAATCTGCAGATATGTTGCACCATGAATCTGTCTCATTCTGCTGCCTCGTTTGGCTTATTTTTAATTATGTATTGAAATGATTGTCTCATCTTTATCTTCCTTCTTCAAGCAACAATGAGTTTTCTGTCACCAGGAATTTGGCTTCTGGTATAGATAGTCCAGAGCCAATGACTGGAAACTTGGAGGGGGGTGGTGGTGGCAGGGAGAATGAAGGGAGAAAAGAGAAGGTCAGAGAAGGAGAAGAGCTGAGGAGAGACAGAGAGCTGGGGAGAAAAGAGGTTCAGATAGAGAGGATGATGGGAAGTCAACAAAGAGCTAAGAAAGAAAAGGGGCAGTCACAGAAAGCCATAGAATAAAGGGAAAGGCAGAGATAAGATCCAGAGAGAAAGGAAAGAAAGGGAGGCAAAGAGAGAAGAAGTGGGGAAAGGGAGTCAAGAGACAGAAATGGAGAGAAAGAGAGGGGAGGGAAAATAGGAGAGCAAGGGAGAGATGAGTGAATGGTGAAGAAAGTGGGAGAAAGGAAGAGTGAAAGGAGATAAAAAGAAGGGAGAGGATGTAGAGGAAGAAGAAAGAAAAGATATGGACGAAAGAATGGAAAGAGAAAAAAGAGAAAAGAGGGGAAGAAATACAAAAGAGAAAAGGGAAAAGAGAGAGAAGAATAAGGAGCCAGTTATAAAAATTATAGCCTCTTATATATTCATGTAGCACCACCTAAAGGTACCTCCCACTTTAGAATGGGTCCCCCAGACAAGGTTATCCTCTGGTTGAAGGTACTCTGTGGGTTCATATCCACTTAGAACCATCAATCATAAGCCCCCGTTAATGTACTTACGTATGAGAGGACAAAATTCATTCAAGACAAAGACATTTAATGAAACAACATAGTAAGAGAAGTGGCCATACAACTTTTCCCCCAACAACATGAGATGCATTACATCACAAATGCACACACACATACACACACCATGAAGGGGAAGAGTTAGCACACATGGGAAGAACATGTAGCAAGGGCACACAGGTGGAAAGGTAACAGATATTTCCTCCTGTTGATATCATCATCCTTCTGCTCTCACCAGCATGGTCTTCTTTGAGCTCATGGCAAGTGGCATCTGCAGGCACCATGGTCTTTGCTGTCTGGGTAGTTTCTGCCATGTTCATATTAACCTAAAGCACCTGGACAGAAAGATGAAAAAGAGGAAGTCTTTGGGGAAAAGATCAGAGACTTGGCCCCCAATTCATCAGGGCTTCAACTGTATTTACTCTGCCTTAAATGCAAAACTGTCTCTGCCCTCAAGAACCTTAGATTCTAATGAAAGCTATGTGTGCATACGGAATACATACAAAACGAATGGAACACACAAACTTGGTGGGCTGGCGGAGAGATACTAATGGCTACGAGGATCAGGAAAGGTTTCATTTTAAAGGTGGCACTTGATTTGATATTAGCCCAAAGCACCCGGACTGAAAGATGAAAAAGAGGAAGTCTTTGGGGAAAAGACCAGAGACTTGGTCGGCTTTGATTATCTGAACATCTGCTAGAACTGCTTCCATATTTAAAACCAATCAGTCAATAATTTCTTACCTTGCCTTAATAATGATTTTATTCTTCAAAAGGCAGAGTAAGCAACAAGGGTAAGGCGATTTTGGGTCTGATTTCTCAATAAGGGAATGGTTGATTCTGGAGTGGGAGGGAGGGGATCATGGGGATGGACGTAACCTTTCCAGCGTATAGTTGATAATAGAAAACCTAGGGACTGTCTGACATGTACTCTAGATCTTGAGGGAACAGATTTCAAAGACTTCAGAGGAAGGACAGGTAAGAGCCCACGGACTAAAATCTTTTAAGGGAAGGAATATTAGGAGGAATTGGAAGCTCTCAAGAACGAAATTCTGAAAACACATACACTCATGAGTGTGCACACACGAGCACATGCACACATGAGCACACACACACACAAGCACACACACGAGCACATGCACACGTGAGCACACACACACACAAGCACACACATGAGCACATGCACACAGGAGCACACACACACAAGCACACGCACGAGCACACGCACACGTGAGCACACACACAAGCACACACACGAGCACACGCATATGTGAGCACACACACACAAGCACACACACGAGCACACGCACACATGAGCACACACACACAAGCACACACATGAGCACATGCACACATGAGCACACACACACAAGCACATGCACACGTGAGCACACACACACACAAGCACACACACGAGCACATGCACACATGAGCACACACACACAAGCACACACACGAGCACATGCACACGTGAGCACACACACAAGCACACACACGAGCACACGCACACATGAGCACACACACACACAAGCACACACACGAGCACATGCACACGTGAGCACACACACAAGCACACACACGAGCACACGCACACATGAGCACACACACACACGCACACGTGAGCACACACACGAACACATGCACACATGAGCACACACACACAAGCACACACACGAGCACATGCACACGTGAGCACACACATACACAAGCACACACACGAGCACACGCACACATGAGCACACACACACAAGCACACACACGAGCACATGCACACATGAGCACGCACACACAAGCACACACACGAGCACATGCACACATGAGCACACACACACAAGCACACACACGAGCACATGCACACATGAGCACACACACACAAGCACACACACGAGCACATGCACACATGAGCACACACACACAAGCACACACACGAGCACACGCACACGTGAGCACACACACACAAGCACACACATGAGCACACGCACACGTGAGCACACGCACACACAAGCACACACACGAGCACACGCACACGTGAGCACACACACACACAAGCACACACACGAGCACACGCACACGTGAGCACACACACACAAGCACACACACGAGCACATGCACACGTGAGCACACACACACACAAGCACACACACGAGCACACGCACACGTGAGCACACACACATAATTCTTATGAGAATAAAGAGAATTATTTAAGTTCAATGTGGATGCAAAGGGAATTCAGCAACCAACTTAGTTTTAATATACAATGTAATGTACACATGTAGGATATAGGAGGAGTGCTATTCTTGTAGAAAGCATTATTAAAGGGATAGTTTCTGAATATCAAGAAAAGAAGCTACAATCATGTCATCATCATTTCATCATGAACAAATTAGGCTCGTGCAGTGGATAAGAGCATCCGTCTTGATGTCAGGATTTGAGTTCAAATTAAGCCTTCAACACTTTGTAGTTGTTTGACCCTCAGCAAGTCACTTAACCCAGTTTGCCTCAGTTTCCTCATCTGTAAAATGAGATGGTGAAGGAAATGGCAAAGAAAATCCCAAATAGGGTCATGAAGAGTCGGACACAACTGAAATAATTGAACAATAAAAGTCATTTATTTTTGACCAGAGATACTGAATTGATGAATGAGGATAAGGTATAGGTATAGTTTATTTAGATTTTAGCATAATATATCATAAGATATTGCTTCACTATTGTTATAGGAAAATGGAGAAATGTGGTGTATTTAATGATGATGGATTTGGAATGGGTTGAAGGGATCATTCCAAACAATAATCATTAGTGATTTGATGTCAGCTTGGAAGTTTTCCAATGGCATTCTCACAGATCAATACTATTTTTCACTTTTATCAGTGTTTTAGATAAATTTAGAGATTAAATGCTTATTTACCTTGTCGATGTCACAAAGAAGGGAGTCATCATGCTGGGCACTGTGCTAAGTGATAGGTATACTAAATAAATGCAAAACTGTCCCTGCCCTCAAGAACCTTATATTCTAATGAAAGATATGTGTGCATACAGAATACATACAAAACAAATGGAAGGTAGGGTTTTTGGTGGGCTGGGGGAGAGATACTAGCGGCTACGAGGATCATAAAAGGTTCCATTTCAAAGGTGGCACTTGATTTGAGTTTTGAGAAAACCAGAGATTCCAAGAGGCAGAGATATGAAGGGAGAAAACATCCCAGGCATTACAGGACAGCAGGACAGAGAATTAGAGATGGAAATGTAGTGTCATGTGTGGGAACCAATAAGACAAGTATTAATGGAGAGTAGGATTCATGGGAAGGAGAAATGTGTAACAAGACTGGGAATGTGGGAAGAAGGCAAGTTGTCTTTAAGGGCCCAGTCTTAATCAGCTGATACATTGAGTATGAACTCAATAAGATGAAGTTTACTCAAGATAAATAAAATCTTACATTTTCAAAGGGTTAAAAACAAAACTTCAAAACTGTAAGATAAGGGTGCTTTGACTAGACCGTAGTTCTTGTGAAAAATAACTGGACAGTTTAGTGGATTAGTTTTGTTTAGGCTCAATAATAGTAAACAGTATGATTGAGCAGCCAAGAATTTGGCTTGTATGTATAACTTCCAGAGGCGTCTAGGTGGCACAATGGATTAAGTGCCAGGTCTGGAGTCAGGAGTACTCATCTTCTGAGTTCAAATCTGACTTCAGACACATTAACTGTGTGACCCTGGGTGAGTCACTTAACACTGTTTATCTCAGTTTCCTCATGTATAAAATGAGCTGGAGAAGGAAATGGCAAACAATTCCATTATCTTAGTCAAGAAAACTCCAAATGGGGCTATGAAGAATTGGACATGACTGAAAAATGACTGAACAATTTTAGTCCCACAAAGAAGCTAATCTGCATGGGGAAGAATCCATCTGGAGTTGTATTTAGTTCTGAGAAGTACATTACTTGAATGAGGGTCATGGATGAACTGGAGAGTGACCGAAAGAGGTCTCTCCACCTTTGCCCTTCTCTCCTTCTCTCTCTGTGCTATCCCCTCTCCCCTCCCTCCCTCCCTCTCTCCCTCCCTCTCTCTCTCCTTCCCTCCCTCCCTCCCTCCCTCCCTCTCTCTCTCTCTCTCTCTCTCTCTCTCTCTCTCTCTCCTCTTACTCCCTCCTATTTCACTGTCTCTCTGTCTCTTTTTTTCTGTTTCTTTTCGTCTCTCTCAGGTTGGGGTACAATACAGCTACTTGGGTTATTTAATAATGTTGAACTTCAATTAGGATCCATGCTTGAAGAATAGTTGAGAATAAGGTCCATTTAATCACAATTGGTCATCCTTTTAGCTGACCTAGGTGATTAGAGGTGCTCCTGCCCTGGTTTGCAAAGAAGTACTGAGCTATTGGTTGTTACAAGTTTGGTTTGGAAAAGGAAACCCTAGAAGTATTTGGGGGATTTATTTGGCTCCATTGGCTCAGATCTGTACAGGGTTGACATCTGAGAAAAGCTTCTCTGAGTTTGCCCTGTTATTGGCAAAGCTGGAGGTTTACTTATTTATCAGAAACACGTGGGAAATGCTCACGGTGTGCAAAGTCTAAACATTCCAAGCCATGTGGGGTGAACACTTTGATCATGCTACTATCCCCAGTTCACAATCTCACATTGCTGGGCCATTACTTAGTTTTACACCTGAATTCCTCGACATCCTGTGAGGTGGATCCTCTTATTAGTCCCAGTTTCCTGATGAGGAAATAGAGGCTGACAGAGGCAAGAGTCACTCAGCTGATGTGTCAGGGGTAGAATTTGAATTTAAGTCTTCCAGACTCCAAGTCCACTTGCATTCCATCTCTTATGCTAAGTCTAGTCTAGTCACCATGCCAAGTTGCTTCTTTCCACCAGTAAAATGACAGTTCTGGATCCAAAACAAAAAACATGCCTCACAGATAGGTTTGAAAGGCAGTGTGACAGAGTAGACAGCAAGCAGGCTGGGCCTGGAGTCAGGAAGACGATTCCAATTTCTGCCTTTGATATTTACTGACTGTGTGACTATGGGCAAGTTACCCACTCTCAACCTGTTTTCTCACTGGCAAAATATGAAAAATGATATGTATGGTACATACCTTACAAACTTTTTGTGAGACTCAAATGTGATACTGTATACCAAAGTTTTGGCATATTTTGAAGTGTTTTACAAATAGCAATCTATTATCGAATGAGAAAATGTATGTAGAACACTTTAAAAATCTTAAATCACTCTCTGAAAGCCAACTGTAATTACTGAAGCTTATCACAATTTTCTGTGTGTATTTTTATTATTCCATTTCACAGATTGGGAAACCGAAGCTCAAAGAGATAGAGATCTCTTCCCAAGGATACTTTCGGAAAGTGGGAGAACTCAAACTAGAACTCAGGTGTCTCTTACACCCTATGACATTCTCTTTCCTCCTCCTATTTGAGAAATCTGTCATAATTACTAGGACCATCTCGGCTCTCTTTCCAGTTCTACCATGTAATCAAAAGGAGAAGAGCCTCAATGATGTTTTTTTAAAAACAAATCCCTACTATTCACTTGTTTTCTTGTGAGGTAGTGAGGTGCAGTATCAGCCAATGAATTACAAGATTGGGGGTTCAAAACAGCTGATGCAAGCATTAAGGGGAACCTACCATCCAGCAATGAGCAAGCTATCATCCTTCTCTATTTTCCCCTCACCAGACCATGTTGGGGGTATTGTGGCTAGCCCTGTGTAACATATTGTAGGGAGGACATTGACAAGATGGAGAGTGCCCAGGGGTCAACCAGAATAGTGAAGAAACTTGAGATCATGCTGTCTAAGGATCAATTGTAGAACCTAGCAATGCTTAGCTCAGGGAGAAGAAGCCTTGGGGGGACCATGATAGCTGTCTTCAAGTGTTTGAAAGGCTTTCTCATGGATTAGATTTGTACTATTTGTCCCTAGTGCGTAGAAGGAGCAATGGGTGGAAATTTGGTTGTTGTTGTCGGTGAGTTGTTTCATGTGTCTAACTCTTCATGATCCCATTTGGGGTTTTCTTCTCAAAGATGTTGTAGTGGTTTGCCACTTCCTTCTCCAGCTCATTTTACAGATGAGGAAACTGAGGCAAACAGGGTTAAGTAGTTTGTTCAGGGTCATTATAACAGGAAGTTATAATGAGATAATTCAGGTTTGTTTGGGAGAGGAGTTGTGAGGAGAGGAAAAACTTTCTAACAATTAGAGTTGTCCAAAAATAGAATGGGTTAACTAAAGAAACCCTAACATCCTTTGATTTATCTTTCTCCTTGAAACAGAAGACAACACTAAGAGAATATTTCATTTAATTACGGGTTGTTCAGCGGTTAGAGTTCTGGACTTGGAGTCAGGAAGATCTAATTTCAAATCTTGCAACTGATATTTGTTGTATGGTCCTTAGTTTCTAGGTGTCTCAAATTTCCTTATTTGTAAAAATAGTGATGATATCTCAAAGAGTTGTGAACATTAAATGAGATATCACAGTCTTTGCAAACCTTAAAGTAATATGTAAATACTAGTTTTTTTTTTCATTAAAATGTAAGAGTTCAAAATCAAGGCTTAACTCTGAGATGGCATACTGGAAGGTCCCTACACCAATAAAATCACAGGTCTGGACCAAAAAACAAAACAAAACAAAAAACCAACAAAACAACAAAAAACCTGGTCATTTATTGACTGGGAATAGTTATAGTGGGGGAAATGTCTTGTTTTGGAGACAGGTAGAGTCTGTAGGTAGGAGGCCATTATCCTGTTTTCTTAGCCCAATTCATTAAACCCAGGAGAAAGTGGGGAACAGTCAGTAAACAAGAGACCATCCCAATGATGGGAGCTGTGGGGAGTGAGGAAACTGAGGAGAAGCCTGGAGACTGAGATCTTATTCACTGGAAGAACCCACAGGCAGTGGTCTAGATCTCATTCTCTGTATTATACTCTGCCTGACATGTTAAAGATGCCCTGGAAAATAAGTGACTCAGTAATGCTGTGTTAACATTTTTCCTGCCCTCCTTTATGAAACAAGAAGGAAAATTATTGCTAGCCTTTCCCCCTATTTTTTTGAAAATGTGTGGGCTCTTTGTACCTGTTCATGGTTATTAAAAATATGTTTCTAAAGTGCTAAATTTATAGCTAATTACACAGTTAATTCATTATGTAGCAGTAATATGTTTTTTTAAATTAAAAAAGAAAAAAAAAACCAATCCCACCACAAACCCAAGCAATTATTTGAAACTTTGGTGGTATCACAAAAAGAGTGACTTAATTTAGTAAATAATTTTAACTTAAGTAATTATTTACTGAAAAGGAGAATTGGCTAATCGCCTCAAGGGATTATTTACTGTTGGTCTCATAATAAACTTTCCATGTAATTCTTAATTACTTACATGACCAATGAGTTATTTACCTTGATCAAGTTTGGGGAAATACTAAATTAGAAAATATCAGTAAGGATTCCTTGCCTTCACCTCTTAACCAAGCTCCCTTCCCACCCCCACCCCCTGCCCCCTTCAAGCCCTTAATTTTGTCATGAAAGGAAGCTTGGTTGCCTCAGCCAGCTCTATGTACTGGAAAGGACTCAAGGCTGAGACTAAATTCAAATCTTACTCTCAGACCCACTCCACCCTTGCTTAGCCTTCCCTTCTTTGGGCTTAGCCTTTCTAGTTCCTTTAATAAATAGGTCTATTCAAAGAATGGGCCTTGCCTCACCCTAAGTGAATACCTGCAAAGACCTTGGCCTAAAAGGCCCAATGTCTCCCGATGCATCCTAAGCCATCTCCAGTCATCCTGAGGAATATCATGTCTCTGGATTCAGATGGCTCTGGAGGAGCAGTGAGGCTGGTGACCTGCACAGCCCTCCCTCATTCAAAGCAAAGTCAAGTGCAAGTCATGTCATCATTTCTCTGATGGCATGGTCTTCTTCGGCAATGAAGGACGAACATGAATCAGTCCTCAGGTGGCATGACCCACTTCAGATTTGTCATCTAACTCCACTGGCTGTCCTTATTTCCATCTGTAAAGTGAGAATTTTATCTGTATAGAATATAGATATTGTTGCTGGTAACTACTGGTGAGTTTTTTCAATATACACCCCCTTCCATACACATGTATTTGGCAATCCTATATATTAATCAATTAATTCATTCAACAAGAACTTATTAAGCACCTAATTTATGCAGGCACTGTACTAGGCATTGGGGACATAAAGGCAAAAATTTAAGCCCATAAAGAACTTAACATTCACCTGTTGGTAAGCAACATGTGCACAGATAAATCAATGCAAAATATGTATTGGTACCACATGCTCACAGGGGTATTATTAGAAAAGAAAAGTCAAAAATGGATTTGAAAGCATCTGGGAATTAAATGTACAATACCAACATGAATCCACGTCGTTATCATTTTTTATAGAAGGGCAGCTAGGTGGCACAGTGTATAGAGTGCTGCACCTGAAGTCAGGAAGGTACATCTTCCTAATTTCAAATATAGCCCCAGACATTTAATAACTATGTGACCCTGGACAAGTCACTTAACCTTGTTTATCTCAGTTTCTTCATCTGCAAAATAAGATGGAGAAGGAAATGTCACACTACTTCAGTATTTCTGCCAAGAAAACCCTAAATGCAATCACAAAGTGTTAGATATGACTGAAACGACTGAACTATGTCAATACTGTGTCTGTGTTTGGTTCTGTCACCCTCAACCTGCTATAGGAAGAACTGGGAACACTTTGTAAAATGAAAATTATTAAAACTGATTTTGCTTTACAACTTTTGTGAATAATTGGACACACCTTACGGGCTAGGTTGAATATCATTCCTAGAGTCATGGCTTTAATTTTTTGGTTCTTTGTGCTCAGAGAGGTCTGTGGGGCCCCAATGCCTACTAAGGCAGGGAAATGTGCTAAGTTTTTCTGGAACTTATTATATCCCACTTTTGCTTTCTTGTTGTGTGTAGGTGAGACTACCTGCACAAGGGGTTTTATATAATAGGATCTTCCAATCTGAGGTTAGGTCAATAGTCTTGAACACTGGATTTCATACTCTTTTTATTTTGGGGGCGAACAATTGAATGTGGTCTAAAGTCCACGTGAACTCATTTCCTCCTAGTTCCATGATTCTGAATGTGGCACATGAGTATTTCTGGGGGCATTTCTCTATCTTAGAGAAAGTTTTTCAGAACCCAGACAAGGGGAAAAGAAGGAATAAGAATGGGGAGTCATGTTCTTCCTTCAGTAACAATGAACTCACTACTTCTTTAGGAAGTCTATGCCATTGTTGGCCAATTCTAATTGGTCTTCTTCCCAGCAATTTTCATATGCTTTTAATTAAATTAAATTTAAAAATTAGAAATTAAACTTGACCTGTGTTTCTGTGGAGTACATGGTCCTAGATATGTGCTCCACAGAAACACAAGTCAAGTTTAATTTCTCTTCCATGTGCAAACTTTTGACTATCTCAAGATGGTGTTTACGTTTCACCCTACTCTTTCTGCTTAAGGCTAACTATTTTCAGGTTTTTCCATTGTTGTAATGTGATCTCAGGACTCTTCACCTTTCCTGTATCCCTCCTTTAGGTGATCCAAGGAATGTTGTACTCAAAGATATGCCGATAAATGTTTAACAACATTTGTTGCAGGACACACTTCTAAATTTAGTCTTTGTCATTATTTTCTTAGGTAGACAATCAACATGCCATACATCAAGCCTTGACTGTTACTAAGGTGGAAATGCTTGTACTGAAGCTTTAACAATTGGCTCTCAAGAGCTAGTATGAGCAGGTTCCACCACACCTCTGTCTGGATCCATAATATGTCTGAATTTCTTTTTTGTTGTTGTTGTTCTTTAAATAGTATCTTTTTTTCTCACAGTTACATATCAAGAAAATTTTTAGCATTCATTTTTACAAGATTTTGAGTTCCAAATTTTTCTCCCTCCCTCTCTTCCCTCCCTTCTTCTGAAAATGGTAGGCAGTTTGATATAGTTTATACATATGCTATCATATAAAACACATTTCCATATTCATCACAGTTGTGAAAGAAGAAACAGATCAAAAGAAAAAAAACACAAGAAAATATAAAGTGAAAAAATATGCTTCAATCTGCATTCAGAGTTCATCCATTCTTTATCTGGATAGGGATAGCATTTTCCTTCATGAGTCCTTGGCCTTGTCTTGGATCATTGTGGTGCTAAAGAAAAGCCAAGTCATAACTGATCGTCACACGTACCATGTACAGTATTTTCCCGTTTCTGCTCATTTTACTTTGTGTCAGTTTGTACAAGTCTTTCCAAATTTTTCTTAAATGGGCCTGTTCATCATTTCTTTTCACTCAATAGTATTCCATTACATTCATATACCACAGGTTTTTCAGCCATTTCCTAATTGATGGAAATCCCCTCAGTTTCTAATATTTTACCATCATGAATAGAGCAACTATAAATATTTTTGCACATGTAGGTCCTTTTCCCATTTTTAATGGTCTCTTTCGGATACAGACCCAGTAGTGCTATTTCCAGATCAAAGAGTATGAACAGTTTGGTTGCCCTTTGGGTATAGTTCCAAATTGCTCTCCAGAATGGTTGATTCAGTTCTCAACTTCACCAACAGTGCATTAGTATTCCAATTTTCCCCACATCCTCTCCAACTTTGTTATTTTTCTTTTTTTGTCATATTAACCAATCTGATTGGTGTGAAGTAGTATTTCAGAATTGTTTTTAATTTGCATTTCTCTAATCAAAAGTGATTTAGAGCACTTCTTCATATACCTATAGATATATTTGATTTCTTCGTCTGAAAATGGACTGTTCATATTTTTTGACCATTTATCAATCAGAGAATGTCTTGTATTCTCATAAATTTGATCCAGTTCTCTATACATTTGAGAAATGAAGGCTTTATCAGAGACACTTGCCATAAAGACTGTTTCCCAGCTTTCTGCTTTCCTTCTAATCTTGGTTGCTTTGCTTGTACAAAATCTTTTCAATTTAATATGATCAAAATGATCTATTCTACATTTCTTAAAGTTCTTGTTTGGTTATGAATTCTTCCCCTCCTCATAAATTTGCCAGGTGGATTATTCCTTGCTCTTCTAATTTGATTGCTTCATTTTCTATGGTACTTTCTTAACAAGATGTCATTTCTTACCTTACTTTTTCTAAGATCAGGATTGCTGCTTTTTTTTTTCTTCATCTGAAGTATAACAGCTTCTGCTCCAACCCTTTACCTTTGTTCTGTGTGTGTCTCTTCTTCAAGTATGTTTCTTGTGAGTAACATATTGTAGGATTCTGGCTTTCAATCACTTTGCTTTCTCCTTCTGTTTTAAGGGAAAGTTCATCCCCTTCATATTCATAGTTATGATTACCACCTGTGTATTTCCTTTCATCCTACTCTTTCTCCTATTTGTGTTTTCTTTCTTTCACCCTTTCCCATTTCATCAGTGTTTCACTTTTGTCTACCTCTTTCCCTGATTTGCTGTCCCTTCTGTCAGTTCCCACCCCTCCTCTTTATGTAATCTCCCCTCCTTACTCAGTTGGGTAAGTGAGGGGCCAAGCAAAGTAGGATTTTTTGCTGTTTTTGTTTTAGTAAGTATAATGCCTCTATTTGAATGTGATTAAAGATGTTCCCCACTCATTGATGGACCTGCCCATTCAGGGAAGCTTGATTAGGGGAGTTGTTTTGTAGGACGATCCCAAGTTCCTTTTGTTTTTTTTTCTATTGAGGCACTGGGTCAGAGTGTCATGCCCTCTGGCTCTGAAAAGTGTATAAATTCTCTGAGGGTATGGTTTTACCTTGGATCTTACTGGCTGGAAGTCTTTGTTTGGCCAGAAGAAGACTCTGGGAAGCTGCTTAGGAGCCCCCAGCTTTGAAAACCCAGATGTTTGTGCTTCCCTCTCTGGTAACTATGATCAGACAGTTGAACCTGTCTGTTGAATTGTGATGTATTTATTGATTATGGTCAGACAGAGGAAGCCATGTCTGTTGATCCTTGATTTCTCTATATTTTGTCTAAAGTTCAGGGAGCTAACTTTTTCTCCTGAACTAACTGAATGATACATGTACTTGATTAAAATGATTGCTAACCCCTCAAAAGTCGATTTCCTTTTATGAATGCAGATCTAAGAACCTGTGATAGCAGACCACCCTGTGTATGTTGGAGTGCTTACTGTTAGAGTAAGAAAGATTTCTGTATTCATATTATTCCCTATTTGTGCCAATACTGATGAGAGAAAGGTTCAAGCAATGACCATTGCCCCCTCCGTATCTTCTCCTCCACTTTAATAGGTCTCTCTCACCTCTTCATGTGACATAATTTAGCCCATTCTACCTCTCCCTTCTCCATTGCACTCCTCTTTCTTATCCTTTAGTTTTTTTAATGTCATTCCCTCAAATTTCTGTTATACCCGTTCCCTCTGTCTACTTATATTTCTTCTATCTATACCATTAGTGATATAATTCTTAAGAGTTACAAGTATCATCTTCCCCTGTAGGGATGTAAACAGTTAAGCTCCATTGAATTCCTTATGTTTTCTTTTCCCTTTTTACCTGTTTATACTTCTCTTGGATCTTGATAGTGGATGTCAAATTTTTGGCTTAGTTCCGATTTTCTCCTTATGAAGGCTTGAAATTCTTCTCTTTTGTTGAATGGCCATTTTTCCCCCTTCATGTATTATACTTAATTTTGCTGGATAAGTGATTCTTGGTTGTGGTCCTAGCTCCTTTGACCTCCAGAATATAATGTTCCATGACCTCCAATTTTTTAATATTGCAGCTGTCAAGTCCTGTGTGATCCTGATTGTGACTCTTTGATATTTGAATTGTTTCTTCCTGAACACTTGAGTATTTCCTTGACCTGATAGTTCTGAAATTTGGCTATGCTATTTCCTGGGGTTTTTATTGTGGGGTCTTTCTCCTGGGGTGATTGGTGAATTCTTTCAGTGCATATTTTGCCCTCTGGTTCCAGGATATCAGGGCAGTTCTATTTGATAATTTCTTGAAAGATGCTATCCATGTCATCCTTTGGATTATGACATGCAGGTAGTCCAATGATTCTGACATTTTCTCTTCTGGCTTCCAGGTCAGTTGTTTTTCTCATGAGGTATTTTTAGATTTTCTTCCATTTTTCATTCTTTTGCATTTGTTTGATTCATTCATGATATCTCACAGAAGCATTAGCTTTCACTTGCCCAATTCTAACTTTTAAGGTACTGTTTTCTTCAGTTAGCTTCTATGCTTTCTTTGCCACTTATTCTTTGGTGAATTTTTGTATCTCCTTTTCCATTTGACCAATTACTCTTTTTTGATAGATCTCTAAACTAGTGAGTCTTTTTTTATAGTTATCTGGCATCACTCCCATTTCTTTTCCTGATTTTTATTCCATTTCTCTTTTGTGATTTTAAGCCCCCTTTTGAGTTCTTGCATCTCACTGGGCTTTTTCCTTTGGGGTTTTGCCCATAGGTACATTGATATTATTGTCCTCTTCTGAGTTTGTGTCTTGGTCTTCCTTGTCCCCATAATAACATTCTATGGTCAGATTCTTTTTTGTTATTGTTGCTTTTTGCACATCTTTTCTAGGTCTTTTTTCCTTTCTTTTAAATTTGATCTTTCCTCCAGGGTGGATGAGCTCTGCCTCAGATTTCTTGTGTCAGTGGCTGCAAGCCCTGGATATTTACCTGGGACTGTGCTGATATTGCCCTGGGGTCCATGGTGGGGGGACCCTTGTGTGTGGTGCTGTGTTGAGGGGGTAGGATGGAGGATGACTGCTGCTGCTGGAGGCTGTAGGAGTCTGGCAGCTTACCTGGTGCTGAGCTGGGATCCAAGTGGTCATGTCTGGCATGTGCTCAGGCCAGTTGGGATTTTTCTACATTTTCCAAGGGTTACACTGAAACACATGGAAGTTTGACCTCTGGCAGATGCCTGTTGACCCTGGACTGTACTGAAGCATGTGGAAATCAGGCTGCTGGAGGATTCCTGCCCTCCTGGGGCAACATGTGGTGATTCTCAGAGCTACAATCTGCCAGTTCTCCTGGCTATGCTAAGGCACATGGAGGGGAAGGGTCCTTGTGTTGGCATTTGCTTGCTTTACCACACTGGGGCTCAGGATTTCCTACTCATTTGTTGAAGTGGGGTTGCTGGTTTGCTGAGAGCTTCCTGTCCTGGAATGCATTCCCCTTTTACTCAAATGAAATGAACCTTTCTTGCTGATTCTCCAGGTCTCCCAGGCCAAACTACTGCTCCACCCCATCTTTCCATTGCCTCTGTTCTAGGAGAGCCAAATAGTGCCCCAGTAATTCTGGGGCACCATTTTATGGTTTTTTGGAGGTGACTATGGGAGACCTATAGTGATTTAATGCTTACTCTGCCATCTTCTATGACTTGATTTCAACAAGATATCTGACTATCTATAAGGATGCTATGAGAGGGAGTAACGTAGGCTATATGAAAATAACGGGTGTATTTAGAGATAGTTAAATGATGATACCTGAAATGGATTGATGTTGGGGTGGCGGAAAGTCTCTTGTAGGGCGCTTCATGGATCCGTCTTTGGCCACGTGCTGCGTGACCTTTTTACTGATAGCTTGGTTGAATATTTACAAGGCTTCCTTGTCAGCTATGCAGGTGACATAATGCAGATTATTAATCATCATTATCTGTCAGTATTAATGTTAATTATTACTAATCGATAAATTAGGTGACAATGGTAGCATGTAAACAAGGTGGAAATTGCACTGGATGTGAAGAGTTTGGGTTCTACTACTTGTTACCTATGTAGCCTTGGAAATTCATTTAACTTCTCTGGCCCCTAATTTCTTCATTTGTAAAATCAAGGGGTTAGACGAGGTGATCTAGATTTAAATTTCATGAACACTGTTGGTCACCTAGAAATGTGAATTGAATGAGATGAATTTAATAGAGATAAGGGTAAAATTCTATCTAGGTTCAAAAAAATCTATATGCATGTGTATGGGGCTGTGTCGTTGTTATGGAGAACCCTTGATGTAAAAATTGTCTCCATGGATGCATCAGGAGCGCATCTGTAATTTTTAAAAGTTGCATGGGACACAGGAAAGGTTAACCGTCCACATGACTAGGGTGTGTGTGTATGTGTGTGTGTGTGTGTGTGTGTATATACATATACACATATCTATCGGTATGTGGATATATCTCAGAAGAAAGACTTGAATCAAAGACTTGATATCTCAAAAATTAGCCTTCTGTCCACTATGTCATACTGCCTCTCTGCCGTGTAGAGGGGCATATACGATAGATATAATACACATATTATGTACACGTATCCCCATGCATACATATCTTATACATAATTCCTTGACCTTCTAATTCAGCAACCTTATCCAAAGAGGGAACTATAATAAATTTAACATGATTTGTTCCTAGTGAATTCTAGTGATTGTCACTTTCTTTTCCAAGCATTCTCTAACCATCTGTTTCAACAGTCCATTAGAGAATTCTAAATACTGTGACTTGTACAGTTTGGGGAATGGTTTTAAGATATGCATGTGTTAGAAAAATACATTCTATTTTGATTCAGATTATTTCACTTTTTTCCTGACACTCCCATCCAAGATGAGACACTTTTAACTTCAGCTCATTAAAGATAATACATATGCATTTATTTTTTTCTATGAATGAAGGTACATATTATAAGAGCTAGCATTTATAGAGGCACTGAAGTGGCACATAGATAGAGCACTTGCCTGGAGTCAGGAAGACTTGAATCATCCAGTCTCAAGATACTTATTAGCTGTGTGACCCTAGGCAAGTCACTTAACCTCTATTCACCTCAATTTTGTAGTAATTACCTTTCAGAGTTGTTGTGAGGATCAAATGAAATAATTTTAAAGCTTTTAGCACACTGCCTTGCCCATGGTAGACTATATATGCATGCTTATATTTTTCCCTTGAGATATACACACACACACACACATACACATACATATACACTATATATGTACATATATAGTATATATGTATATACATATACACTATATATGTACATATATAGTGTATATGTATATACATATACACATATATGTGTATATTGTTTAAGGTTTGAAAAATTCCTTCCACATGCTATCATGTGATCCCTACCAGACTCCTGGGAGGTAGGTACCATTAATTATCCCCATTTTATAGATGAGAAAAGTGAAGCTGTGAAAAGTTCAGTGACTTACTCACATAGTTGGTAAATGTATGATTTGAATGTAGGTCTGCAGGAAGAAGTGGACAGAGCACTGGGATTGAAATCAGGAAGACTCACCTTCCTGAGTTCAAATCCAGCCTTAAACACTTACTAGCTGTGCAGCCCTTGGCAAGTCACTTAACCTTGTTTGCTTCAGTTTCCTCAACTATAGAATGATCTGCGGAAGGAAATGGCCAACCCATCCAGTATCTTTGCCAAGAAACCCCCACAATGAAGAGTCAGATATGTCTGAAAACAACTGAACAACTGCAGAACAGTAGCTTCTGACTTCGTTTGGCACTTTATCCACCTCAGTCTCTAGCTGCCAAATATAACTCTGTGTTTATGGACTTGTACAAACACACATACCCATTCATTGCTTCTAGTTCTGTCCTCTGGGACCAAGTGGAATACGTCTTTTACACAACAGCCCCTCAAATACTAAAATCCAGCTCTCATATCTCCCCTGATTTTCTCTCCTCCAAGCTAAATATCCCTCATTCTTTTAACCAAAGGAAATGTCTTCTCTCTCTATTTTTATCTCTTTCTTTTTCTGTCTCCATCTCTGTCTCTTTGTTGCTATCATTATCACTCTTTATGTGTGTTTATATATAAACATATATACCACATATACATTACATATAAGTAAATAAAAATACAGCTACTTATATTTGTATTCAGACTGGGTAGACAGGACATCAAAACCATCTTGGTTTGGGTCCATGTTGCAGCATCTAAAGCTCTGACAATTACTATGGCAACATTTCCCCTCGATTTCCCAAAATTCCCAAATTCTTCTTTACAGAGAGGCTAGCAGTTTTGACGAGTGGGCTACAGGAACCATGCAAGACTAGACTGTATGATCAAGGCAGGCTTCCATCATGGTAAAGGCACAGTTTCCCCTTGAGTCTGAAAGGGAGACTAAATGGCCCAATTGGGTCCCTTTCAAACTCCATACTCTGCCAGTGCAGGGCCACCCCATCCCATGTCTCCAGGGATGATTCAAACCCTTTCCTCCAGCCCCAATTATGTTCTTCCCATATTTTTTTTCATCATCTTGAGGACATGAAACATGCCTTCCCCCCTCCACCCCAGCCTACCTCTTAGGAACATGAAGGAAATTAGCCCCTAAAGAAGGGAGCTGTTGATAAGGCTTTGTGGGCGTCTGTGAAGGCACACATCCTTTGAGTGACAGGTTTGCATGTAAACAGCCACAACGCATGAAAATAGTTTTTAATCTACTTGAAAGGCATATTCTCCGAAGGAAATCAAGTTCCCTCCAGGTGCAGAGAAGCTCTTTGAAAGAGGAGCTGTTCTTGCAGAAATGCACTGAGTTGTTGAGATTCTCCCTTGATTAGCTTGGTTGCCTATGCCCAGGTAATCTGTGTCATCACACCATTCAGCTACTGAGGCCCCCCCTGAGCAAAACTTGGATTCTGATTTCCCTCCCTTCCTAGTCCTGTCCAATAGTAGAGGGACCTGCTGTTCTATGCTTAATACTCCTCACAGTTGCAGGTTTCCTTGGAATATAGAGATGAGAACCTTTCAACCTTTAACTCAGAATCACAGAGTGAGTCAGTTACCTAGTCTGAAGGAAAAAGGCTTAAGGGGACATGATTAACTGTCTGGAAGCATTTGAAAGACTGTCATATGGAAGAAAATTAGACTTACTATGTTTGGTACAGAGGGCAGAACTGGGAGGAATAGGTGGGAGTTTCAGAGAGGCAGATTTAGGATTCATATAAGGAAAAAAATTCTGAATGATAAGAACCATTCAAATGTGGATGAGATGTCTAGGGAAGTAGTAGATTCCTCCTCAGTCGAGATTCTCAAGCAAAAGCTTGTTAGCCACCTATTTGAGATGTTTTACAAGGGATTCTTGGATAGATATGGATTGGACTAGTGTCTGTTGGGACAGCTGGGTGGCCCAGTGGATAGTGCACAGGTAGCCCAATGGAATATATCTCCAGCCCTGGAGTCAGGAAGACCTGAGTTCACATCTGACCTTATATATTTAACTAGCTGTGTGACCCTGGGCAAGTTACTTAGCCCATTTTCATTTCAGTTTCCTCCCCATTTTTATTTCAGTTTCCTCATCTGTAAAATGGCTAGAGAAGGAAACGGCAAACCATTCCAATAACATTGCCAAGAAAATCCTAAAATGGGTCATGAAGAGTTGGACACCATTGAAACAACTAAACAACAATGTTGTAATTACAACTCCAAGATTCCGTGCTTCTATGAAACTTATATTCTTCATAATACATAATACAGAGCTAGTCACATTTTATTTGACTTTTTATGCTTCCTATAGTTATTTTATTTCTACAGTATTTTATTTTTTCCAATTACATGTACAGACAATTTCTTACATTCATTTTTCTTATAAAACTTTGGGATCCAAATTTTCTCCCTTACTCCCTTGCCTCCCTGCTCCCTAAGATGGTAAGCAATTTGATGTAGGTTATATGTGTGCAATCATGTAAAACCTATTTCGATATTAGTTATGTTGTGAAAGAAGAAAGAGTATGCAAAAAAAATTAGTTTGCTAAAGGAGAAACCATGAAAAAGTAAGTGAAAATATTATGCCTTGATCTACATTCAAACTCCATCCAAACTTTGGATTTAGAATTGCTTTGAATCATTATATTACAGAGAAGAGCTAAGTCAATCATAGCTGATCATTGCCCAATGTTGGTGTTACTGGGTACAGTGTTCTCCTGGTTCTGCTCACTTCACTCAGCATCAGTTCATGTAAGTCTTTCCAGGTTTTTCTGAAATATGCCTACTTGTCATTTCTTAAAGAACAATAATATTCCAATCACGCTCATATACCACAGCTTGTTAAGCCATTCCCCGAACGATGGGCATCCCCTCAATTTCCAATTCTTTGCCACCACAAAAAGAGGTTAAGCACATTTTAAAGTATTCAATTAATATTTGTAAACCTTCCAAGAAGGGTATATAGATTATGGTGATAGCCCTAAATTCTTAATGAGGAAGAATTTGGGATATGGAAATGAAGTAATCTGGTAGCAGAATTGGGTGAGTCTGCAAGTTACCTATGTTGATATTCTGGATTTAAAAAGAAAAAGAAATTTTCTGCAGCAGGGAGGTATGGTGAGCAAATTAAATACTTTTTTCATATTTTTGTTGTGAAAGGAAAGGGTTAACTGTGTCCAAGCCTTTGTTATGTAAGGTAGGCACTTAATAAGTAGAAATTCTTCCATAAGTCAAGGAAGCACTGGGTTCAAATTTTACCTCTCTTGACATATGATGGTTGTGGTGACCCTAGCAAAGCACTGCCAGTGCTAGTCTAGACCAATCATTCTTAAAGTGTCATCTGAGGCCTCTGAAAGTTCATGAGCCCTTCTCATGAAGACCTTGAGGTCAAAATTATTTTAATAACAATATAACACTAAGATCTTATGTTCCTAATAAAATACTCCTCCCCTTTTCAACTATATATCAGTGTGAAAGCAGATTTTCTTTATATCTTTCAACTAAGACACTATATCACAATAGATTGAATGTAGAAGCAAACATGAGAATCCAATTGTCTTCTAAGTCAGACATTAAAGAGGTTTGCAAAAATATGTAAAATAATGCTACTCTTCTCACTTTGTTTTGGAAAATATAATAATTTTATAAAATACGCACTTATATAAACATATGAGTTTATAAATTTCAAAAAGAATAAATATTTTAATAATGTATTCATTTAATTGCTAGCATAGTAAATATGTATTTGTATATATACATATGTGTATATATATATATATATATATATATATATATATATATATATATATACGTAAACAAAAATTCTTTGGGATCAATGCTTTTTAAGAGTGTGAAGAGATCCTCAATAATTTCTGAGATCAAAAGATTTGAGAACTGTTACTCTGAGAAGAGTCCCTAAGGCTCTAAGTTGCAGAGAAAGCACCAGTCTTCCGTGGTGGGAGGTTATTTCACCCAAGAAATGACAACTCTTTGTTTTCCATTGGCTGCTCTGCTTGGTTTCAATTCCTCTCACATTATGCCTCCCCTGGAATAAGCTCATCACTTAAAATATTATGATCATGGACAGTGATGTAGTTTTGATACTCAACACCCTCAGCTGTCTCTTCCCTCAGATTAGAGAGCCCGGGTGTAGAGTAATAAACGCCTCCCAAAGTCTTGCTTTAGAGAGAGTTCAGAATTTTCCAGTTAACTCTTCATTTTGCATCAACTGCTCAGTTTGGTTTAGACAACACAAACATCATGTGTCATGTTTCCTCTGATCCCCTTTCTCCCCTTCTCCACTTTTGGCTGTGCATTGTCTTCTCCCTTCAGATTATAAACTGCTTGAGGGAAGGGACTGTCTTTTTCTTATTTGTATCCCCAGCATTGTAGCACAGTGCCTGACACATAGTAAGCACTTGGTAAATGTTTATTGACTATTGTTATATCAAGCCCCAGTAAAATTTAAACATACACGTGGAAGTTTTAAAAAATTGTCAATAATTCATTGATTTGTAGATTCATGACTCTAACAAAGACAACATGTTAGTTATACTATACATAAATGTACAGTATATATGTATATATATTTATATAGATGGTATATGTGCATGTGCATGTGTATTCCCTTCCAACTCTCAAATTCTGTGATTAGTCAACACAAATAAATGATCATGCTTGATAATATAAGTGTAAATAAACCCTTACAAATGAATTTGATAATTATTCTCACTTATTGTAAGTCATTAATAACTACACAAATGGAATGTGGAAAATCATTAACTTTGACAGAAGAACCAGCCCATGTATGTAATGATTTCTAAGCTTTAATTTTAAATATCTGTTTGAAAGTAAACTCCCCCAAGGGAGGGAATTGGTCTTTTAATTTCTTTGTATCTCCATGGACTACCCTCCATACACAGAGGATATTAAGTCAGTGTTGTTCATGTAGGACTCTTATGGGTATTCTTGCAAAAATGCTGGCATTTATTAAACACCTACTGAATGGAATGGTCCTGTACTAGGAAGTGAAGATATAAAATAACCAAAAAAGGAAATAATTTATATCCTCCAAGAAGTTAAATTCTGTGCAGTGGAAGTGGTAGCTTGGGGAAGGATATGACATGTCCACAGATAAATAAATACAGGGTAGTTTGAGGAGAAAGAGTGTATTTAGAGTTAAAAGGACCAAGGAAACCTTTATGGAGGAGGTGGTACCTTAGCTGAGCTTTAATGGAAGATAAGGATTTCTGAGAGGCAGAGATGAGGACAGAATGCATTTCAAAAATGGAGAATGGTTTGCACAGTGCCCTGAATGGAAGCAGGGCATGACATAAATCCAGGGAACAGCTAGTAGTCTGGTTTGGTTGGAACATAAAGTATATAAAGGAGACTCGTGAAATGAGGCTAAAAGAGCAGGTTGGAGTAGGTTGGGAGACCATTAGATGCTAAGAAAAAGTTTGCTTTTTATCATACAAGCAATAGTGAACCCTAGAAGGTTTTTGAGCAGAGGAGTGATGTAGATCTGCATCTTAGGAAATTAATTTGGCAACTATGTGAAGAATGGATTAGAGAAAGGAGAAATGGGAAGCAGAAAGACTGATACTTGTATTTCCTGGCATTTTTTCCATTAAGTGTGCCATCATGGATGAGGTTTCTCAGGAAGTAATCTTTTAACACACATACACATATACATTTTGGGCTAGACCTATGATTTCATCAATATAGGAAACTCTCAGTGCAGAATATCTCTTCACTGATTCAGATTGACTCTGATTTACCCAAGCAACTAAAGGTCAGCTGTGGTTCTGAACTTGAAAGTAACTGAGGGAATAGAAGAGAATTGATTTCAAAGAAGACATTGGGGTACACTAGAGCTAGCTTGAAATGTCTTGAAGGAGCTAATTAGTACATTTTCATTTTGAGCTGAAATTTTCACCTCAAAAATTGGCAAAGCTACAAATCAAGGTTTGATTATTGTTTTGTTGTCTTAACTTAAGAAAGAAATGGGGAAATTATTGATAATGTAGATTAAATTTAAAAAGAGCATGGAGCATAATCTCCTATGAAAAACTGGTTGTTAAACATTTACTACCATATACTGGAAAGTCATGGAGGTAGACTGGGCAAATTTGGCCATTTGTTGGATATAAGCTGTGGGGGAGAAGAAGGCAACAAAGATATTCTGAGGTTATGAATTTGAGTCATTAGAAAGATGTCATTAATAGACACAGGGAAGTTGGATTATCTTCTGGGCCAAGTAGGTGGCACAGTGGATAGAGCCCTCGACCTGGTGTCTGGAAGACATTCAAATCCAGTCTCAGACTCTCTAACTGTGTAACTCTCATCAAGTCATTTAACCTCTATCTTGCTGAGTTTCCTCATCTGTAAAATGGGAATAACAATAGTACCTATATTTCCCCCCAGACTCCATGAAGATCAAATGAGATATTCGTAAAGTACCTAACGCTCTATAAATACTAGCTCTTTTAATTATTTTATATATATTATTTTTTATTGTATTTTATTATTTTATTTCTTATTATACATATATAATTATATTATTTGTTTATTCTCATTTATGCACTTAATTACCTATTGTAGCAAAATGAATATTTTATGAAAGGTTTCATCTTTCAATTGAAAGAACATTCAAAGGGCCCATATCTTGTAGGTAAATTTGTCCCCTAATTCGAGTGGGTTTAGATTTAGCAGAATACTTCAACTTCCTGGACAAGAAAGTATTCCTTTGTATTATACTTACAGTATTATACTTGGATTTGTAAATCCAAACCAATTAATGGGACCCATTGCCTCTATGGACCCAACCAGTTAAGTGAGTCCAATCCAATCCATACAACCACCATTTATCAAGCCCTTCCCAAGTGCCAGGAACTAGACCAAGTGCGAAGAATACAAGCACAGAGATGAAGACAGTTTCAGCCCTCCAAGAGCTTACACTCAAATGCAGGCTAACAATACATAAAAAGGAAGTTGAAAAGTATTGAGGGGTTAAGGAGCTATCCCTACTGGACCTGGTAGAATCAGGGATTTTAGTTCTTTGTCCTTTCTTCTTGAAGAATACCAATGACATCAGGTCAGTGATGTCTTGATTTACAAGTGAATTGGATTTAAGTGGCTGTGCAAAGTCATCAGCCTCACTCTCTCCTCCAGTCATCAGAGTCCAGTGGCAAGACATAAGTAAGGATGACTGGCAATGGCCCTGAATGCAGTGGGAGATCTTGTTCTTTTTAAACTAGAGTCATTCCCAGGTCTCAGTTTATCTTAGTCTATATTCATTCAGTAATTAAAGGCTAGGTAAGAATTGAGGCAAAAGATGACCTAGTTTGACTCCCAGAAGAATCAGTCTGAGAGGAGGAAAACTCACAGGGTTCCTGGCCAAAATAGAAACAATTACTATTTACAGTCATTCTGAGCCATCAAAATTCAAACAATGAGCAATTGAGGCTTGAACTGAGACCTATTATAGACCAATTGTCTCTCTGAAGAAATATGGAATTGATTCCATGACCCAGGAGACACTGGCACAGAACTGCCTAGCATGGCACGCCCTCATCAAAGAAGGTGCTGCACTCTACGAGCAAAGCGGAATTAAAATAGTTTAAAGGAAACTCAAGATGCATAAATTTAGAGAATCCACGTCAAATGTTCATATGGACTATTTGTGCCCAACTTGTGATAGAGAGTTCCAAGCTCATGTTGGTCTCATTAGTCGCAGTCAAACACATTGTAACTTGACTCTAACATAGTGATGTCATAGTACTTTTTAAGAACAAAGGACAGCAACCAAATTTGGCTTAGTCCACTTGAATTCCAATGGATTTTATCAAAGCCTGGTTTACCAGAACCATATTTCAAGAAATCATGAATGAATACTACATGAGACAAATGAATTAATTGTCCCAGTTTTTCAGGGAAAAAAAGTTTGAACAAATAAGTAAATTCATAAATAAAGGGGGTATGTAACCCCCAAACCTCAAGATATACAGAGGAGGAAGAAGAGTAGGATGAAAAGGAGGAGAAGGAAAGGGAAGCCAGGATAGGAAAGAAGATAAACCTATCCTGGGCATTTTTCTTAAAATAGAGGTTTAGAGAGAAACCAGCCAATCCAAAGAAGGCCCATGGAATGCAGTTTTAGGGTGAGAATTCCAGTGGTGGAGCGAACCTAGATTATTTATTGCATATTTATAGCATGACTTCTGACCTCAGAAGTTGTCCAGTCCAATACCTTCATTTTAAAGTTGGTGAAACCAAGCACAAGGAGGTTCATTAAGTGACTTGTCAGAGGTCATAGAAGCAGTAAGCAACAGAAAGAGGAATTGAACCCAAGTCATCTGACTCTTTGAGAATACTTTTTCCACTGTACCATGTGGTGCCATTTTGTTTGACCTAGTATATAGATCTAGTCAAAATGTCCTGGGTTGGGTTCTTCTAGGTGTGTATGTCAGTTATTTGAATTCTCTGCCTCTCCTTTCTTCAAGAAACCTTGATACACAATGATCAAACTCTTTCCCCCTCCCAGCTCACTGGTCCAGCTGAGGCTGTAGCTGGAATCCCCAGGTCACCAAATATGCTGGCAGACACATGTGTCCTGGGAGCCCAAAATCAATGACAGTAGGTATCCTTTCTTTAAAGCACAAAGAATCATGGTTGGATGACAACTCTGAGTCTGTGTCAAGCCTAAATATAGCTTGGGGGCATTGTTCAGTCCTCCTCTGGGGTCGAGGTGTAGGAAAAAAGGAGGCAGTGTGAGACTTAAAAGGCATTTTCTTCACTACACACACCATTATGGATCAAAGCTCAATACACAACAAGCATGCATGTAGACATACAAATGCACATACAATATATACATATACACATGTGCACCCATACACATGTATACACATATAGACCCACACATACTTTGGGCTGAACCTGTCATTTCATCAGTGTAGACAACTTCCAATGTAGAAACTCCCTTCACTGATTCATATTAACATGTAACCTCTGTGGGCATTGAGGAATTAAGAATTGCTCAGTGCCAAGGGTGTGCTAAAGTTAACTCATGTTGGTTCCTGAGAGTAGTAGATTGTTAAATTTTCAGTGTGAGCATTTGCAGCTTGGAAATTGGCAAGCCCCACACCAGGTCGTGATTTACTGTTTCGTTGATTGTTTAGACTTAAGAAAGGATGGATAAAATATTAACAATGTAGTTTAAATTTAAAAGTATGTTGGATATATATTTCCCCACCCAAAGCTAGCTGTTAAACATTTACCAGCATGCCCTTGCATGGGGCACAGTGTGTGTCAGCAACAGAATTGGAATCCAGTTCTTCTTGGCTCTCTGTAAATTCTATGATGCTATCTAATACACATACATCATACCTGCAAAATGCTTTGCAGTTATTCATAATGCATTGCTCAGAAAAATCCCGGGGCAGGGGCAGGCATCTTTGTCCACCATTTACAAAATTAAAAACAAAACAAAACAACTACTGGAAAACAGTTTAGTCAGCTGGTCATTAAAGAAAATTGATTAAACACTTATTCTCTGCAGAAAACTATTCTCTAGGTACTATGGAGAGACTGTTGTTTAGTCATGTCCAACTCTTTGTGATTCTATTTGGGATTTTCTTAGCAAAGATATTGGAGTGGGTTGCCATTTCTTTCTCCATCTCATTTTATAGATGAGGAAACTGAAGCAAACAGGATTAAGTGACTTCCCGGGGTCACACAACTAGGCAATATCTAAGACTGTATTTGAACTCAGGAAGATGCATTCAGAAGAAGATTCCTAAGAAATCTTCAGACCTTGCACTCGATTCACTGTAAGACCTAGCTGCCTATAAAGGACATCAATCTATGGGATGCTGTTGTTCAGTAATTGTGAGCTAGTAGGGGAGATGACAGAACCGTAGAACTGGAGGAAACCTTGGGGGATCATTTAGTCTAATGCCCCATGCAAAGCAGGAGTTTTCTCAAATGGGGTCTGTGAGCACAAGGATGTGACTTCCAGAGGGTTGGAAGATCTATTCTTATCCTCTTCCTTCCCCATCTCTAGCTTTGTGACTGAGAACTTAAGGCTCAGATTTCCCACCCAGAAAAAAATTGGAAAAATATTTATCTTGCCTGCCACGTAGGGTTGTAAAGATCCAATGAAATAGTATATGCAGAAGGATTTCATAAACCATGAAGTGCTAGAGGTCATTTTTCTTATTGTGACTGTAGGGATAGAGACCAGCCCTTGGCATCAAGAATACTTGTTTTCCAATCTTGTCTCTGATATGTAACTGGCTGTGGTGACCCTGGGCAAGCAAGTCACTTAGCTCCTCCTTCGTTACCCCTGGAAATTCTCTAAGACTAAGCGTGCAATCTTTACAACTAGAGGAAATTTCCTAACCAGACTCCTTCATCAATGAAATTACAGCTCCTATTCCCACCCCACCACCATAAAACAACGCCAAACATCTTTGTTATTAACACCCCTGACGGTCAAACCAACCTCAACTAGAATACTTCCAGTGATGGGGAACATACAGCCTTGACAAACCAGCCTATCCAATTTAGGGATATTGTTTTTTATCTGAAAGCTCTTCCTTTTGTTGACCACCAAGTGATCCCCTTTCAACTCCTCTCATCCCATTTGTTTTTGATCTCCCTCTGGAGTAGATCAAATTGCTCTTCCCTGTGCTAACCTTTCAAAAATTAAAGACATTCAGCATTGCCCTCCAAGACTTTCTCTTCCCAAGACTAAACTCCACCTCCTTCCCATTTTCCTCTGATTCTTTACATGGTATGGTTTATAGACTTTCTCTCCTCTTGCCCAGAATTGCATGCAGTAATCCTGAAGTGGTCTAGTTAAGGTACAGTATAGTGAAACTATTCCATTCCTTGTTTTGGGCTTTATTCTTTTATGAGCACAGCCCAAGACTGAGCTTGTTTTCAGTAGCTATGACACTGTTCATCATTACCCCAAGCCTTAGGACAAGGGTTTTTTTTATCATAGAATTTGATGTTAAGGCTGATTTCCTTCTCCTCACCCTCAACTAAGTACTGACTTTAGTTAATTGATTTTATAGCCAAAATGTATGGCTTTACATTGAATAAATTTGAATCAAACTGTTCCCAATCCAAGATATATTTATTAAACTCTAATAAATTTCAACTTCTTTTTGGTCAATTGTCTCAATCTGTTGAGTAAGTGCAATAAGTCAGATATACTTTGACTTTATCCAAACTGCTGATAAAAATGTTGACATGAAAAGAGGGTCAAAGAGAAATATCACACAGCAGCCAAGTGGTGCAGTGGATAGAGCACTAGCCCTGGAGTCAGGAAGACCTGAACTCAAATCTGGCCTCAGATGGATGACACTTACTAGCTGTGTGACTCTGGGCAAGTCACTTAACCCTAATTGCATTATAAGAGAGAGAGAGAGAGAGAGAGAGAGAGAGAGAGAGAGAGAGAGAGAGATCACCTCCTTTACTAGCCTTCCCTGCCCTAACTGGAAATATTACTTCTCTCCTCTAGTTTTATTTAAAGAAACATCAAAAGTAGCCAATAGAGTAAAAAAGAGTAGCATTATATACCACATTCCATACCCATCATCCCTCAGAAATGGGAGGAAGATTCCCTTCTCAATCTCCCTTCTTCCACCCTTGAATTATCTGGAAATATTTCATTCCTATATTATACCTTATAATATACTTATTTTCAAACATGGTGTTACCAATCTTTTTCCCTCCCTCCATGACCCCAATCCCCCTCCAGGTTACTAATTAATGCCCATGAACTCCATGAGCTTCAATAGGGCAACAGCTGTGCCATTATTTATCTTTGTGACTCCCATACCCAGCAGTGCTTTGTACAAGGTAGTCACTTAATAAAGGTTTGTGCAATTGGCTTGAGAGAAAACTGCGGCCTGCCTCTAAAGATCCCCCTGCAGATTACTGAGTCATTAATCTCTGCATATGATTTTTCTGGCCAGCTGCAAAGCTGGTATCCCTCTGCTGCCCATGGTATCCCTCTGATCTGCCAGTCTAGAAATCTATTGTTTTAAATGAAGTTATTCAGCCCCTTTGTTCAGGAGCGATGGTGTTTCCTGGTGATTAGTACTTTACTTCCTAAGCGCTCACAAACCACCTGCTTAATAATCCATTGCAGAATTTTGTTAGAGATGGATGTCAAACTCACTGATCCTCAGTTTTCAGATGGTGCCTTTTTGGAAATAAGGATAACATTTTCCCATCTCTGATCTTCTGGAACATTTACCATTCACCACTCACCATTCATCAACAATTCCTATCAATGGTCCTGCTCTAAGATGTGTCTTCAGTACTCCCATGTGTGATTCTTTTCTGGGTTTGGGAACTAAAATTGAGTGAAGAAGAAGCTTTGCTATACTGCAAAGCATCATACAATTGAATTCCAGAGACCTGGGATTAAATCCTAACTCTCACTTTAGCTAGATGACTTTGGGAAGGTCATTTAAAATCTCTGGGCCTCAGTTTCCCCATCTGTAAAAGGAGAGGATTGGACCAGTTTTGAAGATTCTCCCTCTACTTCCCCCAAATCCAGCTCTCAGTTTATCATCGACAAAGTGTGAATAATACTATCTTAATTATTAGGTCCCTATGAGAATAGTTAGGAAGCACCTATTTGCTAAAAGAATTCAAATCTTTGGCCCAGACAAAGGATAATTTATAATTTAATTGTCAAAATTTCATATTTATAGCTTCCCAAGATATCTAAGCCATATTTCCTTTCAGAGTTTCTATCTATGGAATCCTTCCAATCTTTCATCCTAGAGGCAGATAGGTAAATCAGTAGCTACAATGCTGGACAAAGGGTCAGGAAGACCTAAGACTAAATTCTGCCTCACTTACTTAGCTGTATGACCCTGAACAAGTCACTGTATCTTTGTCTACTTTAGTGTTCTGAATCGTTAAAATACCTCTCTCCCAGGGTTGTTGTGTAGATTAAATGAGAGTAATGTGTAAAGTGGGGCAGCTGGGTGGCACAGTAGATAAAAGTGTTGGATTTGGAGTCAGGAAGATTCACCTTCCTGAGTTCAGATCTGGCCTCAGACACTTCCTAGCTGTGTGACCCTGGCCAAGTCATTTAACTCTCTCTGCCTCATCTGAAAAATAAGCTAGAGAAGAAAATGACAAATTATTCCAGTACCTTTGCCAAGAAAACCCCAAATGGGGGTCACAAATAGTCAACAACTGAATGATAAGAATTGGTAAAGTGTTTGACTCACAGGAAGAGCTTAATAAATATTTGTTTGTTTCCTTCTTTCTCTTATCCAAACTTTTTTGGAAATCAAATTTCCCAGAAGTCTAGGAATATGTATGACTGTTCAGTGTTCCCCTCCTTTGTCCCTCTTTCCTCTAAGATGAAATAGTCATTTTCTTCCAAGGTTTCTGTTACTTCCACATCACCAATCAGTTCTTGTTTATTGGTAGGAATGAAGCCCTATGAAACCATTTCCCCTCCCTACCCCAGTTACCTTATGAACCATGAAATTATCAGCAAAGCAAGTTAAGGATTTGTCAGATGTCCCATTTTGTTTCCTGATGAGACTTCCAGCCAATGTTTAGGTTACTGAAGTCTCCCATAACTATTCCATCTTATCTTTGTGCCAGGTTCATAATCTGTGGTAGAAAGTATAATATCCCTGTCTGGATGGGAAGGCTGATACCATTTCTCTTTTTTTATTCTCACTTAAATGTTCTCTACTGTTTTTATAACTTTGGGTTCATGCCTGTCAAAACCTTTCTGATAGATATCTGATAGATGGATGGTGCTACCCTCCTCCCTCTTCTATTAGATCTGTTTCTTTTGATGAAGGTAAACCCATATACTGCCATATTCCAATTGCAAAAATAAAGTGTTAATGTTCTGTGCAATTAATATTTATATTCATACATTGGCGAATGTTAGTGTCATTTCCAATCCTCTGCCATACTATTTTCTCCTGAGAAATATTGGATAACTTTTTGTTTATGCTTATAGACAAATGGCGGTGAATGAACTAGAAGAGGTATGGCAGATTCTGCCTATGAACATTCAGTTACAGCAGCAGTTGGGAAAGGAAGCATATGACACCTTGACAAAATGAGTGAAGCTTGGGGAATCAGGTTCAATTGTCAATGTTCAATTGTTCAACAATTGTTCAATGGTCAACTCCTGGTACTCCCTTCTATTTGGCTTCAATTTCTTACTTCTTTGGATTTGGATCTCTCATTGGTAACTGGCCTTCCTAGTCATCTCAACTCTTGATTCTCAGTGCTTTTGAATAATCTGGCACAAACATGACCTAATTTTCTGGTTTATTCTATGTCCTTGGCCCCTGAGATGCACATACATCCTCCATCATGAAGGAGCATGTTTTGTTGTCATTGTTCAGTTGTTTTCAGTCATGTTTGACTCTTCATGACCCCATTTGGGGTTTTCTTGGCAAAGATACTGAAGTGGTTCACCATTCCTTCTCCAGCTCATTTTACAGACGAAGAAACTGAGAATGACAGGATTGAGTAACTTGCCCAAGGTCACACAGCTAGGAAGTGTTTGAGGCCAGATTTGAATCCAGGAAGGTGAGTCCTCCTGACTCCAGGCCTGGCACTATCCACTGTGCCACTTACTTGCCCAACTGGGATGTTTACCCTTACCTTAATCTTTGTCCCACTTATTTTCCTCCTTGGTTTTAAGTCTCATAGTTTAATTTGGACTTTTTTCTCTTCCCTTTTCAAATTCCAATTTAATCTTGATCAGATTGGTGAGTCCTCTAGAAGTTTCTTCCCATCTTTATTAGGTTTATCCCTTGCATATATCATTCTGGAATCATAGGCCATGGTTGAGAAAATCTTGTTTTTTTGACACTGTCTACACAACTAGCTTTTGATTTCCCACATCGTTCTTCCAAAAGCACGACCTTCAACTGGAAGAATAGATTAAAATACCACCTGAGGCCCTGAGTAATTTAATTTCTTTCTCAGGCCTTGCAAATCCCTGGAGTGACATTCTAGCTTTCTTCTGGCAGTATTATGCATTCCTGCTCAAAGCAGCAGAAGTGGGTTGCTGTCTTGTCGGAGGCTTTGACAAGTTTTGGCAGGCTCTCTGTTGCCTCACAGATACCTACTCCAGGCTGACAGCCCACCTCCTGATTAACTGAGGCACTTCTACAAAGAGGTTGCCTCCATACTCCTCTGTAGGTGATACAACTTACAGACCCCAAAGAGCCTAAGACCACTTTTACAGAGCTATAGATCAATAAATGGAAATTAATATACTAATTGAATGCCCAAGTGCTAAATGTTGTGCTTTGGTCTTCTCCCCTTGTTATACAAAAGGATGCAAAGGGGAAGGTAGATGCAGGGGAGAGCAAGCTTATTAGCAGGGTCAGACTGGAGCCTGGCCCTGAGGAAAATCATGGATTCAATGCAGCAGATTTTTATAAAGCATCCACAAAGTGCATTGTAAACCTCTGGAGAGGAAAAGATAAAAAAAAAGACTCCTCCCTAACACCATACTAAAGGATCTTGCAATCTAATGAGGGAAGAGAAGTCAAACATACAGATTAATAAAGAACAAGGTAGAACATGATGGAGGGAAATGAAAGATTCAAAATGCTATGGAAAAATTGAGAGAGAGAGAGAGAGAGAGAGAGAGAGAGAGAGAGAGAGAGAGAGAGAGAGAGAGAGGAGAGCTCACTTCCAGCAGGGCAGAGTCAGGGAAGTCTTTCATCATGGAAGAGGAGATACCTCCACTCTTTAAATTTAATGAGAAGGGCGGGTCCCAAAGTCTTCAATAAGGGTTAGGGAGAGGGTAGAGTTGGATGACCAACAAAAATTGTACAATAATCTTCATTTTAGCAGTGGTTGAAAACATGTGGAACAGTGTGATTCTGGAAAGAAGGAATGCGGAAGGACAAGAAAGGCATATTTAGGATCAAGCCTTGGGAAAATGTCTACAGATAATCCACAGATAGACAGAAGGGTTTATTTTTGGAGGGGGAGAACATAAGAGAACTCCTTCATGAACAAGGACTATTAACTGAGATTTGGTAGGCATCTTAGAGACTAGCCAAACTTTTTCATTTTTTATAGATGGGAAATCTGAGAGCTTAAATTAGAAGGATCATTAGTAAGATGGAGAATGTCCAAAGAAGAGAGACCAAGATGTGAAGTTTCTTGAGATGATGCCAATATAGAAAAAGTTTTGAAGAACATAAAATTTTTCAGGAGCTATAATAGCTCTCTTCAAATGTTTGGAGGGAAACAGAGACCCAAAGATAATACTTGTCTGGATTCATGGTTGATTGGTTGTTGTCCTTTGCTTTCAAAGAGGACCAAAATGACATCACTATGCTAGAGTCACGTTACAATGTGTCCAACTGTGGCTGATCAGACCAATATAAGCTTGGAATGTTCTATCACAGACTGGGCACAAATAGTCCATGTGAATTATTTGGCGTGGATTCGTTAAATTTGCACATCTCTCATTTCTTTTGAGCTACTTCCATTCTGCTTTGCTTCTAGAGCACAGCACCTTCTCTGTTGAGGGCACACCATGCTGGGATCAGATCCATATGGGTAAAAAGTTGTCAGAAGCAAGATTTGAACACAAGTCCTCTGACTCTAATGCCAATGTTCTTTCTGTTGTGCCACACCCCCTACAATCCTATGGAGCAGGAAACGCAAGTAGTATTATTCCCCCTTTACAGTAGAGAAAACTGAGTTTTATGTAAGTTAAGTAATTGCCCATGCTCACACAGTCAAGTGTAGGAGCAGGGACTCCTGGCTCCTAGTAGTGTGCTCTTTCCTAAAATGAAATCTTCTATGTCTTGTAGAGAACCCTGTGTGTATCTTGGGACAATGGTCTTCTCTTCATTAGCCTCCTGAACATTATTTGTTTCTTTCTCCATGAAAGATTTACCCTTTGGTCATACCTGTTAAATTGCATTCCAGTGGGAAGTTAAGGACATTCCTAAAGTCTACTGGCCTGGTACACACATTTCCAGAGGTGAGAGAGAGTTGCTAAGACCACACAACAACCTCTGCTTTTACTTGGTCTCTTTTTCATTCTAGAAATCTAACACCCAGAAATGTCTCCCAGGGGCTCAAGCTCTTGACAATTTGTTCAACCAGCTGAAGGATAAGCCTAATGCAAGAAATAGTCCAAGTGATAGGAGGAAAGCTTTGAAGAAAGAAATGACAGTGGTGTGAAACATATGCATTTAGGACATTATTTCAAGTCTGGCTGTGATGGGAGAGAAGAAATGGTGTGAATGGACTTTTGGAGTCTTTTTGTCTTTGAAGAGGGGAAGATGGAGATGTGGATACAGGAGAATGGGAGACATGGGTTCTGGGGTGATTGATTCTCTTGCCAGTGATATCTTGTATGAACTAAAAGGGAAAGAAGTAGATAAAAAAAAGAAACTGTAAGGACAGAAAGAAGTAGATTTCATTAGTTGAGGGGGGAAATAACTGGAGCATGAACCAGTGTCTTGGCAGCAAGGAGAAAGAGAAAAGGACAGACTTGGAGATATTGCTCTGAATGACATGCCAGAAATTGGCAGGAGCCTGGATGTGAGAAGAATTTCAAAGAAAGAAATCAAAGATGCCACTTTGTGGTGAGCATGGAGAACGTGTGAGCTGCCAACAGCTTTGCTTGGATATTTATTTGGGTGGCAGTGCTGAAAAATAAGTGGTGGGGAGGGGAAGTTTTGAGGGAAAAAATTTGACAGGCCAAAATTTCAGGTGGCAATGAATGGGAGGGATGGGAAGGAAATGTTGGAGACAGAAGCAAGCATGTATATAAATGGGTGGGAGAAAAATAGGCTGTTAGTGGAGAAGTAGTTTGTAGTTGTCAGAGAAGAGGTGATAGATGGGATAGAATGAGAACACCATCTCAGCTCAGTTGATACTTACACCAGGAGTAGCTGGAGAAGAAAGTGGAAGAATTGGGTGCCTTTCATCTAGTCTTCAGGCCCCAAATCCAGTCTAATCAGTCAATGAACAAGTATTAAAAGCCTACCATGTTCTAGACACTGGGGTAAGCTGTGAGTGCCAAGAATGAAACAGGACTAGCTCAGAAAGAGCTTATATTTTAATGGAGGGAAAAACAAAAACAAATGCGCATTTAAGCACATATAACATAAATATAAAGGGAACCAATATAAAGTAATTAAATAAAAATTTGGGAGGGAGGGCACTAGCAAGTGGGGGAATAAGGAAAGACTTCATGTGGAAGATGGTACTTGAGAGGAACTCTATGGGGTGGAGACAAGAGGAGTACATTCTAGACATGTCAGTGCAGAGATGGGAGATGGAGTATTGTGTATGAAGAATACAGGGGGCAGGGACAGTTTCACTGGATCACAAAGTGCAGAAGGGTGAATAATGTTCAATGAGGCTGGAAAAGAAGATTGAGAATAGGTTGGAGAGGGCTTTAAAACAGAGGAGTTTCTATTTTATCCTAGTGGCACTAGGAAGCCCCTTGAGTTGGTGGAGTAGAGGAGTCACATGGTCAGATCTAAGCTTAGGGAAAATCATTTTGAAAGCAGTGTGGAGAATAGACTGAAGAGGAGAGAAACCTGAAGAAGAAAGACTTGTTAGGAGATGATTGCAATAATCTAGGGCTAAGAGGATGAGGACCTGAATTAAGGTGGTAGCTTGTGAGTGGAGAGAAATGATTGGACGGGAGAGATGTCGAGAAAGTAGAAATGGCAAGACTTGGCAGATTGGTCTCCAGACCCTTTATAATTGTGGTTCACCAGCTCAATAGGGCAGTCTGGAGCAGATGATAATGATGATGACTTTGCCTAGATAATGCCTTTGAGTCTTTCTCCCACTAGTCTCTCCTGTAGAACACAGCGATCCCTTTGGAAAACTAAATATGGAGGCTGGAGATTTGTGGGGAAAGGTTATGAAACAGTAGGGATAGGTATTACAGAAGAAGATGATTCAGATACAAGATAAAAGAGGAAGGAGTACCCTTCCTGGAGCATGGTGGCACCATACTAGGTTTAGGTATCAGAGGAGTACTGGGAGGATTTAGCAAAGGGGAGACACAAAGGGTAGAGTCATAAAGTATGTGTGTGTGTCCCTGGGTAGAGGTGGGGCATGATTAGAGAAATTCAGTTCTCAGGTTAAAATTACGGATTCAGAAACACAGACGCGGGTATTAGTGCCCTACAAAGATGTTAGTCAGTGGTTATGAGAAATAGTGATTTCTTCAGTCACACTGACAAAAAGTATCACTTACCAGAACCAAAGAGGCAGATAGATCGTGGAAGGATACTAGCATTACTAGAATTATGGAACAACTTAGTCTAATGGAAAGAACAGAGACTTGCGGGCCACTAGATTTGGATTCTCGTCCTGGCTCTACCCCTAACTAGCTGATTTACTCAAGCCTTTTCTGCCTCACTTGCTCCATTTCTCAAATCGGTATAATAATGCAACGCGAAAAGACATGGGAAGACAACATTCAAATTTTGAACGAACAATAGAAATACAGGATACATTCTAGATTATCAGCTAAAGGAAGGTGCCAGCATTGAGGGGATTGAGAAGGGCTTCTTGTAAAAGATGAGATTTTAACCAGGATTTGAAGGAAGTCAGGGAAGCCAGAACACATGTGCAGAAGCAGAGAATTCCAACAATGAAAGATAGACATTAAACATTCCCCAGGTTGGGAGATGGAGTGCCTTGTGTGAGAAAGGGCAAGATGGCTAGTGTTCCTGAGTCACAGAGTGTGTGACAGTTGTATTAGGTGCTGGATGATCATTTATAGACAAAGTTGTCAAGGAGATCCAGCTTGATAGCTTTGAATTGTTGGCTTTTAAGGTCCTTACCAACTCTTCATTTGCAAGATTCTGTGACCCATCACAGTCATCATCATCATCATCATCTTCCTGTCATCTTTAGGTGTAGCAATAAGAAAGACACTGTGGTCCAAAGAAAGAATTCTGGATTCGAAGTCAAAGTTTTTGGATTCTGGTCTTGGCTTGACCATTTATGTCCTGAATGACCTTGGAAAAGTCATCTGGCCTCTCTGAACCTCAGTTTCCTCAATTATAAAATAAAGAGATTATATTAGATGACCTCAAAGACCCCTTACATCTCTAAACATGATCTCAAGATTTGAAAAAAGCTGCTGAGAAGGATCATAGCCAGGATCTGAGGGTGTCAGGATCTTCTGTTTTCATTCTTCCCTATAAAGGAAACCAAAGTTGGTGACCAACAGCAGTATTCTGTTGCTATCACTGAAATACGGTTTTTCCAATTCCTGTTTTATGGGACCAACAAATCTCCAGAGCCCTGATTATCAGAAATGGTATAGATATTTTTTCTTTTTCTAATTCTCAGTGGGTAACTCAGGGGGCATAGTTGGTCTAAGCACTTGACCTGACCTGAGGAAGTTCTGAGTTCAAATACTGCCTCAGACACTTACTACTTGTGGGAATCTGGAGAAGTTATTTAAATTCTCTCAGCCTCAGTTTCCTATCTATAGGATGTAGATAATAGACCTACCTTGCAGGATTGCTGTGAAGACCAGAAGAAATAGTATGTACAGCCTTTTGCAAACCTAAAAGCATTACAAATGTTAGCTATGTTTCTATTTCTAGTAGATACTGCTCCTTGTTCCCTTGAAATGACCCCCTTTCCAACAGTGTTCCTGCCATGGCCAGAAGGGAATAGTTTAAGAAGGCTGTTGCTATCTCCTTCTCCCAAGAGGGTTCTGTAGATTCCACCAGCATCTGTGGTGAACCTATGTGCCTCTCTAGGATCCTGGACTACCTTAGAGGAGAGATGGTTGGCACAGCTGGGTTATTTGTGATAAATGAAGCAAGAGGGTGAAGAAGTCACTGGAAGAGGGAAATGTAGAGAGGAAGGAAGGAGAACCATTAAGGAGAGAAAAGACTGGGAGAGGCTGAGAGACTGCGGAATATAGACCGATTATGAAGAGGATGGGGAAGGTGAGGCAGTGTGGAAACTGAGGATCCTGGAGAATTGTCTTGGGATTTAAAGACAGCGGGTGATGGGAACTATGTAGGACTAAAATTGAAATATGGCACAGTATTTTCAAATCAATCATCCAAAAAGCATTTGTTCAACTTTACTGTGTGCCTCACACCATAATAAGATCTGGGGATACAAAGACAAAAACAAAGCAGTTCCTGTTCTCAGGGAACTTAGAATTTAATGGGGAAGACAACTTACATACTCTCTCTCTCTCTCTCTCTCTCTCTCTCTCTCTCTCTCTCTCTCTCACTCTCTCCCCCCTCTCTCTCTATCTTTCTCTGTCTCTTACTGTCTGTCTCTCTCTCTTTGTCTCTCTCTCTCTCTCCGTGTGTCTCTCTCTTCCTCCCTATCTCTCATCTCCCTTTTTCTCTTCTATCTTTGTCTCAGTCTGTCTCTGTGTGTAAGTCTCTCTCTCCCTCCTCATCTTTCTCTCTTCCTCCCCACCTTTCTCTCTATCTCCCTTTTTTCTTCTCTCTATCTCTCTTCTCTGTCCCTGTCTCTCTCTGTCTCTTTTTCTCTCTCTCTCTCCATCCCCATGATATATATATATATATACATATATATATGTATATATATAATGTATATGTATATGTATATATATATAATACAAGGTAGTTTAGGGAGAGGAGGGAGTGCACTAGCAGTTGGTAGGGGTGTAGGGAGTTGGAGAAGGTCAAAGCAAAGCAATTGAAGGCTAAACATTAGCCACAAACTCCTTCTCATAAGATCACTTGGTGGAAAAGTCACTTAAGGGCAAATGACAGATGTCCACATGGTTAGAGGCTTAGATGCTCCAAAAGCCCAACAGAACTCAAGGAATGGACTTACTAGGGAGGTGGAGACAATTTCAGAAATATTGAGTGAGAACATGTCCAATGGCTTGCCATCATCCCGGCTGTGGGTGGAGGAAGGCAGAGACCTTGAGGGGAAATAAGTGGTAGTTTCTTTCTGTGTTCAGAACGTTAACATTTCCCCAGAAAGATAGAAGAGGATGTCTGATGTTATGTAGAAACGGAATTGGGTCTGTCAGGAGTTTCATTCAAGAAAGAAAAGGTGAAAGCAGATATTTGTTCACTTTGTTCTGCATTTTATTTCTATTCTGTTCTCTCTCTCTCTCATCCTCTCCCTCTTTTGTCTCTCCCTCCAGCCTCCTTTTCTCCCCCCTTTCTCTCCATCCTCTCTCTCCCTCTTTCTCTCCCTCCCATTTTCTCTTTTTCACACACACACACACACACACACACACACACACACATACACCCCTCTATTTCTTACCAACTTAGCTTATGTTAGAGCTGACGCTGTCTCCGGTTCAGCAAATGAATGGTACGCCTTCAAAAGCCTGCTTTCCTGGTCCCCAGTAGAAATCAATGTATACATATGAGGCAAGGGAGGGAAAAGAACAGACATTTATGTAGTACTTACTATGTGCCAGGCATTTTTGCAAATATTATCTCATTGGGTCTTCACAACAACCCTATGTGTTAGGCTCTGTTATTTATCCCCATTTTTCAGGTGAGAAAACGGAAGCAAACACAAGTTAAGTGACTTGCCAGAGTGCCACAGCTAGCAAATGTCTGAAGTTGGATTTGAACTCATCTTCCTGACTCTAGGCCCAGGACTCTATCCACTGCTCCGCTAGTTACCTCAATATTGTGTGTGTGTACACCCACATGTGTACAACATATATAAATCTGTGTCTTACACACAGTAGATACTTAATAAATGCTTGTTGCTCAATTACATGTATATTTCTGGACTTGTAATTTCATGGGCATAAGGAACTCTCATTAAGGAAACTCCCTATACCAGTGTGGATCAAGAACTATTTTTCAACTTATAGTTGCAAAAGTAAGGTGAAAGCATCATTAATTTTTTGAAGAAATCTTATTATTTTAAATAAAATTCAGGAGCCTTGAAGTAGGTATTTTATTAAACTGGTTTTTATCTAGAATCAATGTCACTTATTTAAGCTTGTGACTCAATATACACTCAGAGAAGCAACACAGTATAGTGGATAGACAGCAAGCCTCAGAGTTAGAAGGAAAAGAGTTTAAGCCCCACCTCTTACACTGCTAACTTTGTGATCTTGGGCAAATCAAGTACCCTCTCTGTACCCAGCAACATGCCATCTACAACTCTTGACTTCTATCACTATAGCTTTAGATCTTGATCCAAATCTATTAGTGGTCAAGTCTGATGATATTTTACTTAATCTTTATTGATATTTTCTTTTTAATTTTTTTTCTGCTTTTTAATTCTGCTATCATGGAGATCACAGTGGATGGAGCAACAGACCTGGCATCAAGAGGACCTGAGTTCAAATCCAGCTTCAAATGTTTACTAGCTATGTGATCTTGGGCAAGTCACTTAACCTGTGCTTGCCTCAGTTTCCTCTTCTGTGAAATGGGTATAGTAATAGCACCTACCTCCCAGGGTTGTTAGGAGGTTAAAATGGGTTAATATTTGTAAAGGACTTGGCAAACTGTCAATACCAAAATAAATGCTAGCTATTGTTATTAATTTTATCATGACTGGCATTATTTCTGATGACATTTCTTATAATGATATGTAGCTTTGGAAAGAAAGTGTCTTCTATATAAACAGAATGAGCACTAACTAGCTCAGGAGTCAGCCTCTCATGTCTCAAATCACACTTCTGGTTTTTACTGATTTTATGACAGAATCAGTTTCTTAATATCGTTACATCATAGTTTCCTCATCTATAAAATATGGTCAAGAAAGACTAGATCTGTAGTGTCAAACTCAAATAGAAATCAAGGCCACGAACTTATGTGAGGATCCCTGCTGACTGCACATTGACTTATAAAACCACAAATTAGCATGATCTATGTTCTGTTTTATTCTTATTTATTTTGTTAAATATTTCACAATTACAATTGGTTTAGCCGTACTTGGTTGCTGGCCACTTGGGGCCCTGCAGGCTGCGCATTCAACATCTCCATGCTAGATGACCACTGAACTCCCTTCAAATTTCCAGACTATGAAAGAGCTGAACTAAAGAAAATCAAGAGCCAAAATACTTAGAATAGCTAGTCAATAGCATAAATGGCCCGAAAGAATCAAAATCATATGGTCCAGAGCCCTCAACTCCTTGGGAAAGGACTTGAGATGGACCTTGAAGGGGATGAAGAAATTATAGGGGGGCTATGCAAGATATCATTCTGAGCAAGGATCTAGGCATACCTCATTTTATTGTGCTTTGCTTTTTCGCAAATTCAGATGTTCATTTCACAGATACTGTGCTTTATACAAGTTGGAGGTTTGAGACAGCCCTGCATGGAGAAAGCCTACTGGTGCCATTTTCCAGCAGCAGTCCACTGACCCATGTTCCCATTTTGTCTCCATCTCCTCCAGCCTGCCTCTTCCCTGAGACATAACTATATTGAAATTGGGCCAGTTAATAACACTACAATGACCTCTAAGTGTTCAGGTGAAAGGAAGACTCAATCAATGGGTCCAGAAATCGAAGCATGTGTCACCAGAAATGGCCTGATTAGGGAACCATCCAGGAGAGGCTAGGTAGTGGGCTCAACTCTATACCTGTTCAATGGGATGCCTAAATAGAAAGGCCTGTCTCCCAAATGCTCATATCCAGGGAGGTACCCCAGTCCAGCAGATTGAGAAGGGGAGAGGTTCTCTTTATTACCCCAATTACAAAGGTAAACGAGCTTGTCCAGTTTTGTGAGAACCAGCCTGACTGGAACAGAGATCGTAGGAAACTAGGAGAGGCATCTGCCTTCCAATCTGTCATCTAGCCAAGCTAGTAGCCTTTTGGCCCTCCTCAAGTTCTGAAACACACACACACACACACACACATATACACATTAAATATATTCACATATACATGCATACGTACACACACAAATACATATATATGTATGTGTATATATATACATATTATACATACACACACACACACACACACATATATATATATATATATATATATATATATATATATATATATATATATACAGAGAGAGAGAGAGAGATACAGATATATATATATATATATACACAAAGTTCATGGACTTTCTGGACCATCTTCCCCACCTCCATCAACATATCTATGGAACTTAGGCAAGGAGAGAGGACGACACACCCCAAGATAGCCCACCGGAGAGCAGCACCCCACCACAGAGATGAGTTGCCTTTTTGTAATACCAACGCTGGCATTGCTATTTCAATGTACATAAATTTTGGCACATTCTAATAGAAATGGTACCAGTGATGATAACAGCAATGAGAGGAAAGGTAATTGATGTCTGTCTAAGGGCCTCTGTAGGAACAGAGCCAGGGCTGTAACAAGTATCCAGAAGTTTCGTGAAGCCAATTGATTCTCTATCACCCCAGGAAGACACTTATTTGGGGGGAATTGGCAGGCTCTCCATGGCCTCCTGTGAGAGAGTACGTGTAAATGGCCGAGATCATGGAATTTCTTCCTTTTCTGGCAGCCTGCTGGCCACCAACCTGAGAGGTATTTGGCACCTTGGACTTTTATTAATGAATCCTAGGGAAGAAAAAAAAATCAGAGTGGAAAAATAAATTCATCTTGCTGTTTTAGTGTCCCCAAGGAAACAATCTTTTCTTTATAAAGTAACAGCAGGGGGTGGAGATGAGAAGGTCTGCAGGTGCACACTAGGCTGCCCTGTTAGACTAAGCTGCCTTCTCTTACTTGGATTAAGTGCAAAGAGCCTGGGGCTGGGAGCCAGGAAAGCTTCAATCTAGTTTCACTTTTACCCTTGACAAGCAGCATGACCTTGAGCAAACCTCTAGAGAACCAAAGTTACCTAAGTTACCCAACTAAATCACAGAATTTAAGAAGTAGAAGCAATCACAGAAGCTAAGTGTCTAATCCATACACTAAAGAAATCCGTACTCTACTCTAATGAAGTAATTGCCAAGCCTATTGTAAAAGATTCCCTAAGCATCCCATTCCAATTTTTTCTGTGCCCCAAACTGAACGCAACACTCCAGATGAGGTCTCACTATGAGCAGAATCCAGTGGTTCCAACACTTCCCTATTGCTGGAAGCTATACCATTGGTAATGCAACTCCTGTTGGCATTAATATGTTTTTGGCTGCTCCATTAAACTGCTGACTCTAAGCTTTTAATCCACTGAGACTCCCAGAATCTTTCCAGAACAATTACTGTCTACCCAATGCCTTTCCTATTTTATGCTTGTGAAGTTGATTTTTTGGTACCTGTCCATGGTACTTTACATTTATCCTTATTGTATCTCATTTTGCTTGATTCACCTCAGTGGTAGCTGGAAGACATAGTGAGTAGAGAGAGCTAGGCTTGAAGATAGGAAGACCTGAGTTCAGATCTAGCCTCAGACACTTACTAGCAGTGGCCCTAGGTAAATTATATAATCCTGCTTGCCTTAGTTTCCTCATCTGTAAAATGGGCTGGAGAAGGAAATGACAAACCACTCCAGTATCTATACCAAGAAAATCTCCAATGGGGTCATAAAAAGTCAGATAGGACTCAATGATGAAATCACAAATCCAAACACCTCTGAATTCATCTGTTTGTATTATTTTTTTATTATTCTCTCTCCATCTTCTCCACAAGAATTGCACTTTATCAAAAGTTTTACTAAAAATCTGTTTAAATTATACCCATGGCATTCCTTTTATCTATAAGTTTATTGTTCCTGCCAAAAAGGAAATAGTCAAGGTACATGAAAGCTGTTTTCAAGTAGGTTGAAGACTGTGATACAAATGAGGGATGAGATCTTTTCTGTTGCACCATTTCTGTTGCAGAATTAGGCTCCATGGGTGAAAACTTTAAAGAAACAAGTTTTAGGCTTATGGTAGGAATAGTTTCCTATGAGTAGAATGGGCTGACTTTGGAATTAGAAGGTTCCACTTCACTTGAGGTTTTTAAGCAGAGCTGGATAAATGCTTGGAAGATTATGCTTGTCAGGGATTCTTTTGGGGATGTGGGTTGGATTAAATGGATGCTAAGTCTTTCCAACTCCAAAAAACAATGATTCCTTCTGGGACTCTTCAGGTACTCAAGATGTATACCTTTCTACCCCTCTGCCCTATGTCTTTGGAATCATTCTTGTTGGAAGGAGGGAGGTGAGAAACTTAGCCTTGACCTCCAAGCATGTAGCAAAAACTCAGAATTATTTGTTGAATTGGATTGAATTGAATTCTTAAGAGCATTCTGTTCATCCTATCTAGTTTTCAAGTGATTGATATTTTGTACTGTTTACCCTCTTATTCACAGTGACCAAAATTCGTATTTTATCAGTGCCTTCCTCTCACACCTCCAAGACAGGAGTTATTGGTTGGATTTAAGAGCATAAAGGTCACTATTTGTAGTATCAGTTTTACTCTTCCTTCCCTGAGATTTATTGGGACAGTCTGGAATATGTGTTGTGTTTTGTAAAGGAGTTGGATGCCCTAAGGCAATAGTGAGATGATGCTATTAATTTATTATTAGCAATAATTATCACACTCCATGGGGCCCTCCTGGCAGAATGAGGCTGATAACCTCCTGTTGTGATCAGTGTAGGCTACAGTTCCATACTCCTGCCACAATAATTCTGGGATTCTCTGAATAGTGAGTAACAGAAATACTTACCAATAAACCCAGGGCATAAAAGAAATAAGAAAGTGGGTTTAGTAAAAATAAAGCAGTAGACCTAAAATGGAATAGATAATTCCTCTTTGTTTAGTTTTCCCAGGAAATTCTGTTTGGGATCTTGGAACTTAGCAGAGAGGGGAACTTTGAAACTATGTCTACATGAGCCATCTGTCTACATGAAAAATTCATTCAGTTACTTGGACACTTTCAAACAGATAAAGACTCAGAATCATGTAGGCAAAACAGCTGGAAAGCTGTCTATATTTCTTTTCCAGTTTTCATTTGTACATTACATAGAATCAGAATCTGGGTGCTAGAAACCATACTTTTGGACTCTCTCTAGATGTGATGATGATGGAGACCATTGCCATAATATTAATAACTGAAAGCTATATAGTACTTTAAGGTTTGCAGAGAACTTTGTATATAGCATTTTAACTCAGAATGATTGACCATAACAGGAAAGCAGGGATAATGGCATCTGTCAATGTGTTGTGTAGGGGACCAGCATCTCTGTGATGGGTCTGGTGAAACAGATTACAAAGTCTTTCTGCAAATATAGTGGAAAAATCATACTGGGAATTAGTGAACCTGGGTTCTAGTCTCAGTTTTGTTTCTAAAATGAAAGCCTTCAATTAGATCATATATAAACTACAAAGACCCATGGTCCAAGTGCCATTATTCTTGTAAATCTAATTTCTCAGGGTACTATACAACCAAACTGCTCACAGATATTAAGTATCCACTAAGTTCAAAACATTCAGCTGGGTGCTTTGGGGAATAGAAGGATATGGCAGAGTTGTTGCTCTCAAGGAGCATTTAATCTAGTTGATTTTATTACTCAGTCCTCTCTTAATAATTGTACACTTAGCTTTCTTGTATTTGAGTGGGAGATGGAAAAGGAGGGATGTTGACCAGTCATATAAATCTCTCTACTTTCAATGATATTTTTTTTCCTAAAGATGTGTCAAATGACTTTGTTGAACATTCACTGATACATGTGTGCAGGATATACAACTTTTGGGTTCGATTTGAGCTTCCTGTTTTGTGATCTACTATTTCATTCTCTTCTCTGATTTTTTTGTAAATTCAAAATAACTTCGTATTACAAAATAGACTTTTCTTCACATTCAAATGTCTTTCTCTTGGCTGCCTATACAACTTACTGTTACTGAAATTGTGAACTTTAGCTACTCTATGCCTTTGAATTAGAAGTATATTTTGTTTTGTTATTTTCCTTTTAGCAGTCTCCTGTGGATTCAGTGGATCAATACTTTGTTGTCTGTGTTCAGAAGTTTTGGACAGCTTTCTGTCCATTACTTCTTGTAGTGTTATAGATGTTTTAGTTTTTCTAATTTATTATGTTATTCTGAGAAACCTATGATTCCTAAGTTCTTTCTGTGTATCGTGTCAACTTGTATGTTCTTTTACCCAGACTGTTTTTTGTTTCTTTCTTGCTAAATTTTCCTCCATTTCAGTATTTCAAATCTGTTATTTCTCTAGCTCTCATTCTTTGTCTTTTTCTGTTTTTCCATTTCTTTGGAGAGCTTTCTCATCTTACTTTTCTATTTAGTTTTTCTTACTCTGCCATTTTTAAATATGGCATTGAGACCTCTTATCAAAGATAAATTTCCTCCAAATTTTAAATGTGTATATATATATATATATACATATATATATATATATTTCCTTTTTTTGAATCATTCTAAAATATTTAGTTGTCCCATGAGTTGTGGAGAATCTTCATTATTTTTTTTTCATTGAGGAATTTTGGTTAATTTTCCTTTCTATTTTTTCAATGTGTTTGAGTTTCTCTTTGAGGTTTTATTCACTTTTGCTTCTATTTTTACAAATTTGTCTAATAGTTATTTGCTCATGAGCTGGGATCTTATATTTTCTCATTGAGTCTCTTTATATTCTTTGTAATTCTCTTCTGAATTCTTTCTTCACTCTTTCATTTACCCACTCCCCCGTTCCCTATTTTACCACTACACAGACAATCCTTTTCCCCCATCGCTCCCTGGGGCCTCTTGAGTATGTCACATTGGTCATATCGGAATAGGTCAGGCTAAGATCCCTCCCTAAAGTAGACTCCATGAGGAGAGAAATGGCCACAAGAATCTTCATTCACTCTGTTCCCTCTTGCATCTGTGATAAAATACAAATTGTCTTTTTGATATTTAAAACCCTTCACTGTCTGATCCTACTTTCTGGGATGCTTATATATTACTCCTCACAAAGTACTCACAATTATTGACAAAGTTTCTTATTTTCTTTTTTCCATGCAAGAAGTTCTATCTCCATAGACATGCATAGACAGTGGGTTAGGTGTTTCCAGGTGTGCTGCAATACCTGGCCTGTGCATCATGTTATCCATTTCCATCTCCTTTCTCTTTGACTTTATACAGGTTTTCCCTATTGGACAAAGTGCTCTCATTGTTCACTTTCTCTTCTTAGAGCCTCTAGCTTCCTAAGCTCAAATGCCACATCCCACATGAGATTTTTCCTCAGTACCTCAACTAGTGCTGCTACCAATCAACTTGAACTTATTTTATGTACATTTTAAATTTGCTTATCTGTGTATGTATTGTTTTCCTTTAAGAGAATATGAGTTCCTTGAAGGCAGAGGTCTATGTTCTTTATATCCCTGGTACCTAGCATAAGGGTACAAGGCATAGAGTAGGTGCTTAATATATACTTGTTGACAGAAATTGAAAAAATCAAACTGGATTCCTATCTGTGTATTCTGAAATTTATTATCCATATGGTCTTGGGAAATTCACATAACCTTTCTGTGCATCAGTTTCTTTATTTGAATGCTAGATGGATCAAAGGGAAAATGGAAATAAGAAGATCAGTTGGAAAGCTGTTGTAGAGTAATAAAGGTATGATCTAAAAATAGCATAAATTTTGGCAATGGAATGGAAAGGAAAAGACAATAGTATAGTGTAGTATGGCATGGTATGGAGTGATGTGGTGTGGTGTGGGGTGGTATGGAAAGGTATGGAGTGGTATGGTGTAGGTGTGATGTGATGTGGTGTGGTGTGGTATTGTGTGGCATGGTATAATATGGTATGGTATGGTATGATATGATATGATATGGTGTTGTATAATGTAAAAAGTGTTGCACCTTGGAGGTGGAGGATCTGAGTTCAAATCTTTGTTTGCTCCTTAATATTTATGTGACCTTAGAGAAGATGTTTTTAACTTTTCTGGGCTTTAGTTTCTTTATGAATAACTTCATACATGAGGAGGTTATATTAAAAGTTCTCTAAGGAACCTTCTGTTCTAAATTCTATGAGCCTGGAATGTAAATGTATGCAAGAAACATACAAATGTATGCAAGAAACACTACAAAGGAAGAACAATAGCTAATCAAGTTTATTACCAGTAATAATATCCACCACAAAAACCCTGCTCTGGCACCTGAAACAAGTACTTTGCCCAATGTTAATGAGGAATATACTAGAGGAGATAAGAAGAAAAAAGTCAACTAATGGTTCTCTTCCAAGTCATTCACTCAGTTTAAGAATAAGCTTCTTAATAAGGTTGACATGATCACACATAAATAATCTATATCAAATTGTTTACCATCTTAGGGAGGGGAGAGGAGAAAATTTGGACTTCAAAAATTTTTTAAATGAATGCTAAAAATTATCTTTATATGTAATTGGGAAAAATGAAATACTATTCAAATCTCAATAAATAAGTAAACAAAAAAGAAAAAAGCTTCCTAGAGCTTTGTTTTCAAAATTACTTTCGCCTCATTTCAGAACTGGGTAGAAAGTTGGTCTGCAATGGACCTCACCCAAAAGAATTAAAATTTGAAGAGAATCTCACAAATTGGTCTTTTCGGTGAAGAGCGCTGTCCATGGATCCACAGATTCAGAGTAGTGCTGAACCAGTTTCTAACACACAAGTTATAGAAATAATGGTGGAGGAGGGGGAGAAGTGAGCTCTGTACTCTTGCCCATAACATTTAATTTAAAATGTGTGCCAGAGCAACAATTAGTATATATTGTTGACTTCCCTTCCAACATCCATGATCCACTCCCCTATCCCCAACCCAAGTCTCTTGGTAAATGAAATGACTGGTGAATTTCTGCATGCTTCATTGGAGGATATGAGTACATGAGAGAGAGACACACACAGAGAGAGACACAGAGACACAGATAGATAGAGAAAGGGGAGAAGAGAGAGAATGCATGTGTGTGAATATATGTGTGTTAAGAGTGGGAGAAGAGGTCCAAGGGTGGTAGTGGGCTGGCACTAAGGAAGAAGTAACACTTATTCTGAACCATATAGAATCTGTCTTGTTTGAAGCATGAGAGTTCTGCTGACAGTGTGCTTCTTGTCACTGAAGGACAGTGTGGTACAATGGATAGGGTTTTGGAGATGGAGTGGGGAAAACCTGAACTCTCAGGTCCTACCTCTGATACTAAGGGTGTGACCATGGACAAGTCATTTAACCTCTCTGAGCCTGAGCTTCCTAATCTGTAAAATGAAAAAGTGATCAAAATGGTTCCTAAGGTCCCTTCTAACTCAGATCCTATAACCTGTGACTCACATTTTCTCAGTAGAAAAGAAGTTGATAAACTTCTGTGAATTTGCATAATTATAGAATTTCAGAGGAATCCCAGAGGCCAAATAGCCCAACCTGCTTAAGAATTCTTCCTACAACGTACCCAAGAGGTCACAATCACTGTTTAATGAACTCGAAAGAGGGAGGATCCAATACTCCTTGATACAACTTATTCCATGTTTGGATAGCTCTGTCAGGATGTTTTCCAAGCCTACATCTACTGCTCTGAAATTTTGTGCACTTAGTTATGAATGATGGGACTAAGTGAAAGAAGTCAAATTTCTCATAGTAGTAGTAGTAGTAGTAGTAGTAGTAGTAGTGGTAGTAGTAGTAGTAGTAGTTGTAGTAGTGGTGGTGGTGGTGGTGGTGGTGACAGTGGTAATAGCTAGAATCTGTATAATTCTCTTAGGTTTACAAAATGGTTTATAAATGTCATTTCATTTTAATCTTACAACAACTCTATGAACTAGATGCTATTATGAACCTCATTTTACAGGCAGGGAAAATGAGGTAGAGGGTGAATTGCCCAGAGTCACACAGATAAGTGTCTGAGACTGGATTCCAGATCCAACTCTCTGTCCAATACACTAGTTGCTTGTCGTCCTCCAAATCCTTGAATGGTTATCATGTTTGCACCCATGTCATCTTCTAAAAAGAATAAAGAAAAATGAGATCTGTCCATGAACAAAAAAGTCCTCTGCTTATTTGTCTTTCCCATCTTCTGAGATGTTTTGAGACTGGGCAAAAATACTGGGTAGAGTATGCCCAAGAAATGGGAAAAATTTGACAAAAACAAGTGCGGAGTGATGAGTTAGCTCTTTCCCCCCATAGAACCTTCCTAGGAGAGGAGGTGACTGCCTGTCCTTAAAATATCTTTCCAGATTCTTCATCTATTTATACAAAATAAGTTCCCAGAATCTAGTTCTTTTAGGAGATAGGTGCAATTCAATGCAATTCAATTGAACACCAATCCCATTTTCAGTCTTCTGGACAACAACCACAGTGTACTGTAGTGAATAGAGCTCTGCTCTTGGAATGAAAAAGACCTGATTAAAATCTCATCCTGAGCAAGTAATATAATCTGTCTGAGCCTCAGTTTCTTCATGTGTAAAATGGGGCTAATCATAGTCAGAGGACTGTTTGATAGTCAAATGAGATAAGGTGTGTAAAATGCTTTAGATATATTAAGGTACTATATAAATATAAACGATGTTGATTTCTTCTTAGCAGCAACTGTGTCATTAAGACGAGAGGAAAGGTCATTTCCTAGCACAAACATGGTAATATCATAGTCCTGTCAATAAAATGACCATCACTCCATATGCACATTTCTCAAAAGATTAAAAATTCATGTGCTTCCCCACACATGATTGCAGCAGGTGTTACTTAGAAAGGGAATTGGTTAGAGTTAGCCCTTGTTCAGTGATCTGGGTTTTCATTAGTGTGGGCTTGTCAGCAGAGAGATCATGGCTAATTTCACTGGTTTCCCAGTCATCTCTGCTGATAATCCTATGTTCTTTAAGACGCAATCAAGTGTCAGAGCATGGACTTTAGGAGAACCACAGTTGCAAACACTGAAGAGATGTTCTTTCTTGTTCTTCCTCTCCCTTCCACCCATCTTCATCCTAAATAAAGGACACAGATGAATAGATTTCACTGGTTAACAAAAAAATGAGAGATACAACATATGGCTAGAGCAAAGGGGAATGGAAAAGCAAAGAGAGATGTCAGAGACATTGTAACAGATGGAATGTGGGAATTTTACCAGTATTTCACTGCATGGGAGAAATAATGTAAGAGAAAATCTGAAAGGATTGGAGAGATGAATGGTCACATAGAAAGGCTTGGAATTCACACCTTTTTTCATTTGAAGAGTCTGTTTATGTAGTGGATAGATAACTGGGTTAGGAGCCAGAGTCCCAGTTATAAGAGCCTGCAATGACCTTAGGCAATTCATTTAGCTCCTGAGCCTCAGTTTTCATATCTATGAAAGGGAGATTCTAATATTGTCACTGCCTACCTCTCAGGGTGGTTACAAAGGTCAAATCCAACAATATATGCGTGACTTACAATCTTGATAAATTTAAAACACTATACAAATGCAATATATATATTTGTCAATGCCTTAATGCATGAGACAAATTTTTAATCAAATAAATAGGAAGATGATATTGCTGAACTATCATCATTTCAATATACTATTTAAGGGTTTTCTTCTTCTTCTTCCAGCAGCAGTGAAAGATTTGTACTGTTCCATCCATACTCTCTTGCCTATGACTTCCTATGAATGACAAAGGAGACAAGTTTGCAAGATGTTTAGCCCCAGGATAGTGAGGTGGATAGCTCCAGGGTTTAAGGTTCATTCTGAGGTCATGAAATTAAACAAATATTGACCCATAATGGGACTCAAACTTTTGAAATTAGTCCAACACATTGCTGCTACCATGAAATCAGAGAACCAAAGTTGAAAAGAACCTTACCATTCCTCTAAACCAGTCCCTAACAATCATAGGCTACTAAGTAATTGCCCAAGGATGGTAATTCATATTTTTCTAGTACTTCAGTGTTTACAAAGTGACTTCATGATACCTCTATGAAGTTGGTAAAACAAATATTATTCCTTCCATTTTACAGTTAGGAAACTGTAGCTTAGAGGATCAAGTGAATTGTTCAGATTGACTTGAATGCAAATCTTCTGCCTCTAAGATCAGTGCTATTACCTCTTCACCCACAGTGTGGCAATCCACATTTGGTGGATGGAAGGATGACAGGATAAAGGAAAGAAGGAATGAACTGGTGACTAGGTGAAGCCTGTCTTGGTAAGGGAAGGCCATTGATTCCATTTGGTTGTCAATCAGGTGACCATGATGGTTAAAATTTTAAGAACTTTTTATGATGTTTCTCAGGAAAGATTCTCTGCTAGAAAGTAAGTTCTCTGACAGTAGAGACTTTCATTTTTTTCTATTTGTATGTCCACTGCTCAGCACATTTCTTGGCATATAGCAGGAACTTAAATAAATGTTATTGGGCTTATCGATTAAAAAAGTAGAAAGACCTTTGGACCAGAAGCCAGGTATCTGACCTTGGACAGTTCCTTCATCCTCTTTGAGGTGATGTAGAAAGAAATAAAGGTCAAACCCTGAGGGAAGGAAATAAAGGACAAGCTTGCCAGTAGGTGTTTAGAAGAAACAAATTACAGACAGAAAAGCCAAAGAAACCCTAGAGTTTCAGGGGAATAGAGAAGATCATAAAAAAGTTGAACAACATGGGGAGCAGCCGAAAAACCAATGCTTATGAAAACAGACCTGGTATTATTTGGAAAGAAAGAAATAAGTCTCCCTGAAGAAAAGGGAGCCAGGGGAGAGGAAGCAAGAGAGATAGAGAGAGAAAAGGTGATACGTATCTAAATTGATGAGACTTCAATTAGTTCTCCAAGGAAACCTTTTAGACCTAATAGAGATCTCCCAGTTTTTCAAAATAAATGCAAAACTTCTGGAATTTCATAGCCATTGGACCTGGGCCAACCATCTCAGAAACTGCCAGAGGGAGGGGAGATTTGTGCAAGGCAAGTCTTACTATTTCTATACATGCTGAATTCAATCAAATGCAGATAACCTATCACCTCGCTATGCGAGAGAGGTGCCAGGAAGGAGAGTTACCAAAAGCAAAGAAGTGGTAAGAAGGAGAGGGTCCCACAGGCCTTGCAATTGTAGCATTCTGAGCCACATTCCAAGTGGAGAAAGCGAGGTCTGGGAAGTGGCATGCCTTATTCCACACCCAGAGGTTGGTGGTTCCTTTCTCAGCCTGGTGACCTGCGCCCACAATAACACTCCTGTTAGTGCCTGAGCACAAAGTCTCCACATTGCCTTCTCACAGGATTGAGAGTGCCTGAAAAGAGAACTGACTACTTCATTGTCAGCTTCTGTAGACTTGGTATCTGGCAGTGAGAATCTATTTTCTCTCACTAAATTAATCACTGTTGGAAGCCGATCTCCCGGGGTTTCCTCACCACACACGGACACACAAGAATGCACTCTTATTCTCACTCTCTTTTTTCCACTATTTCTCACTTTTTTCCTCACTCTCAACCCCTTCTTTGTTTCTCACCCCTTTCTTCTCTTCTCCCTCACTTTATTTCTTTTTTAATCATCCCTTTGAACCCCTGACTCTCCCAGCTGGGGATATATGGGCTCACAAGGGAGACAGCTGGAAAGGGGCTGTGAGGAAGCAGGTATGGGCCCAGGACCAAAAATCAAGAAGCAGAAAGGAGAGCTGGAACACCCCTCAGCATATTCTAAATGCCAAAGCATGCTGTGGAAAGAAGGAGAGAAATAAGGAAGGGATGGACAAAGGTAGTGAGGAGAGAGGGCAGAAGATGGAGCTGACAGACTCTTAGTTGCCAAACATGGGTGTTTTCCATGACCTCTGCTGGAAGTGTGGAACTGCAGGGGGTGGGCAGTGTGGAATGATGCTGATATATCAGGACAATGTAATTATGCAATGTAATCTTTACTATAGAGCTTGAAAGCATTGTTATCATCCACATGGCATAGGGACTACTGGACTTACATGTACAGTTCAAATCTTGCCTTAGTCACCTCTGTGATCTTGGCCAATACTTTGTATATCTAGGTCTCAGTTTCCTCATCTGGTTTTTTTCCAGTTTTAAATCTGTGACTCTGTGATCACTGAGCTATTCAAGTTCAGGACTGGGTTAATATAAGTTATGTTATTCCTACCACAAGGAAAAACTTAGGCAGAGGTATAAGCAGTTATCTTGGTTTGGTTCCTAGAGGGAAAATTATTTCCGCTGTTCCTGATCAGACCCCCGTAGTCAGCAGGCCCAGAGAATAGGGAAACCTCATTTATTCAATAAGTGGCCCATGGAAGCAGTGATCTCTCTCCCAAGAGGCAGGTAAGCTATAAATGTATCTACTATGAATGGGGTACCTATTCAATGAAGGTAAAATGGCCTGGAAACTTTCCAACTATCAATCATTCCTCTGGAGAGCCTAGTTCCTAAGGAGTTCACTCAAGGGCAAAGCAGGAGAAAGGTGGGGAGGGCAGCGGGTCTGTTTGTCTTGATCTCATAGATCCTTGGTAGGCAATGACCCACTCCTAACTCCTTACCCCTTCATGAACACAGGTTGGAAGATGCTTCAAACAGAGCTGTCCCTGTAAATAAGGAAAAGGACACAGGGAAATGGTGCTGCTGGGTAATGGTACCCCTGGTTACAATGGAGGCTCTTTCTTAAGCAGCAAACTCCTGGACTTTCAAGAAAATAGAAGAGAGAAAAGAAATACTTTTCTTTAGGGCTGCTTTGGAGCACTAGAAGTGGAGTCTAGAGACCCAAATTGGAATCTTGGATTTTCTACTTGCTAGCTGAGTGACACTGAACAATTTACTGGATGTTTCTGAATCTATTTCCTCATCCTTGAAATAGGGATCTGTTCTGGTTGTTGTCCTTCGTCTTCAAAGAGGACCAAAATGACATCACCATGATAAAGAGAAGTCTTAGTGTGTCTGACTGTGGCTGATCAGACCAATACAAACTCGGAATGCTCTACCACAGGTTGGGCACAGATAGTTGGGTGAATATCCCAAGTTTGCACATCCTGCATTTCCTTCGTGCTGTCTCAATTCTGCTTTGTTCAAGGATCACAGCACCCTTTCTGATGTGGGCATGCCATGCTGAGTGGTCCACTGCCAGTGTACTTTGCACAGTCAAATCCAAAGTTCTTGAGAGAGACCTTGAGAGTGTCCTTGTATCATTTCTTCTGGTCACCATGTGATCACTTGCCCCATGAGAGTTCTTCATAAAATAGCCTTTTTGGCAAGCATACATAGGGATAGTGATACTCACACTATCCACCTTACATAGTTATGGAGAAAGCCCTTTGTGAATTTTAAAGTAGTATAAGCTATTTTAAAAAATAATAGCAGCTAGCAAGTATTTATATAGCACTTTAAGACTTTCAAGTCACTTTACAAATGGTATCTCATTTTATCCTTACAAGAACCCTGGGAGGTGGGAACAATTGGTATCCTCATTTTTACAGATGAGGAAACTGAGGCAAGCAGAGGTTAAGCAACTTGCCAAGGGTCACACAACTGGCAAGTTTCTGAAGCTGGATTTGAATTCAGGTCTTCCTGACTCCAAGCTTGGTGCCCTCTTTCCACTGAACCATCATCATTATTGTGACAGCTAAGTCATCTAGAACAGGACATAGTCTGTATGAGAATTTCAGGACTGTGTCCCTAGAAAAGATAAGGATTATGACCAGACAAAAACAGAGGAAATGCTTCTTAATGGAGATCTTGCCTGGTTCTTTGGGGGAAGGTAACAAGCATTCACATTTGGAAAGTTTGACAATGGGTATAAAGTGCTCCCCTTCCTCACAACAACCCTATGAACTGACAGTGAGAGTGTGATTGTCTCCATTTTATACATAGTAGAACCAAGGCTCAACAATGAGAAATAAAATAGACAGGAATATGAATTTGAGAACTCTGCAGCTCCTAAGAAAAGTCAGCATGAATATTTCTATTTACCACCATTAGGATAATTATTCATTTTAAATCTTTTTCCTCAGAGGATCATAGGTTTAGAGCTAAGAAAGGACCTTAGACTCTATCTAGTCTGAGGTTTTCCTTTTATGTCTGAGGAAACTCAGACCTAGAGCTGGCTAAGGTCACACATACTGGTGACTGAGCCCAAATTCAAACCTAAGTCTTCTGACTTGAACACTAGTGTTTTGTATATTGCATCATGCTATTATCTCGAAACTTGCACTCTAGTCCAGGCAATTTCATTCTGGCATCATTAATGACCAAGGTCATTCAAAAGGTGGGGCCCTTCAGGTCAGAGAAAATTCCCAAGCATGTTGGGTTGAGCTAACTGTTTTAGTAGCATGTATGGTGACGCCATCTGTACTGTTTTCATGTCTTATTGTCACCAGCCACTAATATGCTTGCTGTTCTGTGATGGTGTCACCTGTTTTAAGATAGGACTCGGAGTTTCTTCTTATCCTAACCTCAGCCTATCTTTTTTATTAAACTTTGCTTTTGTTTCTATGTTAACTTCAATTCCTAGTATATTCCTCCCCTCTCCCCTTCCCAAGCTATCACATATGAATGAATGAATGAATGAATAAGTGAAAAAAATTTAAGCATTATATACAAAACTAGAGGCAACTAAGTGGCTCAGTAGATAGAGCACTGGGCCTGGAATCAGGAAGTTCCAAACCTGAGTTCAAATCTAGTCTCAGACACTAGCAGTGTGACCCTGGGCAAGTCACTTAACTTCCATTTGACTCACTTCTTCATTTGTGAAATGAGCTGGAGAAGGAAATGGCAAACTACTCCAGTATCTTTGCCAAGAAAAAACCAACAGGGTTATGAAACATCAGACACAACTGAACAATGAAAACAATAGGTCTTTGCTCTCAAGGAGGGCACATTCTAACATGAGGAGGTGATACATAAGGGAAGTTTCAGCCATAAGTTAGAAAAATCTAGTGGTCCTTGGAGTGCAGCCGTGAACCATGTGATAACAAAGATTAACCAAGAAAAGGGGGAGAAAGTTTGGCAAAACCAATCGCTACATGAATTATATAGGACAGTAGATGCAATATCCCCCACACATAGTTCCCCATCTTTGCAAAGAGGGAAGGGAGGTTCAAGGTTCATCCCATCTATTTACAGAAACTTTCTTCTGGCTGAATGAATTCATTAGAATTCTCCCAACCCCAAATCAGGGACTCCCTAGGACTATTAACACCTCTTTCAGCGACATCTCCTTTCTACCCCCTCCTCAGGAAGAGCATTGAGAGCCTTAGATTCTGCGTGGTGAAAGCTTTACTTGCTGGTTTAATAAACTAGGTCAGCTCTTTCTCAGGTATGCATTTGGAGGCATGCGTTATACAAGATTCTCTAACCTAGAGCCTCAAATCAGCTTAGAAGGAAGCTTATTTCCCTGAGAGAAGGCAAGGGGAATGCACAGATGTTCTATGTGAGAAGTGGTATGGTTTATCTAACTCCTCACTCCTACACATTACTTAGATGGTGGGCAAGGGCAAGTATAGAAATCTGTTAGGGTCTCATTTCTCTGCTCCCCTTTCCACCATGCCCCTCCCACTCCCACTCTATCAAATTGAATCCTTCACCCAAACCAGATCTTCCATCCTCTTTGTTCTCATTAGTTCTTCTGTGTCCTGCTGGTTCTTAGGCTTCATTTGAATCTATTTTTCCTTTTCTCCTGCTCCTTTTGCCCAGTTTGCTGCTCCAGTCCATTCTTAGGATCCTTTTCTGATCTTTCTAGAAACCACAGGGCTTTCGTCGTCTAAAAAGGCCTGACTCTTGTTAAGACTTTGTCCCCTTCTTACCATGCACCTCCATGGTAGCTGCCAACCAGTAGAATGTAAGCTCCTTGAAGCCAGGGATTGCTCCATTTTCAACTTTGTAGCTGTGCATCTGACTCCTTTCCAGCTCCACTATTGTTTCCACACATACCTTCTGGGAACCCCTTATCTCATCCATACTACCCAACTGAGCTAATTGATAAGTGTTTAGTGAGCACCTGCGAAGTATGAGGGATGCCAGACACTGGTGTGCATAAAGATAGAGGTGGTATAGAGGAGACAGTGCTGGATGTGGTGGCAGGAAGACTCTTACTATCTGTGTGACCCTATGCCAGTCACTTACCCTTTCTTAGCCTCAGTTTCCTCAAATGGGAAATGTGGATGATAATATCTCATAGGGTTGTTATGAGGATCAAAGAAAACATGTGAAGCATTTCACAAAGCTTAAAGTGTCTAAATGCTAGCTATTATAGTAATTTGTAGTCCCTGCTATTGAAGAACTTCTAATCTGGAATGGAAAATAAGACCAGGACACATGGGAAAATAACCTGGGGAAATAAGGCAAGGATACATTAAGTTTCAAGTGAATGGTACTGACAGTCAGGGGTCTGATGCATCCAGGGAGGAAGAGAACACAAAGTATTTATTGACCATCCACATAGTACCCACCTGCATGGACAGCTCCCATTTATCTCTTCCTCTCCTTCCTTCAGCCTGACACCATCATCCCCATGTCATGCAGCCCAACCCCGCAGTTGTCTCCTGCCTACTTCTGCATGCTCAGCCAGTCTTTTCTTCTATTTCCATCTCTGTCCCTGTCTCATCCCTAGAGCTCCAGTGCTTCTCCTCTTCAAGCTGTCAGTCGCTCTTTGTATCTATCTTCTTCTAATTTCCCCTATTTTTTGCTCCCCTCCCTGGGCACATATTTTTCAGCTGTTGTGCCTCCATCCTCTCTTTCCTATATTTCTGTCAATATCTCTTTCTTTCACTTCCCATTTCTTACTCTCAGCCCCTGCCTCCTGATCTCTCTCCCTTCCAGTGGTTCTTCTTTGTCTCTGCTTCTTATTCATTTAGAGGCACTATTTATTATGTTACACCAGAATGAAGAGCATCCCTATCTCCCTGTTTTTCTTTCCTCTTCCTAACCCCACCCCCGACTCCCGACTACAACTCTTTCTCTCTGAGGTCCTCAGCTGCAGATGGGAACCATGTTCAATCCAAGCCCTGTTCTTTGCCAAAGAATAACAATGAACTCAAGAGCTACAGAGACACACAGAAAGAACATCTCTGTATTTCAAGAGACATCCCTGTCTCCTAGGTCAAAATAACTTCTCTTGTTTTATTTATAAACTCTGGGGGATGGGGAGTGCCCAGCATACAGATGGCACAGCTGGTTCTGGCTGATGTACTTAGTTGGATGCCTACATGGTTTTAGGCTCGTCTGTTCCCTCGTAACTGGGACCTTTAGAATGCATTTGGCTGTATTTAGCTGGGAGACCACTGCCAAGGTTGGAGCATTGGGGTGGGTGGGTGGAGGTTCTCTCTGCCTCTACAACATGATTTGGCAGACAGAAGCTCAGTGTGACTTGGGACAAGCTGGACAAAGTGTTAGGGCTGAAATGAACCTTAGAGACCATCTGGTCCAACCCACTCAGCTTAGAGAGGAGGAAACCTGGTTAGTCACTCATTGTCACATAGCAAATGAGTGACAGCATTCAGTATGTTTCCCAAAACACTTCCCTGTTCACTGCCCCCTCCCATAGCGTTCATTTGATGAAGTTGCTAACTGAGTGGCACTGCAAACCCAGGTCTCATCCCACAGTAGCTATACACTGCAGGCAAACAATAGGTTGAGCCTTCACTCCATCTCTGACAAACTTAAATTCCTCAAAAAGCTCCAAGTCAATATGTATTCTTCCCCCATTCCTCTTTAACTCTCAAGATAGGATGGCATAGTGAATAGGAAATTATCCTTAAGCTGAGAAAACCTGGATTTAGTTCATGCCTTTGACTCATACTTGATATGTGACCCTGGGCAAGTCACTTCACCTGTGTCTGCTTCAGTTTCCTCATATACACAATGGGGATGATAACAGCACCCAGCTCCCAGGATTGTTTTGAGGATAGTAAAAGGTAACATTTGTAAATGCTTTGTGAACCTTAAAGTACTCAAATACTCAAAATAGCTTTGTTAATATTTTTTTCATTTTACATGAGAAAATTAAGGTCAGAGGTAAAAAGTCTTATCTATAGTCATCTGGTTAATAAATGACCAAGCTGAGTTGTTCTCTAATGTGGAAACCAGGATTCTTTCTCTTACACTCTGATGGCTGTTAGTACCATAGTCTGGGGACAGGAAAATTGGCACATGCTGATGAGAATGCTGTCACTCAGTGAATGTTGCTAAATTACTTACAATGTAATTTTCTTCTCCCATAACTTCATGCATCTATGTGGGGCTTCCTCAATTAGATGAGAAGCACCTTGAGAGCAACTCAGTGTCTTCTAATATGTCATGTCTCCTTCCCTCCACCAGTCAACCTAGTATTGGGCACCCAATAACTTCTCAATAAATAGTTCAGTTATTCCCCAGTGGAGATGTCAGAACCAGGGATAATGATGATGACTGATATTGATATGATACTTCATACCTTACAAAGTACTTTAATATATTATATCTTTTTGGTTTCATAATAACCCTGGGAGGTATGAATTGCAGGTTTAATTAATTTTAATTAATTAATTTTTAATTTAAGAGAATTAATATTTTCTTTTTTGCTAATGAGGGAACTAAAGCTCAAGGGAGTTTAATGTGTTTTCCAGGGTCATGGAGCTATAGTAAGTCTCAGAGGCAGATTTTGAAAGCCAATTTTCCTGACTAAATGCAGCATTCTCACCAGCACACCACATTGTCTCTCATGCATGAGACACAGATGGAAGGACTCAGTGTGGTATAGTGTGTTAGGAATCAGGGAACCATCTTTGTGAACTTGGGCAAATCAACCCTCACTCCTCTTCTGGGCCTCAGTTTCCTCAGCTGTAAAATAATGGGACTGATGAGATGACTTTGAAGCTTTAGTTCTAACATTCTGTGATTCTCTCTGTCTCCAGTGTCCAAAGCTAACAAATAAAAGTCTTTGTGTCCTATGAGAATCATTTTTTCCTTATGATGCTCTAGAGAGAACTGAACATTTGCCAATGCTTGATGATTTTTCTTTTTCTTTTTTTTTGAAAGCATCTCTTTCCATTGGTTTCTTTGCTCCCTTCCTTCTCTTTGGCTTACTCATTCACTCCTACTCTTTTCTCCACTGTCCTCCCATTCTCCCCAGTCCTCCCTACCTCCCCTTGCCTTTCTCCACCTCCTTCACCTCCCTGTCTGCCTTTTCCCTTTCTTCTCTGGATGAAGTTGTCACACAAATACCCATTGAAAGATTCTTCCCCACAGTGAAAGATCTGAAATGTTCTTGAAAAGGCTTTGGCCCATCAGTGTCAAATCCCTGGTTCAGAGTGGGCAGGAAGTGATGGGCTCTGACACCTGTTCTCTCCCTCCCCCCAACTCCCTTGGGAGATGTCTTAAATCCCTGCTCCTGCAGAGAGAAAGGGAAACAGTGATGATCCAAAGGCCTTGTTGTCTAACCTTAGCCAAAGGGAAATAGTAGAAAGACAGAGAGACACCCCTTAAGAGGAGATGAAGGGAGTAACAGAAAAAAGCAAGGGCTGAGGGAGGGGAGGAAAGAAACTTGGCTCTGAGAGGTGAGATGTGTTTCTGCTTTATCTTTCCCGAAACCAAGCTCCTAAAGTACTCTCCTGACATCTCCACACCAGGCTTCTTTGCTCTCAGTATCTTTATGACTCCCATACCCCTTTACGTGCTGTGTTCCCCCATTAGAACAGAAGAGCTTGGAGGGCAGAGATTGCCTGACTTTCTTATTGTATTTATATTTCAAGCACCTGACATGTAGTAAGCACTTAACAAATGTTCATACTTTTAATCTCTCTCTTTAATTCTCCATCTCTCTGTCTCTTTCTGTCTCTCTCTTTCTCTCCCTCCCTCCCTCTCTCTCTCCCTCTTTCTCTCCTCTCCCTTTCTTTTCCTCCCTCCCACCTCTTATCCCTTTTTCTCCATCATCCCCTTTTCCCATTACCTCTCTTTCCCTCCATCTCTCTCTCCCTCTCTCCCTTCTCTCTCCCTCTCCCTTCTCTTCTCCCTCTTTCTTTTCCTCCCTCCCACCTCTTCTCCTTTCTTCCCCATCATCCCCTCCATACTCTCTTCCTATTACCTCTCTCCCTCCCTCTCTTTCTCCTTGATCCCCTTTCTGTCTTTAAACTGGATGGCCTTCTCCAGCACTGCTTTTCTGACACTGTCTCTCTTACTATCAAGGAAGGAAAAAGTGAGTATTTCCCTACCACATACTTTCCCTCTTAATCTATCTAATAGGATAACCCTCTTTAGGTAAAACTTAGTCATGTTGCTCTTCTACTATAAAGTTTTTTGAGACTCATTGTCATGTCTGTAGGGAAGCCTTCGTTTCACAACCACAAAAATTAATAAGATTCAAAGGCCTAAAAGAAGTTCATAAATACAGAAAATGCATAATGCACTAAAGTAATCCAAGAAGAAATACATTTGGGCTACAATTGGGACAACACCCTAATTCTGGTAAAATCTCTCTCTTATGAATGATCAACAATGCCTTCCAGACTCATAAGTCTAACCAGAGTTTTCAATTCCTTCCTCCCTGAAGGTAAACATATTTGGGGATGGCAGAACAAATAATCCCTTCATCACTGGGCATGTACCATCCAAGCAACTGATTTTGCTCTCCAAATAGGATATTGTGCAGAAATTATATTCATCTTCTTCTTGATTCAAGGAACATAGAGAAATATTTCTCTCTCTAGAAGTAGCCTCCCCAAACCTTTTCTTTTCTTATTTAAATTCATTGTTATAGGATACACAAGAGGTATTCATGGGGCAATCTAGGTGATATAAAAACCAAACATATTTTTAAAAATCAATTTTAAGAAAGAAGGCAAGTCCCAAAGTTTGTCTGCCTTTCAAACATCCAAGGGCTAGTAGAAGAGACTGTGAATAGAAGGTACTGGCCCATACTACCCTCCCTTTGTCCTGTGGACATATCCTCTAGGGAGAGAAGATGGTTGGAAGTCACTAGGTTGAGTCTACCCCATTCTGTCTTGTGGTCAAGACACTATCAGGGTTCTTAAGGAAATATTACCAGTGAACTTTTACTCAATACTTCTCTTGAGAATGTGAATATGCCCTTTTGCCTAACAGAAACTTCTTAGATCTTTGGATGAGTCCCAAGCTTCTCTCTGAAAACAAAGGACCATCTTTTTAAATACCAATGTTCTTCCAAGTCATGGAACACCACCTTCTCCGAAGAACTGAAATTTAAGATCACCCAAAGGCCAACAGAGAGGTGCATGGTGAGCATAGGTCAGACGCATCATGAGCAAGAATTTTCATAGGAGAAGTAGGATGAAACAAGCCATAATAAAAATGCATAAGAAACACAATGTTAGACCAATTAGATCATAAAAGTGAGGGCTAACCTACACATAGTCTATTTACCCCTTTGACATCCACCTAAAATTAAACAAACTAGAGAAAGGTGCTGCCCTTTGGGCAAATTCATTGTGTTAGCCTAATGAGAGCCGATGGATGAGAATCACACAGTATGAGAAGACCCAGAAAGCTTGAAATCTGTGTCAATGAAGGGATTAAAGAGAGGCATCAAAGTAAAAGCATAGTTTTCTTAGCTCCTCCTCAAAAGACTTAAGGTGAGTAGAGTTACTTCTCATACCAAAAAAAATCAAAATCAAAACAAAAATAGGGGACCTATGAACTAGATGATCTTTCTGGCTCTAAAATTCTATAATTTTAACCTCAAATTCTTAGAACCTTGCTTTTTCATTTAAACTTTGGTAGAGGCTTAATGAGAGACTTCTCGCTGTTTCTTGCCTTCCCTTTCTTCCTCGAAAGAACTAATGACCTCCCCTGTGATCAGACACAGTCAGGCAACATCAGAGAGGGAGCCCAGCAAGCAGGTGGGTGATTAAGAAAATGTGCCTTTACTAACAATTATGTAACCTAGAAATAGCTACAGAGGATAATGCTCATTCTAGGATACCAGCTGCATAGGTCACAGCGCCACAGGGTCTCCCTCAACTGCTGTCTTTCTATTCAGTAGTCAATGTCACTGCCTCAGTGACACAAAAATGCCAAGGTACAGATAGAGGGAGTTTGTGAGAATTTGCTGCTGGCATTGAATGGCTCTGGGTTGGACAATGTCAAGAGGCCTGATCTGGGGTTGCTTGGGGAGGTATTATAGAAAACCACATATAGCCATGATACCCTTTTTTGAAAATATATACTTTGAAACGTTAAAGAATCCATGATTATAGCCATATGGACACTCCTTTCAGATGCTTGTCCTAGCCCCCCATCTTAGAGGCAGTTAGGTGACACTGAGTCTGGAGTCAGGAAGTCCTGAGATCAAATCCAGTCTCAGATACTCATTACTGGTGTTAACTGAATAAGTCACTAAACCTATGCTTGCTGTAAAACATGGATATTAAAAACATCTACCTTGCAGAACTCTTGTGAGGATCAAATGAGATATTTGTAAATCACTTAATACAATACTCAGCGAATAGCCGTTGCTACGTAAGTGCTTTCTCCTTTCCCCCTCCCCCGGCGCTGCATGTTTTTTATAAAATGTGAGATACATGAAGTAATATGTTATCCTTCTATTTAGCTTTCTTTGGTCATAAGACTATATAGATTTAGAGCTACAAGGGATCTTAGAGCTCACCTACTCAAACCCTCTCATTTTATAGATAAGCAAACTGAGAGATTTTAATAACTTGTGTGAGATTAAATAACGTGTGTGTGTGTGTGTGTGTGTGTGTGTGTGTGTGTGTGTGTGTTCAGTTTGTTTTTCAGTTGTGCCCAACTCTTCATGATCCCATTTGGAGTTTTCTTGGAAGAGATACTGGAGTGACTTGCCATTTCCTTCTCTAGTTCATTTTACAGATGAGGAAACTGAAGCAAGCAGGGTTAAGTGACTTTTCCAGGGTCACACAGGTCATAAGTAGTGGAGATAGTATTTGAACCCAGATCTTCCTCATTCCAAGAGCAGCAGTATTCTATCTACTACCAAATCAATGCAACAAACATCAAGCTCCTACTCTGTATATGCAAAGCCTTGTACAAGGTGCTGAAAATAACACAGGAAGAAATGAAGCCATTTGTGCTGTCCAAGAGCTTACATTCTTCAGGGTAGGGGGTGAGATACATCCTATACGTAAGCAAATAGATTCAAAGTGATATGAAGCAATTTGGAGGGAGGGAGGGAGGGAGAGAGAGAGAGAGAGAGAGAGAGAGAGAGAGAGAGAGAGAAGAGAGAAGAGGGAGGAGAAAGGGGAAAGGGGAAAGGGGAAAGGGAGAATTAATTACTTGCAGGGAGCATGAAAGAGATCAGAAAAATTCTAAGTCAAGTCCTAAGTCAAGTTGTTACACCTCAGTTGTGCTTTGAAAGAGAACAGAGATTCTAGGAAGGGAGGGGAGGAAGGGGGCATTCTGGACAGGGGGACTCCATGGACAAAAGCTGGGGTACAAGCATGGAATGTTGTATATGGTGAATAGCCAGCACACTAGCTGAATTGGTATGCCAGATATACTACTGGCAAATCCAGTGACTTGTAATTATACTAGAAGACACATTGCCCCAGTCAACTTTCTCACTGTTTCTTGATCCAGGAAAACACACAAAGATGTCATGTTAGAAGAGCAGTGGAATAGAAAAGGTGCTATCATTTTTTTGATAGTATTCAGTCTCTTTGGGTCCCAATAGGGGGCTTTGTCTTTATTCATGAATTCATATCTGACCTAGTCATTTACTATGTGACCCTGGATAAGTCAAATGACTTATTTATCTTCTTTATCTTTATCTTTATAACTTATTAATCTCAACTTCCTCATTTATAAAATGAGATTAATAATAGCACCTACCAGAGTTGTTGTGAAAATTAAATGAGATATTATAAACTACTTTGTAAACCTTAAAGGACTATGCAAATGTTATTATAGGTATAATTATACATATTTTTGGTGAGATTCATAGACTAGTTCAGATGCCAGAGATAAATCTTACAGTGGCTGCAAACAATATACAACACACTCTTTCTGATCACATTACACATGACTCTTCCTCCTGTACTCAGCAATCCAGCCAAACTGGTCTCTCTCTTCCTCACATATGATAGTCCATTTCCCATCTCTGGGCCTTTGCATTAGCTGTGCCACATGCTTGGAGTACATCCCCTCTGCTCCACCTCATAGAACCTCTCTTCCTTTAAGATGCAACTCAAGCTCTATTGGCACAGCACCACCCAGCATGGTATGCCCACATCTAAGGAAGTGCTGTGTTTTATGAACAAAGCAGAATTGCAGTAGCTCAAAAGAAATGTGAGATGCACAAATTTACCTCTCCACTCCAAACATCCAAATGGACTATTTGTTCCCAACCTGTGGTAGAGCCTTCTAAGCTCATATTGTTCTGATCGGCCTCAGTTGGACACACTGTACCTGGATCCTCATACAGTGATGTCATTTTGGTCCTCTTTGAGCCTGAAAGACAAAACCCACGCTCCACCTTTTAAGTAAAGACCTCCCTGACCCTTCCAAGTCTCAGCACTCTCCCTCCCAAACTACCTCCTGACACCCCAAACTTCCTTTTCAACAGTTGTATTTATTCACTTCATTTATACCATAATGTACTTGTTTCCCTTCCTGCCCCGATTAGCATGTATCCCATAACCTCTGTGGATATAGGGATTGTTCCATTCTTTGCACTTGTATCTCTGGCACCTTGCACGATGCCTGGCACGGATCCTCAAGTATCCTTTAAGACCTAGAAGCTGCCCATAAGGAATGTAGAAGAGAGGGGCTCCTGGTCTCCAGGGGCTTATGTTCTTAAAGCTCAGACAAAACCAAACCTTCTTAGTATGTCTATGACTCGGGCTTGCTGTATGATGAACAAATGCCAATGACAGAAATGTAGCTTTGTGAGTCATGGAATAATTTGTAACTGCAGCCTTTGCTACGTTACCCAGTTTTAGACATTATATGACAAAAGCCTAGCATTTATGAATTTCGAGGCAATGCTTCTATCCTGGAACAAAGGAAAATTCAGAAGAGTTTTCCTTCAAAAGCAGTTACTATGGCACCGTGTGTTAGCAAGATTAATATTCTCCCCCCCACCCCACCACTCCCTTTTACAAAATTTGCCCTAATATCTAGCTCCTCCCTCCAAACACAGACAAACACTGGCAAGAGATGGTGGTATCATGTGAAATTTCCAGTGCATACTTCATCTCAGATCAGCAGAGACCTTTCTCAAGAACTCAGAGGAACTGCATTCAGATCCTAGACCTGTGATTCTCTCTTTACTTTCACCTCACTGAGTCCTCTTTTCTTTTACGATGTACCTTCAGCACCATCTTCTGCATGAAATTTTTCCTGACCTCCCCAATACTTCTCCCTCCCAAACCACATTGTAATCACTTATTTTACATATATTTCTACTGCTTTTCTTTGCATTTATGCTTATGTTTATAGATAGTGTATGCACATATTTATGTGAATACACACATTTTATATATATACACACATAGGTCTGTGTCTGTGACTTTGGGTACATTATTTAATATCTTAAGACCTTGATTTCCCAAACTTTAAAATTAAGGAGTTGCTCTAGAGGTCTCTAACTCCTAAGGTATCTTGCAACTAAGTATATAATTCTATACTTAGAGTTTAGTCAGATGATCAGTCAACAAGCATTTATCAAGTACCTAGTGTGTATAAGGCACTGTGCAAAGTGCCGGGGATCCAAAGAAAGCTAAGAGACAATTCTTGCTATCTAGCTTACAATCTAATAAGGGAAAACTGACATCTAAGCATATTTCCCCAGTCTCCTTCCACTTTTCTATTTCAGCAATCCTACCTGAATGAGCACAATTTTGGGGATGGAAACTGACTACTTGTCTAATCACCAGAGAAGTGCTGTGTTGTTGAGGAAGTCCAGCACCACTAAAGGATGTGGAGAAATCTGTTGTTGTTCAGTCCTGTCTGACTCTTCATGACCCCATTTGGGGATTTTCTTGGCAAAGATGCTGGAGTGGTTTGCCATTTCCCTCTCACTCATTTTATAGATAAGGAAATTGAGGTAAACAGGGTAAGTGACTTGCCCTGTGTCACACAAGTAGTAAGTGTCTGAGGCCAGATTTGAGCTCAGGAAGATGCCCAGACTGGAGTCAGGGCACTCTATCACTGTATCAAAATTGGAATCGAGGTCCTCTGACTTTAGAGTACTGCTTTCACTGTAACATTCCTGCATTCTTGGACTGCTAGCATCTCCCTCCTGACTGCATATGTACCCCTAGGTACATTCATGAATGTATGTGTGTATATGTATACAAAGGCTGCATACGTTTTCAGGCTGCATACGTGTGCTGAGTAGACATATGTTCATGTGTGCACACATGAAATGGATATATACAGGTTTCTATGTCATCCAATCATATCAATTGTCTACCAAGAGTAATCGCCTACCCCAGCTCTGGGGAACCAGAGGTACTTCATGCTATCTTCCTCCATAAGGCAGGTACAGTAACTAACAATGTAAGACTGAGCAGTGGAAGAGCCAGAAGGCCCTGCTCAGGCACTACTAACAAGCCAGGAGTGACAAGTTGAGTACAAAGGGACAGAATGTTATGCTGGGAGACAAAGAGAAGTTCTTGCTTGCCAGGGATACTTCAGAAGTGGCCTCTGTGTATTTTAGGCATCTTTAACTTAATCTAGTCTTTCCATACTGTTCAGCTTCACCTTCTTTCAATTCAAAGGGTAAAAGGTAGGGGAGAAGCCCAAATAAAACACAGTTGCGATTCTCTAACCTCCCCTAACCCTCTACAAATCAGTCTCCTTTCCTTTCTCACTTTCTGTTCTTTCTAAGCTCCCATCAGTGAATTAGATTAGTCACATTCTTAATTAACTGTGCTGGTAAGAGCTCTATTAGGTATTAAATGTTTGTCACAATCCAATTAAAAAATCCATCACAGCAGGACAGGTTTTCGGAGACCTTGCAGATGGATGCAATGCATTTACAGCTCTTTCTGCTGAGGAATAGAAATGATGAGAGACCCAGAGGGTCTGAGATGAGGGAGGAGCCAGGAGAAACTGGGAGAGGCCAAGAGGAAGGGTCCCATCCAAGTACTGTTCCCTTAGAAACATAATCACTCTAGCTGCTGTTTGCTAAATGGTTCTCCCCATTGATTCCCATTGGAAGTTGGGGTTTGGTGAAACTGGAAGAAACTTCACCACATGAATTATGAAGACACCTAAGACCCAGAGAGGGGCAAGGATGATGGATGGAAAATACGTGTAGGGGGGAATTGCTGTGTGAAAGTGATGAAATTTCCCTCTAGAATGATGGAGATAGTAACAGATGTTAGAGCTGGGAGGGAACTTGGAACTTCTGAAGCATAACCTCCACCCTACTGGTTCCATCTCCCTTCTCCCCACTTCCACACTGCTAATTTTTATCTCTAAAAAAGAAATTGATGAAAACACTAAGATCCAGAGCAATGATGTGATTTGCCAAATGTCACCTAGTGGGAGACCAGAAAATAGGACTAGGGGTCTTGATTCCCAGTTTAATTTCCTTTGAACTATATCACACTGGCCTTTGGGATATGCACAGGTAGAAAATATAATGATAAGAATGAACAACCCCATAATGTTCCATAGCACCTTAAAGCATGCAAAGTGCTTTACATGTATTATCTCAATTGATTTCATATATATGCATATACATACATATATTCGCACATATATACATGCATACATACACACATAGATATATACATATAAAATAAAGAGTACTTAGGACTTAATGGACATACATAATACCTTACTGTATACCTGACTAAGGATGATGTGGGGAGATGAGCAGTCAGAGATAATGATATCAGGTGTCTGTCTGGGGACCAACAGCTTGAACCTGGTAGGGAGGCTTTTTAGATCAAAGATAAAGCCTGAAACAGGTAGTTTTGGAGAGTTGTCTCCCATTGGCTGTCGATTGTCAGAGTTCTGTTTTTTCTAGATTGAAAGTGACATTTAGAACTTTGGTTTTATATGTTCTTTAAAGAGACTCACTCAGGAGGAGGGTCATCCTCATGGTAACTGAAGGGAAAAAAGAAAAGGAGAGAGAGGCAGAATGAAAGAGTGGTAAGAGCAGAAACTTGGAGTCAGAGGACATGGATGTGAATCCAGGCATTTATCATCTATGTCACCCTGAACAAGGCCCTTAACCTCTCAATTACCTCATTATTCAATCAAAGGGGTTAGACTAGACTTTAAAGTCCTTCCCACCTCTAATTTGTAAATCTTGTAAATAAGGTCGATCACCCCTGAATTCTAAATTGCTTCCTTAGTCTATTTTACTTAACCTCTATTGTAATATTAAGTGTACTTATGATATTGAGTACTGAGTCAATTGAGATCTCAAATGTGCAGAGCATTTTGCAAACACTAATGTGCTACAGGAATGTTGTTTATTATCATTGTAGTTTATTACAATAAACAATATTTTAATTATCATTATATATATGCATATTTTTTCTTTTTGTGCTCTGTCTCTTCTCTGATCAATGTAGACAGCTACATGCCCCATCATATCATAGAAGTTTAATAGAATCCCTATTTTGGATACCTCTTCCTCTACCCACCCTTACCATTCTTCTCTATGAAAACAAGAGTAAAATAAAGGCAGAAGTCATCCAGCTACAATCTGGCCACAATGCCAGACCCCAGAGGGAAATGCTTTAAGAACATTCTAGGGAACTACTGATCTAGAAGGACATGAACAATAATGTCCAGCTATGTTGTCTTCTCATTGTGCTATATGTGACCACAGTGAGAGTTCTGGATGGCCTAGAGAACCTTTCTGTGCTTCAACCATACTGAAGTGTCCCACTCTCTGTCTCCTGGCCATGCCTCTTGTATGTCCTCTCCCCCTTGAATACTTTCCTGGAATATTTCCTTTGTTATTGTCTAGAGTGATATAACTATGCAATCTCTACATACATATTATGTGTCATGATGGTAATGTCCCCAGTGCCTCACCTCTCTAAAGTTAGTCCTTTCCATTATTCCAAGCATCCCTGAAACTGTTTTTCCTCCAGGAAGGCTTTCCTTACTAACTGAAAGTTTTCTTGAATGGCGACTACTCTTTGTTCTTCAGTCTTCCTCCTCAAATTGGGAGATTTCAAGAATATAGGGTGTTCCCAAGAGACACTTGGGTAATAGCCTTCAGAATTCCTCTTATGTCTCTTTATTAATCAGTCAAAAATACTTATTAAGTACTTACTAGAGTCAAGCATTGATTGTGCTAAGTGTTGTGGACACAAAGAAAAAGCAAAAACAATCCCTGTCCTCAAGGACATTATGTAGTCCACATAAGCTCTGTCAAACTCACAGATGAGTCTCAAGGTTCTAGGAGTAGCCATGGTAACGAGCCAAGTATGAGTCTGATGAAATTGACTCAAGCCCCCACTGGTGTACTTCCCCTCAATCACTAGTCAGCTAGACTTAAGTAGCTTTTTAGACAGGGGTATTTGCTAACATGAGATGGTAAGTAGTACAGTTGCTACAAAGAGAGTTTTCCACAAATATATATAGAGTCCAGGGAAAAGTCTCAAGTTTAGAAAGCATAGGTGTCAAAAGGGTAACTTATAGCTCTTGGCTGCCAGAAGTCCTTTTTGTTCCCACTATGGGATTCTCAAGAAGTTCCATTTAAACATGGTGAATTGGTGTCCATCTGTCTTTGTCTCCTGCTTCCAACATTACTGACAGCTGATTTGGGCATAAAGCTAGGACACTGAGGAAGTCCAAAATCCATAAGATTCTTTGAAGCTCACAAGGTCTTTTTCTCTGGCAAAAAGTGGGAGAGAGGAAAAAATCTAAACCTCAAACCAGAGCTAAAGTCTCTCCTTCATCCCTAAAAAAGTTTCTTCTCAAGGGAGTTTAGCTGAATATCATGCTTGTTGCAAGCTTCCAAATGAATCTCATTCTTATGAGCTTGGTAATTTATAGACAACCTCTGAGGCATGGTCAAATTTCCTTGACCGATCTACTATATTTCACTGCATAATCACCACAGATTTTATGTTAAACCTTTTTTTGCAAAAAGTGGGGTGTGACCATTATGTAAAGCATTTTTAAAATTGTGCCAGCATTACTTAAAAATCATTTATCACTACACTGTTTTTGGTATAAGATCAGGATGCAAGGAATACTCTTGAACATACATTAAAATTGGAAAGATGCAAGTCTTACCATATCATGTGAATTACTCATGGCAGCTTCACCTGCCTGCCTCACACCTACAGCTCTTCTTTGGGTTGAGTGACAATATCATTAGTAATGCAGCATTCTAAACAAACCACCTAAGTTGGCTTGCAGAAATATACTGACAATGAGCATGTGTTGAGAATTCTAGTCTTTTAGCTCACAGTGTGTGAGAGGTAAATGCCACTGGTGAATACATTGCTGTTCTACCATGTGAAAATTATGTGATGAAAGGTTATAAACCAACTTTTGGATTGAAAAAACACAGTGTGATGATTATGCAGTGGCAACAATTATGTGGTGAAATATGATATGCATAGTTGTTGGTGTTCATCTTTCATTTTTGAAGAGGACCACTGACATTATGGGGTGATGTCTTGATTTGTGAGTGAATAGGTTTGAGTGAGGTAGAATTACACAAAGTTGTCAACCTCACGCTCTCTTGAAGAGTCATGGAAGTCCATTGGCAAGACAGAAATCAAGATGACTGCTGATGACCCAGGATACAGCAAATGACTTTGGCCTCTTCCATGTGCAATGTGACTCTAATTCAAAAGGCTTTTCAGACTTTGTCTGAAGCTTGTGATCTCAGCTAATTGAGGTATCAAGACCCCATCTTTATACTTATAATCTAGTGTTGGAGATCATATGTGAATATAGACCTTTATTGGCAAGGGGTGGAGGGAGTTGAGGAGTGCAGTTTTTGGTTGTTCATTTGTTTTTTTCCAATTGGAAGGATAGACCAGGGTAGGTCTAGAAACTTTGGAGTTAGGGATGAAGATAGACTGCTAGGCCAGTGGGCAACTGATTTCAAGGAAAGGCATTGCTAGGCTATGGGTCCAAAATTCTGGGGCTTATCTTGTGCCATGAGCTTCCTGCTGAAGACCTTTCAGAATTTTCTTCCAACTGGCAAAAACTACATTTCTCATCAGTCCTCTTCACAATAAAGTCTTACATATATAATTAGGTACCTGCTGAATAGATGGAAGGTAACTTTAGGTAGAAGGAAATAGCATCTGGGTGGACTTGGAAAGATCTTCTGCAGAAGAACTGTCCCAAAGGAATCCTGATATTCTAAGAGGTGAAAGTGAGTAGAAGAGCATTTTGGGCATGAGCAACAGCCAGGATAAAATCACAGTCAGCAGGTAAAGGGTTGTATGGAAGACATTAAGTAGGCCAGCATGGCTGCATCCTAGAGTATATGGAGGACAGTAAAGAGAGTAAAAAGCCAGGAAAGATAGGAAGGAACCAAACTGGGGGACCTTTAAATACCAGAGGATATTATATTTAATCCTAGAGGTTAAAGAGAGCCATTGAAGTTTACCGAGCGGGGAGAGTGACATGGTTAGATCTATAGGAAAATCACTTTGATAGCTGAATACAAAACAGATTAGAGGCGGGAGAGATAAGGCAGGGAGATAATGTTCTTATTCCTTATGAGACTGTTGGCCATCTATGTTTTGCACCATGGTAAAAAAAAGTCAAGATCCACATGAGGATATCTCATAGGGCTTTATGGATCAAGGACAGTCTTGTTTGTAGGAGACACTTGGAAGTGTTGTTGTTTAGCCATTTATAGTTGCTTCTGATTTATTCTTCATGACCTCTTTTAGGGTTTTTTTGCCAAAAATACTGAAGTGGTTTGCTACTTTCTTCTCCAGCTCATTTTACAGATGAAGAAACTGATGCCAAGAGGGTTAAGTGACTTGTCCAGGGTCACACAGTTAATGAGTGTCTGAGCTCAAACTTCAATTCAGGTCTGCCTGACTCCAGGCCTGGTGCTCGATCCACTGTTCCACCTAGCTGCCTTTAGATAGGATTCACAGTCTGAATCAGGGATATTTCCCCTGCTCAGTGTAAATGTATAGGCTGGATGTTTTGGGGAGTTGCACAAACAAAACCTGGTCTTTTCCCCTACCCAGCTTCAACTGTGGAAAATGCAAACTGAAGCTTCCTGAGTCACCCTGAGGACCAATTAATATATTTCATAGAAACCTTAACTGTAATACAAACTCAGAGACTTAAAAGGGATATCACACTTGAACTTTGAGTATTTTTAGGGAAGTTGAAGGGATATATTTCCTTGTTAACTGCCCTATGATTTTAATTTGTGCCCTCAAAGGGTGAAAAAAATCAGTATTTAATATATACATGTATGTAGACTTAAACACATATGTGTATATATGTATATACCCATATCTATCTATCTGTATATCTATCTGTCTGTCTGTCTGTCTAAGTGTATACACACATACATACACTATACCTGTACGTACATACATACATACATGTATGTATACTATCTGTATAATCTCTGCCAAGTCCCTTAATATCTCTGAATCTCTGTTTCCTCATATATACAATGGGGATTATAAAAATAGTATCTCAAGTTGCTGGGAAAATGTGCTTTTACAAACAGACAGCTCTATGAAAGAAGCCATCAGTCTAAACACACACACACACACTCACACGTATACATATACAGAATCTCCTGAGTTCAAATCTTGCTTCTGCTTCTGTCACTTGCCACCTGTGTGATCACGGACAAATCATTTCCCCTCTTTGAACCTCAGTTCGTTCATCAGTAAAATGAGGAGATTGGACTAGATTCCAGAAGTGACTTTAGAGGTCTTATAATCCAACCCCTTACCCCTATTCCTAGCCATTTTATAGAAGGAAAAACTGAGGGAAACCCAACTAGAAGGAGTGACTTGCCTGGGCTCATAAGATGGAACAGGAGTTCAAACTCAGGTCTTTTGACTCCAGGGCTCTTTTTACTTTGCCATGTTCCTGATATCTTAATTCCCTTTGAATGCTAAATTCTACGGCATCTATAAAACCTCTTCAATTGACTTGTAAGCTTCTTCAGGGCAGATATTTTACTTGGTCTTTGACATTTCTTGCATCCCCCCACAGAATTCAGAACTGTGATGAGCACATGGTAGGTACTCAACAAAATATGAATTGACTGACTAGCCAATCTTTTACCAGCCCTGGTGAGCCCTGCTGAAAACAAGCTTCTTTATCCTTTCTCTTCCCTCTCAGTCCTCCTTCAGTATTTATCCTTTGTGTAGCAGCAGTTTTGTCTCATTGGGCTGGCCACTACATGGGGTTGTGCTGTGGGCTAGGGGTTATCTCAGTCCTTAGATGATTAGGCCTCCGTGGTGCTGAAATGCAGAGATGGGCTTTCATAACACTCAGAGGTTAATGCAATGAGTAGCCTTGGGCTTCTGGAGATAGGAAGTACAGCTGCCTTCCAGGTCACTATGTGAGTGAAATGGCTTTAGTGACCTCAGTCTAGTGCCTATGTAGACATTTTTTCACACTCCAAAAACTCTATGTGGGCTGACATTATTGACTATACCCAGGGGAAACAAGAGGATTTAAAAAAGGACAAGGCATTTGTGTATGAGGATGGTCAGGCTGGGGCTGGAATAATAGGGTGTCTTTTTTGATCAAGCTGAGCTGTATTGGTAGCCTTAAGGAGGGCAGGACACAGAGGGTCGAATCCCACCAAGAAATTATATGGCTCCCTGGGGAATAGACACAGAGACTTAAGTAGCAACATTAACTTGTCAAAGAACCTGAATAAGGCAGCCAAGAACCCAGCTAAGAGAAGGGAATAGTCATTCAAGGACAAGGAAAATAAATGAATATGTAGAACTAAATCCTGGGGAATAGTTTCCTCATCTGCCAGGAGCTGCACTCAGAGTATTGAAAACTTGTCTCAGTTTACTGTTGGAGACATCTTTGCATCTTCCAAGACTGACGACCTCTTATATCGTTTTGTTTGTCCTTTGAATTTGGAGAGGACAAATGACATCATGGGTGATGTCTTGACTTGTGCATGAGTTAGATTTGTCAGGCATAGGTGCATAAAGTTGCATCAGCCTCTCTCTTCCAGAGTCACTGAGGTCCAGTGGAAGGACAAAAGTCAAAAAAACTTGTGATGACATCAGATGCAGCGAGTGGCCTTGGTGTCTTCAATGTCCCACAAAGCTCTAAAAGTTCCATGGCATCTGCTTCTGATGCCTTCATGGAAGTTGAAACAAACTGCTCTCATCTACAGGGGAAATCTTAGCCTGTTTGGGGTAGATAGCCCCAAAACTGACAGGTTTGAACTCATTAGTTATTGAGCCTGGTTTACAAGGTGTGACTGCAGTACATGGTATAGTTTTTTGGGAGTCATAGGTGAGAACTGAGTGCCAGTAAACACTAAAGGTGGACAAGCAGTCCTGAAAAGGACTCAGAAAGCCCTCACACCAGAGGAGCTAGTCCTCCTTGAACACCCCATATTACTCATCTCATCACAAGAGCTTGCATTTCTGGAGAGCTTTCTGTTTTGCACAGTCTTTCCCAACAATTTTGGGATACCATTGTTATAATCCCAACTATAAAAATGAGGAAACTGAGGCTCAGAGAAGTTAAGTGACTTGCCACAGGTCAGACTGTCCATACATGGAGGCAATTGAACTAAAACTCAGGGTTTTTTGTCTCAAAATCTAATTTCCACTACTGTGATGATTCATTCATAGGACTTGGAACAAGAAAACACCTTAGGGATCATCTGGTCTAACCCTCTCATTTTATGAATGAGACTAAGGTTGCATAGACAAAATGATTTGCTCAAGCTCACACAGTAAGCAGCAGGGCAAGAATGTGAACCCAGAACTGCTGGTTCCAAATAGGGTTTTGTATTAGAAGTTATGCCCTTTCCACTATACCATATTGCTTCACCATTGAATACCTTCAGAGCATAATGGACCAATCAGTTCAGCCACCTATCTGGTAAATGGCATATATGCAAGATTCATGTTTATTTCAGGTGGTTCTGAATGGCCAAGATCCCAGCTCTCAGCTTTGAACTGTCCCTTGGTTTTGACAATGAGTTGGGAATTATAATGACAACTACATTGGTGACACTAATTTTGTCACAATTAATGGACTTTTTGTCATAATGGTGTCATGGTCGCAAAGAAGAAAATTTCAGCTTGACGTAAGGATAAACTTCCTAACTATTAGAGCTCTTAATACATGTAATGGGCTCCCACTCTTTGGAAGACAACAAGTAGAAGATCAATGAGCACTTGCCAGGCAGACTGTAGCAAGGAATCTTGCTGAGTTAGCATTATTATGAAGTGTTAAATTGATGGGTGAAAGGTGGATTTTGCAAAAGTATAGTTTTTGAAAGGAAATGGGAAACCAGAGATTGGATGGTTCGTAGATAGAGCTGAAAGTGACCTCAGAGATGATCTAATACAATCTTCTCATTTTACATACGAGGAAATTGAGAGCCAGAGCATTTTAGCGACTTATCTGAGGTCACATAGGTACTATATGAGGAGGGATTTGAATTCAGGTCCTTGGCTCCAAAGTCAGGGATTTTTTTACTGTGCCACTCTGATTCTGCGGATAGCTTCCAGAAGGACAAAGTCTTTCCCTATCCTAGCTAAGGGAGATTATCCTTCTAACCTCCCTATCCTCAAACCTTTAATAAAAATGGTGCCAGGATCTGAGATCCTGAGAGTTTTGTTCCCTACTCACTTGAAAATTGAAATCTGGTTTGTTTCTGTGAATATTATTTTTTTTTTTGCATGGTGCTTTTTCAAAAAACTTTAACTCAGGTGTCTTCTGGCTAAACTGGGTATTACAGTTTTGTATGATTTGAACACCCCCAAAATTTCCTTCAGAAAAGATGGGCTTTGCTTCTTCCTTCCTTATTTGAATTGTGGCATAGCATGGGACTGGTGCAAGGAGTAAGTAACTCATAGAAGCCCACCATGGGAACAGCTATATTTTCAAGATGTATTTGAGTGGAGCTGGCTGAAAAAAGTGCTTTGGGATCTCCCCATGAAAGGTTTGATCTTTGGGGTTACAGGAGAGAGAAAGAGTTCCCGCTGAGGCTGTAGTATCAGGACTATTTAGACTTTTCATTTTCAAAGTACTTTCCCAACATTTCTCATTAGCTTTCTTAACTCCTTTATGAGGAAATTAAATACTACTCTCTGCTACTTACTGAGGAAAGAGAGGGAAACTGAAGTAAAAAGATTAAGAAATTGGTTGCTGACTGGGATAGAAAGTTAGACAAACTCTTGAACCCAGTGTTTCTAATGGCAGACTTACTCAGGTTAGACACACCACCTCCCCAGGCTTGTAGTATTTAGTGCAGTAGAATTTATTTAGGATCATAGATTTAGAGCTAAAAGGGACCACTCACTTTTCAAATAAGAGGACTGAGGAACAGGAGTCTCCTGAGTTGCCCCAATGCCCTGCAAGTTGCAAAAAGTGAAAACAGGATTCAAAGCATAGTAGCCCCAAAGAATAGGACCTTATGCTAACCTATTCATGTGGAAATGACCTCTGCCTTCTTCCTGGTACAATCAGAAGCAGTCTTTTTCTCCTTTTGAGTGTGTGGGTGATGATATAACAGTCCACCCAGGAGAATTAATAGGATTTTCTTTCTCTTTCTTACTCTATTCCCAGAATATTTTCAGTTTACCTTGCTTTAAGATAGAATTATCATCCTCCTCCCCACCAATAAGTGGCTCCCCAAGCATTGGAGGATAGAAAGACACATTCCTCGCTAAAAGGCTATATTTAAAACCCTGCTATGTAGGGAATAAGATATGCTTAGTAGTAGAATCTCTGTGTCAAGAACATGGGCCTTTTCATTGCTTTTTTGTCATAATTCCAAAGTGCTTTCCTATTTTTGAGTGGTGTGATTATTTTTATGTTGCCCCAAGATTGACAGTTTCAATTATTCACCTTGGCTTATTTTGGGGATACTTTTCATTTTTTAAATTAGTTTTATTTATTTTCAATGTTCTACAATCTCTACCATATAACATACTGTTTCCCTCTCCCTCCCCCCACCTTCTCCCTCCCTCCCTGAGACAGCATACAATTTTATATAGGTTCTACACATACATTCCTATTAAATACATTTTCACAATAGTCATGCTGTGTGGAAGAATTAAAATGAATGGAAGAACTCATATAACAAACCAACATAATACAAAAAAAAATGATCTGCTACATTCTGTGATTGAATTCCATGGTTCTTCTCTGGATGTGGAAGGCATTTTGGGAATTTTTTTAAGTCCTTGCATTGCAATGAAGTTCTAAGTCTACCAGAAAAAACTCTCACACATTGTGGTCATTCCTGTGCACAAAGTACTCCTGGTTCTGTTCCTTTCACTCAGCATCAGCTCATATAAGTCTTTCCAGGCCTCTCTGAAGTCTTCCTGTTCATCATTTCTTATAGCACAATAGTATCCCATTACATTGATATACCATAATTTATTCAGCCATTCCCCAATTGATGGGCATCCCCTTGATTTCCAGTTCTTGGCCACCACAAAGAGAGCTGCTATAAATATTTTTGTACATGTGGGACCCTTTCCCATTTTTATGATCTCTTGGGCAGACAGTCCTAGAAGCAATATTGCTGAGTCAAAGGGTATTTATACTTTTGGAGCCCTTTGAGCATAGTTCCAAATTGCTCACCAGAATGACTGGATCAGCTCACAGCTCCACCAACAATGGATTGGTGTTCTAACTCTCCCACATCCTCTGCAACATTTATCATCTTGTCACGTTTGCCAATCTGATAGGTGTGATATGGTACTCAGAGCTGTTTTGATTTGCATCTCTCTAATCAGTAGTGATTTAGAGCATTTTTTCATATGACTATAGATATCTTTAATTTCTTCCTCTGAAACTGCCTGTTGATATCCTTTGAACATTTATTAATTGGAGAATGACTTGTATTTTTGTACATTTGACTCAGTTCTCTATATATTTTAGAAATGAGGCCTTTATCACCGACACTAGCTGCCAAAATTCTTTCCCAGTTTTCTGCATCCCTCTGAATCTTAGTTGCATTGGGTATGGTTGTGCAAAAACTTTTCAGTATAATGTAATCAAAATTATCCATCTCATGCTTCATAATGCTTTCTATATCTTCTTTAGTCAAAAATTCTTCCCTTCTCCATAAATCTGATAAATACACTATTTCTTGCTCCACCAATTTGTCCATAGTATCAATCTTTATACCTAGATCATGTATCCATTTGGACTTTATTCTTGTGTATCGTCTCAGGCATGGGTCTATGCCTAGTTTATGCCACACTGTTATCCAGTTTTCCCAGCAATTTTTGTCAAACAGTGAGTTCTTATCCCAGAAGCTGGGGTCCTTGGGTTTATCAAAGAATAGATTGCTATATTCATTGTCTACTGTATTTTGAGTACCTAGTTTATTCCACTTGTCTACCCTTCTGTTTCTTAGCCAGTACCAAGTGGTTTTGATAATTGCTGCTTTATAATGCAATTTGAGATCTGGTAGCATTAGACCACCTTCCCTAGCATTTCTTTTCATTAGTCCCCTTGATATTCTGGACCTTTTGTTCTTCCAGATGAATTTTGATATTATTTTTTCCAGCTCTAGAAAATAATTATCTGATAGTTTGATTGGTATGGCATTAATAAGTAAATTAATTTAGGTAGAATTGTCATTTTTATTATATTTACTCAGCCTACCTATGAGCAATTGATGTTTTTCCACTTACTTAGATCTGACTTTATTTGTGCAAGAAGTGTCTTGTAATTGTGTTCATATAGTCTCTGGGATTTTTTTGGCAGGTAAACTCCCAAATATTTTATAGAGTCTATCCTAGCTTTAAATGGGATTTCTCTTTCTATCTCTTGCTGTTGGGTTTTGTTACTAATGTATAGAGATGCATAAGATTTGTGCAGGTTTATTTTGTAACCTGCAATTTTGCCAAAGTTGTTTATTATTTCAAGCAGCTTTTTACTTGGATCTCTGGGATTCTCTAAGTATATCATCATATCATCTGCCAAGAGTGATAACTTAGTTCCTTCTTTGCCTATTCTAATTCCTTCAATTTCTTTATCTTCTCTAATTGCTACAGCTAATATTTCTAGTACCATATTGAATAATAATGATGATAATGGACATCTTTGTTTCACCCCTAATCTTATCGGAAATGCATCTAGCTTATCTCCATTGCATATAATGCTAGCTGAAGGTTTTAGGTAGATACTGCTTATTATTTTTTTGGAAAGTTCCCTTTATTCCTATGCTCTCCAGTGTTTTTAATAGGAATGGATGTGATATTTTGTCAAAAGCCTTTTCTTCATCAATTGAGATAATCATGTGGTTTCTGTTAGGATTGTTGTTGATATGATCAATAATGCTAATATTTTCCTGATATTGAAACAGTCCTGCATTCCTGGTATGAATCCTACCTGATTATAATGTATTATTCTTGTGAAAAGTTGCTATATTCTTTTGGATAAAATCTTATTTAAAATTTTTGCATCTATATTCATTAGAGAAATTGGTCTATAATTTTCTTTCTTTGTTTTGTCCCTTCTTGGTTTAGGTATCAAAACCATATTTGTATTATAAAAAAGTATCTGAGAGGACTCCTTCCAATTTTCAAAAATAGTCTATATAGTATTGGAATTAGATATTCTTTAAATGTTTGATAGACTTCACTTGTAAATCCATCCAGTCTTGGAGATTTTTTCCTAGGGAGTTCATTGATGACTTGTTCAATTTCTTTTTCTGAGAAGAGGTTATTTAAGTATTCAACTTCCTCTTCTGTTCATCTGGGCAATTTGTACTTTTTAAAATACTCATCCATCTCATTTAGATTGTCGACTTTATGGGCATAAAGTTGGGCAAAGTAATTTCTAATTATTGTTTTAATTTCCTCTTCATTGGAGGTGAGTTCACCCCTTTCATTTTTGATATTGGTAATTTGGTTTTCTTCATTCTTTTTTTAAATCAAATTCACCAAAGGTTTTTCAATTTTATTAGTTTTTTCATAAAATCAACTCTTAGTTTTATTTATTAGTTCAATAATTTTCTTAATATCACTTTTATTAATCTCTCCTTTGGTTTTCAGTATTTCTAATTTGATCTTTACTTGGGATTTTCAATTTGTTCTTTTTCTAGCTTTTTCAACTGCATGCCCAAGTCATTGATCTCCTCTTTCTCTATTTTCTTCATGTAGGCATTCAAAGATATAAAACTTCCCCTAAGAACTGCTTTTGTAGTATCCCATAAGATTTGGTAGGTTCTCATTATTGTCATTCTCTTGAATTAAGTTGTTGATTGTTTCTATGATTTCTTGTTTAACCCACTCCTTCTTTAGTATTAGATTATTTAGTTTCTAATTAATTTTTGTTTTTTCTTTCCATGGCCTTTTATTACATATAATTTTTATTGCATTATGATCTGAGAAGGATGCATTGACTATCTCTGCCTTTCTGCACTGGATTGTGAGGTTTTTATGCCCTAGAACATGGTCAATTTTTGTATATGTGCTGCTGAGGAAAAGTTATATTCCTTTCTATCCCCATTCAAGTTTATGCAGAGATCTGTCATGTCTACCTTATCCAGAATTTTATTCACCTCTTTAACTTCTTTCTTGTTTATTTTAAGGTTAGATTTATCAAATTCAGAGAGGGGGAGGTTGAGGTTCCCCACTAGTATAGCTGTGCTGCCTATTTCTTCTTGCAACTCCCCCAACCTCTCCTCTAAGAATTGGGATGCTACACCACTTGGAGCATATGTGTTTAATAATGATATTGCTTCATTATCTATGGTGCCTTTCAGCAGGATATAATTTTCTTCCTTATCTCTTTTGATTAGGTCTATTTCTGCTTTTGGTTTGTCTGAGATTGGGATTGCTACTTTTGTTACGTCAGCTGAAGCACAATATACTCTGATCCAGCCTTTTACCTTTACCCTGTGTGTATCCTCCCTTTTCAAATGTGTTTCTTGTAAACAACATATTGTTGGATTATGACTTTTAATCCCTTCTGCTATCTGTCTCCGTTTTATAGGAGAGTTCATTCCATTCACATTCACAGTTATGATTACAATCTATTTCTTTCCCTCCATCCTCTTTACCACCATTTGTGCTTTTAGTTCTCCCATCTCCCTTCCCCTCTTCAATAGAGTTTTCACTTTTGACCACCACCTCCTGCAGTCTTCCCTTCCTTCTTTCAATCTTCCTTCCTTTTACTCTCCTTTACCCTTACTACTTCTTCCCTCCCTTTTAGCTTCCCCTCCCCTTTCTTTCCCCTTTCCCTCCTACTGCCTATAGAGCTAATTAGATTTATATACGGAAGTTTATTGTTCCCTTCTTGAACCAAATCAGATGAGAGGTCCTCTCAAAAATGTTCATCTCCCTCCCCTCTTTCCATCTACTATAATATAATTTTATACTTCTTCCTACGATGTAATTTACCATTTTCTGTTTCCTCCTTTTCACAGCTCCTGTCACAATCCTTCGCATGCTTGAATAACATTTTTATCATCACATCATTTACTTTATTCCTGTTCCCTTTACCTATGTTTATCCCTTTTATATTTCATAAGAGTTGTACAATTCTCAAGACTAACAAGTATCATCTTCCCTTATAGGGAAGTAAACAGTTTCCCCAAATTGAATAACAATTTTTCTTTTCCCCTGTTTACCTTTTTATGGCTCTCTTGAGACCTGCATTTGAAGATTGAATTTTCTATTGAATTCTGGTTTTTTGGTCAGGAAGGTCTGGAAATCCCTTATTTTAATGAATGTCCATTTCCTTGCCTGAAATGTTATGCTGCACGCTGCTGGGTAATTGATCCTTGGTTGTAGTCCCAGCTCTTTTGCCTTATGGAATATCATATTCCAATTCCTTCGATCTTTTAATGTAGAAGCTTCAAGGTCCTGTGTGATCCTGACTGTAGTTCCTCAATATTTGAATGGTTTCTTTCTGGCTGCCTGTAGTATTTTATCCTTCACTTGATAATTCTGGAATTTGTCAACAATATCTCTTGGTGTTTTTAGTTGGGGATCCCTTTTGGAAGGTGAATGGTGGGTTCTTTAAATGACTATTGTGCCCTCTGTATCTAGCACTTCTGGGCAGTTTTCCTTGATGATTTCTTGGAAGATATTGTCCAGACTCTTTTTTTCATCATGGCTTTCTGGTAGGCCAATAATTCTTAAATTTTCTCTCCTGGACTTATTTTCCAGGTCGGATGTTTTTCCAATTAGATTACATTTTCTTCTACCTTTTCATTCTTTAGATTTTGCTTGATTCTTGATGTCTCATAGAGTCATTAATTTCTACTTGCCCAATTCTAGTTTTTATCAAATTATTTTCTTCAGTTAACTTTTACATCTCCTTTTCCATCTGTCCAATTATTCCTTTTAAGGAATTATTTTCTCCAGTTAGTTTTTGTACTTCTTTTTCCATTTGTCCAATTTTCCCAGTTAGCTTTTGGGCTTCCTTTTTCATTTGTTCAATTTTTCTTTTTAAAGAGCTGTTCTCTTCCTAGAATTCTTTTTTCATACATTTAAAATCATTGGCCAGTTTTTCTTCTATTTCCTTCTTCCAGGAGAACTCTTTGTGCATGTGAGCAGTTCATAATCTCTTCTGAAATTTCAGATGGGAGTACAGTCTCAATACTGACCTCTTTGGTATTTGTGTTTTGGTCCTTGTCCCCATAAAAAGATTCTATGGTCTTTTCCTTCCTCCTTTGCTTCTTACTGAGGCTTTGTGTTGTGGCCTTTGTGTTGTAGCTGTTCTTTCAGCGAGAAACTGGAGAACCTGGTGCTGAGCTGGCTGGTGTGAGAAAGGAAATGGTGGATGACTTTTCTTCTTTTTGTTTTGTGTTTCCCTGGATTAGCCCTGGGGCTAGCTTGTTAAGTGTGGGGAAGGGGTGATCTGGTCATGGAAGATCTCCTCAACTGAGCTAGAGCAAAGGCAAGCTCAGTGCTTGATGATCCTGGCTGCTCTATTGTCTTCCCGTTTCCCCTTGAGCTCTGAGGCATGCCTGGGTCCTAGTGCAAGGCTTCACCCTCCTGGAGCTCTGACTGTCTGGCACAGCTCTGTCCCATAATAATAGAATTTAGAACTAGAAGGGTCCTTACAGACCACTCAGTCCAATTTCCTCACTTTGCAGAGGAAGATACTGAGGCCAAGAGAGGGGAAGTAATAGGTGGTAAGCAGCAGAATAAACATTTGAACCTGAGCTCCTCTGATGTCAAAACTAATGGCCTTTTCCCATCTTGTCTCTTTTAGGTGTAGTAAGGCCTGAAATAACTTAAATCAGTAAGGGACCTTACATTTTGCAAATGTCTTTAACATCCATTATGCCATTTGATTCTGATAATTAACCTGTACAATAGACAAAAATAAGTATTATTAACTACCCCCTACTTTTATGCAGAAAAGAACACAAGAAAAATAAAGTTTCCAAAAAGTGGCTTGCCCAAGGTCTTACAGTCAATACACAGGAGATTAAAAACCAGAATCTAGCTCCCCCAAACCTCAAACTAGTGCCCTTTCTACACTGAGGTTAGCTTGGTATATTTTAAAAATTAAAAACAGAATCCTGAGGTATTATAAGGGAGAATTCTGAGACCCATGGAAACATAATTTGAAGATAGGACAGTCTTCTAAATAGAAGATGCCACAGCTATCGGTCCTGAGGGATGAGGTTTATCTTCAGCCTAATAGCAAGTAGGACTCAGTAATGACATAATTTACAACATGCATCTCAACTTCCTGACAGCATGAGATTAGGCATGGCCAAGCAGGCATGGACACACAGCCAAAGTGTACTCTCTGGAGCTATCAGGATGTGGAGCTAACCATCACTGGAGGGAAAGAGTCTGAAGGAGGTAGTGAAATCAGCCTCACTGAGCTCTTTAGGAAAGGTTTGATGGCAGAGGAGAAGGTTGGGGCAAGCATCTGTAAGGATGGCAGTATAGGATGCAGGTAAAAGAGCTAGGATTCCATGAAAGGGCCCCTGGAAGAGTCAGAGAGCTGTGGCTCTACAATACTGCATATGGAAGGATGTCCTCAACATCGCTGAAAAATGTACCTGGCAGTCAGTGCTAGTGGCCTCTGGGACCTCACCAAGGAATAACGGAGCAGGTAAACAGAAGTAGAGATATCCTCATGCTGTTACGCTTCAAAGGGAGAGCTGGTAAATAGTTTGCCTTGTCAAAGGGCATGACCCTCTTATAGACAGCAAGGAAAGAAAAGAGTTGTCCTAACTCACTAAAGAAGAGACTAAAAGAATTATTTGAAAGTCTCCTTTCTTCTGGAAGGGGACTCATTAACGTTTTCACCAAAAGGATGAGTCAATATTTTTTATGCGCCACTCCCTGTTCTGAGGTGCCTCAAAGCTCTTTATAGATGTTCACTTATTAATCACCCAGAAACCCAACGGCACTCACTATCCCAGTTTGGGTCTCCCACTTTCCTGCTGCGGCAAGGAAGGAATCAAAAGAAAAAGAAGCTAAGTGGACCCTTTGAAGAGTCCCCAAGGCACCATTAGCTGAGTGAGGAAGGGGGCTCGTGTTTTCTCCTGTTCTCATGTTCTCTACCATTACTTCCATGAGCTCTAAAGACTGTCTCTCAAATCAGAAAATCCTAGGATTTAAAATCCTAGAGGGATTGCCATAGAATCCAACAAATCCAAAGATTAGTATAGAATCCTCCGGAAACTGAGGCTCAGAGAGGCAAAGTAACTTTTCAAGGGCAACTAGGTAATAAAAGCTAATTATTGACACATCAAGGCTAAAAGCCTTCTCTTCCTCCTTAGTCTAGTCTTTCCACTATGTGATGCTGCCTTTTTGTTTCCTAGGATTATTCACAATTGAGTACCATGAAAAGCTTCCATGTTGTCACTGGAGATAATTTTTATATTTTTGTTTCTAATAATGCAAGGAAGAGAAGTTACTTTATGTTTTCAAGGTATCTTTTCTACTTTGTTTCTAGGAGTATAAAAATATACAGAGACACACATTACATGTAAAAACAGGTTCTTTATCATATATGGAGGTTAAAAAACAAATTAATTAACTAGTTTCAACACTAATGACAGAGGTTTTGCTAATGGTTTTGAAAAAAAAATGACATTCATTTGTTGGGCTAACAACCCAGTAGAAGTGCTAATAATCATTTATCTTCAAGAATATAAGATTTAGGATAGCAATGTTCACATTCTGATTTCCCCACTTCCCCTCAATGTTGGCGTTCAACCATACCTAGCTCGTTAATGTTAATATTAGGTAGCTACTGCTGATTTTAGTCAGAGTTTGAACATCAGCTTTAACATTTTTTTTCTTTTAGGTGATTAGGCACTGTTTATCTGTTCCTCAATGGTTTCATTCCCTGCAGTCCTTTGACAGATATAAAATTATAAAGTGGGAAGAGACATCAGGGGTCATCTAGTCCAACACTAACACAAAGTTTGAAATGTTCTCTACAATATTCTTGCCAAGTCCCCATACAATTGGTTTGAATGCTTTCTGAATTAGCTATTTTTCAGGGAGCTTCTTTATTGTCAGGCAAAATATGCTTCCCATTAACTTTTTGTCCTTAGAAAATGTTTAATTCCTCTCCTACATAATAGAGCTTTAGATATTTGAAAATAGTTATCATGTCTCCTTCCATTTTTTTCCCTCTCGTCCTATAGACATACGGACACATACACACACATTCACACTATCTTAATATTCTCTATCCCTTTAAGCATTCTTCACATGACATCAATTTGAGTCCTTCTACCATCCTCCTCAGGATGTATTCCAGCTTGTCAATGACCCTCTTGAAATGTAACACAAAGATGCAACACAGTGCTCCAGATATGATCTGCTTAGGACCAAGTACAGTGGGACTTTTCTCTCTGGTCATTTTAATTCCATTAATGCAACCTGTGATCACGTTTCCTGGTAGCCAAATCATTCTATTGAGTCATGTCGAAATTACATTCCTGAGCAAATGTTTATGGTCTTTCACTAACCAAACTTACTCAGTTATACTATCTTTTGGCCTCTGCCTGAAAGTTTTATTCATCTCACAAATCCTGACTTTGTTTTGTTCATTTTATAGCATCCTTTCAATCTCTCCAAACTCAAGCTTTTTTTTCCTCTTCTATATTTGTTGGTCTTTTCCATTTGAGATTTTAGACCTAATTTTTTTTGACTTGGTGAAAGGAGGCCCACTCAGGCTTATTCTAAACTTGATAATCATTGGCTGTGTCTCTAAGTTTACAGAGTAAATAATAGTTGTCTAACTCTGTGAGGATCGCCTAGGTAAAAACTTTGATTATTCCCTATTTATCTTGTATATAATTTGCTTGTACACAGTTGTCTGCAAGTTGTTTCCCACATTAGGCTATGAACTCCTTGAGGGCTGGGACTGTCTTTTGCCTTTCTTTGTATCTCAGGGTTAGCTATAGTGCCTGCCACATAGTACATAGTTACTAAATAAATGTTTACTGGCTGACTGACTACAGGTGGGGTCTCAGAATCGCTCTCTGGCATCAGCTGATCTAGACTAGCTTGAGAATAATTCTCATTTATTCTGATTCATAGCCTTTGTACCCAGAACTTGGCAATAGTACTTTCTGAATCAGTCCTTCTCCCTGGAAGATACACACACACACACACACACACACACACACACACACACACACACATTTCAGTGTGCTTCCACCAGGGGTTCCAACTCTACTTGGGTCATAAATAATAAGACCCATCTGACCTGAGGCAGCTATGTGATGAGGTGGATAGAGAGCCTGACCTGAAATCATGGAAGACCTGAGTTCACCTCCAACCTCAGACACTTATTAACAGTATGACCCTGGGCAAAGCACTTAACCCTGTTTGCCTCAGTTTCCTCATCTACAGAATGAGTGGGAGAAGGAAATGGCAGACCATTTCAGTATCTTTGCTAAGAAAGTCTCAACTGGTATCATGAAGAGTCAGTCTCATTGAAAAAACACTAAAGAATGACAAATCTGCCTTGGACCCCATGCCCAAGGTACCTCAGAAGGAAGTGTGTTTGAAACACCTAGCTGCTGGAGAAATTGCCACAGGAAGAGAGTGCTTTCCACATGGGGTTCCTAGCACTGTCTCCCTCAGAGATATCACTCAATAAGAACTTCCTAAAGAACCGACAGAGCAGTTGTTTCAGATAACCAGCACAAGGGAGCTTTCTCTGCTGGCCTTCAAAGTCACTTCTGGATAGGAGGGCTGGTTTTCCTGGGATATGAATGGGTACTCCTGAGCTCCAGGGCTATACCCCCAGAGCAAAGCTGTAATTTTTAGCCACCAATGAGAAGCAACTAGTCAATGCAACATCTCAGAGTGCTTGTCAATCCCACATCAAGTAGGGTAGCTTAAAATAGAATACTGGAGATTAGCTCACACAGCTCTAGAAAACCATAAATCCCTCACTTTTCCAGAGATTGCCACAAAGTTTTCCCTCTTCTTCCTGGACTGGCTCCAACTCCAAAGATTTCTAAACAGCTCACCACATACAGCTTGCACCTTGTATTTACTTTCCTCAAAGCAACAGTGATGTTACTGATGAATTTATCAGGTTCTGTGCAGGGGATACCTCAAATGGGGTCAAAGACAAGAGGCAGTTTATCACCTGTGAGGAACTGGGTATCTCTTTCCTAACTTCTTTTCTCCCAACCCCCACCCACCAAGATTAGAATTTATTCCAACAGGAGATAGCTAACCAGGTCAAGTTCTTCTGCCAGGGCCCACATGGCCAGGCCACACCTTACCACATGGACACCAGAGCCTTCTCACAGATTTTTGCTTAAGGGCCCCTTGGCTGTTGTTGAGTGATAAGAAAAATAGTTCATTTTATTCTGTTTCCTATTATCAGTAAATTAACAGTCAAGGGCAGCCTTTTGCCTGCCTACACAGGAGAAGAAATCTTCATTAGTAGATTGGGGGGGGGATTGTGTTTCCTCCTCCTGAAGTAGATTTTCCTTCTCCTCTTCATGTTCCCTCTTGGAACGGACTCTGGCTATGACCTTGTCTAATTGGTGCTAGACATCTCAAAAGCTGGTATTTCTCCCTTTTGCTGATGAGAAAAGAGAAAGGGTGAGCAGGGTATTTCTGAGTGAGGGAACTCAGAGCTGATCAGAGTTTAAGCAGACTGTTAACTGATTAATTAATCAGGCTGTTTGTTATACCTTTAATCACAGAGTATTAGGGAAATAAGGGAACCGAGAAACTGAATCCAACTACCTTATTTGGCAGATAAGGAACCTGACAATCTGAGAGGTGATTGGAATAGAACCCTAAGCTCTGGATTCATTCTCTAGGATTCCATTACTAGTACACTGATTTTCCAACAGAAGGCATTGGCTACCTCCATTGGGTTTCATTTACTGATTTCACTCCTTGGGGTCTCCGCTTTAGTGCCCCAATTATGATGATTTTCTAGGCAGCATGGAGTTCCCTTTCCCTTATAAATGTTCATGATGCATGTTCACAGTGGAGCCAGCTAGGGCAAGGGGGATAAAGTGCCTGGCCTGAAGTCCGGAAGAGTTCAAATCTGTACATGGGCATTCAATAACTATATGACTCTGGGAAAGGTCATTTCCCCTCTCACTTCCTCGGTTTCCTCAATTATAAAATTGAGTTAATAATAGTACCTAGCTCCCGAGAGTTGGGAGGAGCATATGAGATGATATTTATACAGCTCTGAGGGCAGGGCCTGACACATAGTAAGCACTATATAAATGTTAATTTTGTTAATATCATTGTTATTGTGCAGGAGCTGACCATATCCCTCCATAACAGTCAGGATGAGAGGAGGGTCAAAGGCAGAGCCTGTGATATATGTCCTCTGGGTGCTCTCTAAATGACAGGCACCTTTTGTAGAGCAAGTATCTGCAGGGCAAGTGAAAGCATGGATTGGTGGGGAGGGTATCATGATATGGATGGTGGATAGAGTTACCCGTAAAGTCAGGTACATCTGGATTCTAATCCTACCTCTGTCCCTGACTGGCTGGGTGACTCTGGGCAAGGTAATCTCTCAGAACCCTTAGGTAACCCTTTAAGATCACAAATTGTAGAGTAGATATTCATTTAGGGCAATGAGGAAATTCTTCAGTGGCATCATTCCTATGCCAATGAAATCTCAGGCCTAGTAACAAAAAAAAGTACACACCTAATAGGAGGAGGAGAAACACAAAAAAGAATGGAAGGAAAGAAAGAGAGAGCTAAGGAAATAGACATATGTAGAGAGAGACAGGGAAGAGTCTAGCTAGAAGAGGGGAGAGGAGCTTGTTTGCACTGTGGCAACTATCTTGATCTCTTTAAATTTATCTTTATTGATTGTGGATTTGTAGCTAAATCACTTGCAATGAGAAGGTATTTGCTTCCCTTCCACTGTCCTATCACAAGAGGGGAGGCCTCTCTTGAGGTGATGCTGGCTATAGGGCTCTGAAGCAAGTCTAGAAATGTTATTGAAATGTGACCCCTTTTTCCAGGCTATACTCAAATGCAGAAGTCCCTGAGCCCAAAGTCATGACAAAGGCAGGGCCATTGAGCCTCTGTCCCAGGGCATAAAAATTTAGAGGGATCTAAAAGCATTTGTTCTATTGAATGGTTTAGTTAAATAAAAAGCTGTCATGTAGCAAGGGAGAAATCCCCTACACTACACATTGCCTCTCAGGTGATTTCCTCCCTAAACTCTATCTGCCCTGTTCTCCCCACCATCACCTTTACCTCTCCAACAGTCCTTTTGCAATGATCTCAGGGTCTTTGTTCACCAAATATCAAACAGTTCAAGAAAATTCAAACATTTAGAAGTGCAGGTGATTGTCTTCTGCTCTGGTTACAACTGTATCTGGATTCAGGACTGGTCATCGAATTTTAGGAAGAGTGTAGACAAGTTAGAGCATCTCATAGAAGGGGAAAGCATCCTGGTTGCCCTTAAAACTGTGAAAATCAGTCAAAGGACCTGCAAATTTTGAAAGGCAGTCAGTCAATCAGTAAGCATTTATTTAAGTGCTTACTCTGTGTCAGGAACTGTGGGGAATGCAGGGAATATGAAAAAAAAAGGCAAAAACAAACCCAAAAAACAATCCCTGCTCTCTGGGAGCTCACATTCCAATAACCATGTAATTACAAGATATAGACAGAGTAAATGAAAAGTAGTCTCAGAGGAGAAGGTTCTGTGGTACAGAAGAAAAGAATGGTTCACTTGGAGTCAAAGAACCTATATTTAATTGGGTAGCTACTCAACTCCTTATGAGCTAGCCTGTACAATCAGCTCACCTCTCTGAGCACAGGTTTCCTCACCTGTAAAATGGGGCTAATAGCAGTTTTCCTAAAAATATTCATCAAACCATCATGAGGATCAAAGGAGATAATGTAACAAAGCACATTGTAAACTGTGAAGGGTTTAATATACGCCAGTTATTGTTACTATTTCCACTAGAGAAGCAGAGAATAAAATGGAAGGGGGTGGGGAGCTAGGGTTTAATCACTCTCTTAATATCTTCCATAATATCTTATGGAAGAAGGATTAAATTTATTATTTAAACCTCTAGAGGACAAAACCAAGAGCCATGGATGTGAGATATAAGAAAGCACATTTCATTTAATATAAGGATGAACTTTATTTCAATTACAGATGTCTAACTAGGGAAGAGGAAGCCTTGGGAAACAGAGTTCCTCATTGTTGGACTTGTTCCTGCAAGGGGTCCATTGACTGTTTGCTGGAGATATCCGGGAAGGGATTGGATTAGATCAGTTGTGTCCAATTAAAATTTCATGTTTATTTTAAGGTTATGTTCCCCATCCATTTGTATCACTAGGATATAAGTCTTTCTAAACTGTTTCCCTTTACAAAGACCTGTTAATCCTATTACATATTGATTGGGACAAAGGTACAGCAGGCTCTGTGCTATGCCTTGAGAGTTCTGTAAGCCACCCAGTGAGGTCAGCTGACTTGATATCTCTGAAATGCTAAGGTTCATACAGCTCTTGTTTTCTCTAACTTTATAAGGAAGGCCAAAGACACTGGTTCAGTCCTTGGGCTGGACAAAAACTTTTCATCTGAGTTCCAAAGCCAAACCTTACCTGTAACCCCAGACAACTTTCTTGAAATTGTTCCTTTATTTGTTCATGATGGGGATCCAGTAAAGGAATGACTGGTTCAATTAAGTCCCTCTGTATGACCAAAAACACAATGTAAAGTGTACTGAAAGTTATAGGTAATAATGAAAACTGCCTTTGAGTTGCTGAATTTTAAAGATTTACAGGTCTTGAAATTCACCTGTTCCTTGTGAATAAGGTACATGTCTTACATAAGGTCATGTAAGACATCACTGAGACTAGAACCCAAGTCTCCTGATTAGTATCCAGAGCTGTATATAAAGTAGCCCAGACGTAATGGAATTTTGTCCTAGAGTATCAAAATCTGAAGATAGTTGGCTTCTGAAGGTCATGGACTATATGGTACAACTTCCACCTCCCCAGCCACACTCACCTGAATCTGTTGGTACAGTGCTCCCCCGCAGTGGTTTACTCCTTCCTCTGATCCTTTGTTGGATAATGTCTAGACATCTCTTTCTTCAAGGAACTATCCTGTGCTACTATCCACAATTCCCCAACCCCCAAATGTTTTTGGCTCAGGCAAAAGTATTCCTTGAAACTATTTTAATCCACACTGTATATTGGGAGATGAAAAAGGTATTTGTATTTGAAGGGTACAATCTAAAGGCAACCAAATCCTTTGAGAATGAGTGATGCATTTTTCCTGGGACACTTTGTAACGTAACATCAGACAGGGTCAACACAAGCTACCTTTTTCCTGAGTGAAGCTTTTATTCCTCTAAGAAATTCAGTCTTTTCTTAATCCAATTCAATAAACATTTATTAAATACCTATGATGTTCAAGGTATGAGAGGCAGCATGATACAGTGGATGGCAAACTAGCCTGATCAAGAAAATTTGAGTTCTAATCTTACTTCTTAAATGTACTAACTGTATGACCCTGGACAGGCAAAATATCCCAGGCAACTCCAGAATACTGTAACTGGCAGAAAAGTTATGGATATGTTTTGATAGAGGGATTTTCATTAGAGAGGGTTCAGAATTCTACTAAAATCACAGTTCCAATTTCAAAAGAAAAAAGTGGCAAGCACTCTGCTAGTGATGCAAACACAAAAATGAAATAATCCCTGCACATAAAGAGCTTAATTTTGCTATAAAGATATATTCCTCAATGACATGTTGGTAGATGTATCCTCTTGGGCAAAGTTTCTTTTTTTAAAAAAAAATTTAATTATTTGTTTTCCATTTTCAACAATCACTTCTATAAGTTTTAAAATTTTTCCCCTTCCCTCTCCCCTCCCTCCCTGAGACGGCATGCAGTCTTATATGGGTGCTATACATACATTCTTATTAAATATATTTTCACATTTGTCATGTTGCATAGAAGAATTAAAATGAATGGGGGAAACCATGAGAAAAACCAACCCAAAACAAAACACAACTCAAGAGAAAATAGTCTGCTTCATTCTGTATTCTGATTCTGTAGTTCTTTCTCAGGATGTGGATGGTATTTTGCCTCGAGTCCTTTGGGAATTTTTTGGTCCTTGCATTGCTGTGAAGGGCTAAGCATATCAAACAGTCATCGTGTATAATATTCTCCTGGTTCTGCTCATTTCACTCAGCATCAGTTCATATAAGTTTTTCCAGGTTTTTCTGAAGTCTTACTGTTCATCATTTCTTATAGCACAAGAATATTCCATTACATTCATATATTACAACTTATTCAGTCATTCTCCAATTGATGGGCATTCCCTCAATTTCCAATTCTTGGCCACCACAAAAAGAGCTGCTATAAATATTTTTGTACATGTGGGACCTTTTCCCATTTTTGTGATCTCTTTGGGATACAGCCCTTGGGCAGAGTTTCTTAACCTGAGGTCTGTGAAGTTTTGTGTTTCATCCATAGTGATATTTCAATATAATCAGATTCCTTTGCAATCTCATGCATTTTATGCATTTAAAACATTATCTGAGAAGGGGTCCATAGGAGTCACCAGACTGCCCAATGAGGTTTGTGGCACAAAAAAGGTTAAGAACCTCTTCTCTCTTGGCAAAATCAAAGCCCCAGGGTTCTTTCTATGAAACAATGCCTCTTTTCCCTCTGTCAAGTCCAGATTAAGCACTTAATGTGTATCTGACACAGTGTTAGATACTGGGAATACATAAAAATGCAAGCCAAATGATACCGCTTACCCTCGAGGAGTTTATTTTCTAATGTAGGAAGATAACACATAAAAGGAAGGGAAACAGGGTCTGGAGTGGAGCTCCAAGAGTAATGGAAATGTGCTCCCTTAGAAATTTCTTTAGAGATTGACCAAACCAGTAAGATGCAGATCTGGCAGGGATGGAGTATACTTTCAAGGTCAGGAGTGAAGGAGGCCTCAGGGTAAACTGCAAGAGTGAGAAGGCTACTGTGACATCTTTGTAGAGAAAATCTGGTGAGTGAAGAGTGAGGCCAGGACAAAAGAGAAGATGGGGTAAGGGAAGAGAGGGATGATAGAAGAGAGGGCAGATTGGTGAGATGGGTAATTAGAATGTCCAGTGTATTGGGGAGGGGGGAGGGGACAAATGGGGAGAAAATTTTGGAACCCAAAATCTTGTGAAAATGAATGTAAAAAAGTTAAATAAATTTATTAAAAAAAAAAAGAGTGAGGCCAGGAGAATTAGGCTTTGAATCACACAAGCTAGCCCTGAAACTTCTGATGTTCATGTTGCTGGGCCACTGGGCAGGGCTTTTGGAGGATGGAGATCGCTATTGGACAGGGCTTCAGGGCTGTCAGTGATATCCCATGCGTGTCTGAAGGAGAAGGTGGCAGAAAGGCAGAAATGGTGAGCAGTTAGTTACCCCCTTACTCTTATTCCTTCCCTCTTCCAAGGCTTTGCTAAGTTGTCTTCTATGGACTAAACTTCTTTTCCATTTCACTTTTTGGGCTAGCTTAACCTTAGCTAACAGAGTTGGTCAGAATTCTGACTTTATCTCCTTTGAGGAAGGATCAGGGAAAATGAAAGACCAATTCTGAATTCTACTATCGATCTTGAAAAAAAAGAAAGGCAAACTCATTCTTTGTGAGGACCTGCTTTTAAGCAATCAATGAAATTGTATTTATCAGAAGAAGAAGGTTTGACCTAGACAAGTGTTAGAGGAAGATAAACAACTAGAGAGGAGGGAAAGCGAGAAAGGACTACCCAAGATTACAGTGACAGTAAACATTCCAACCTCTCTTTATGTCTTGAAATGTTGTTTTGACTAGATAGAATACTTCCCTAATTGTTCTGCTCCATCGTCAATGCTGGACTTACTCATGGTTCTTCTGAAAAGCTTCAGAAAGACCCTGGGAGGGAGCTAGTCTAGCAGGACAGTTGGAATGTGCTGAAATGATGGCCTTATTTTGAAGTCATAGGGTCTGGTCTTACTTCATCATAGTCCTGGGCAAATCACTTCACTTTTCTGTCTTCCAATTTACCCCTCTTGCAATAGAACTTGGGTGATTCCTTAGGGGTAAGGAAACAAACTTGAGAACTTTATTTTTTTCTGTCTGGCCTCAGTGTCCTCCATCTTAAAATGATGAGACTGGACTAGATAGCATCTGAGGTCACTTCTAACTCTCGTTTTATGATTTTATGATCATGTTTTCTGAAGGAAATCAGGTAGAGTGGGGGCAGTGGTCCAGATTATCCTGAGGCTACTCTCACAATTCCTACTTGAACTGAAAGGCTGGGTCACCAGAGGGTGTTTTCTCCTTCCCCAGTTAGGTTTCTAGGGGACTCTGACAGATTGATGGGGGTATATTTCTAATGTTGTGGTTCATGAGTCTCCATTGATGTGCTTTCTTCCATGATTATCAGTTGATATCAGTTAGGTGCCCAATTAGCTTGTGGAAAGGAATATTTACTAAGGTGGTAAAGTTAGTACAAAATATAATCAGCAAAACTCTGTGACATGCTCTCTTCTAACATACAGAGTCCAAGAGCAGTGGACTCTACTTTAAAATTCATATAGCAAAAGGGTAACTCATAGCTCATGGCGGCTGGAAATCCTTTTCTCCTTGTTGTAGGGATATACATGAAATGACTTTTAGATATGGAGCACCTTTTTTTTTTTACTGGGCTCTTTGTAGATTGTTAAGGTTGCTTTATTTTTTCTCAGTATGCCTAATTTGTCTTTAGCTTCTGAAAGAGATAAGTCAACTATTGTGGGAATGTTCCTGGGACTAAGAAGTCAATGGGGAATCCAAAATTCTCCTTCTTTCCAAAGTTCAGAAACACTTCCTCCAAACAAGGGTAGAAGAGTGGGAAGAAGACCAAGGGTCACTTGTCTACTCTTCTCTCCTCAAGTGATTCCTTCTTAGTTGCTTATTTGGAAGGCTTCTACTACTAAGCTGCCATATCCACGAATGCTTGATTCCCAAGTAGCTTGCTAGTTTTACACAGGGAATGACTAAATCCCTCATCCAATCCAAAAAGACTTCCTGTCATGCCTAGTTGAAAGGTTTTTGATGGATTGATTGGTTCACTATGGGTATCTAGGCCTCATTCATATCTAGTTCATACCTCTGACTGATGATTCAATGGAGTGTGTTCTCATCCTATAAAAGTAAGTCAGGATGCTAGGTTGATTTGATCACCCTCATCACCATTGCACCATAAATATCACCTTTGCTTATTTTACCTATTGGGAAGTAAGAGAACAGTATTTTTGTTTGTTTGTTTTTTACTTCAAGCTACTTGGGCAAGGTAGCTTCAGGACCTGTAGAGCTCCAGTGAGTCTGAAGTGGTAGAGATAAGTGTGTGGTGACTGAGGAAACTTCTTTCCTTAGAGTCCGTGCCCTGGAGAGATCCAATGTGTACTGAATTGTTTCCTCTCCACTATCTTTTCTACTTCATGCCTCTTCAGTTTCCCTCTCTTTCCATCAGCCTGGCTTCCTAGGGACCACAGAATATCCATCTGGTAAGCAATTTTTAAACTCTCTTCTGGGTCTCATCCACCCCTGATGAGCAAATCCTTTCTACTTCCTTTTAACTACACCATCTCTTCCATCTGCCCCATCCCTCCCTTTCTGCCACCAATGTCTCCCATCTTATTCTACACTTTTCTTCCTCACATTTATCTTTATATCTCTGTTATATTCTATCTCTCTTTCTCTCTCTCTCTCTCTCTCTCTCTCTCTCTCTCTCTCTCTCTCTCTCTCTTTTCTCCTCCCTTCCTCTCTCCTCCCTCTTCTCTCCCTCTTCCCTGTTACTATTCCCTGAATGCCAGGCTTATGTGAATGACAGCTCCACTCTGATGAGCTGTCAGGCTGCAAGAACTATTGACTCATCCTCCCCCCAACTCCTGAATTATTGCGTGCACACACACACACACACACGCACATGCACACACACACACACACACACACACACACACACACACACACAGCCTTGGTTGATTGAGAGAGGAGAAAGCAAGGGAAAACAAGCTATTCCAGAGGGAATAGAGAAGAAACCTCTTGATGGGCACACATCCAGAATATTTGCCCAGTTTGGTTTCAGGAATCCCCAAATGTACCCCCAGCAATCATTGTCCCCCTAGTCAGTCAGTCTGGTTAGAGGAGGCAGTCTGTCTGAGAGCAGTGTGCTTGGGTGACTGAGTTAATGGGATTGGGAACTTTGCATTGCAAGGTCATTGGATTCGATCTAACACCTGTCAGCAGGGACTGAGAAATATCATTGTGTGACAGCTTCAGGCCAATCTGGCTGAGATGTACTGATGGACTCAAGCCTGTGCAGAACAGGCAAGTGTCACTGACACCACCCCTGCCACCAGCACTAATTGGTTCCTTTGCCAGCACTTTTAGTTATTGCATCATAACTGTATAGGGCAGAATGCCCATGTAGTCTACTCATTTCCTTAAGCTGCTCTGTTTGCCCATAGGCAAGGACACTTGAGAGGCATAAAGCTGCCACTGATTGGGTTGTACCAACCTAGGGAATGAAAGATGCCCTACCTACAGTTTCTGGTTTGTTGTGAAAGTGGGTTCTGAATAATAATAAGAAAAGCCATGGTGATGAGGAAAAAAATAACAATATAGGCACAGTGGACAGAAGGCTGAGCTTGGAATCAAGGAGACCCGAGTTCAAATCTAGTCTCAGATACTTACTAGCTGCATTCCCCTGGGCAAGTCACTTGGCTTGTTTGCCTCAGTTTCCCCATCAGTAGAATAGGGATGATAGTAGCACTTAACTCCTAGTATTGTTGTACGGATCAAATGAGATGATAATTTTAAAGGACTTAGCATGGGGCTTGACATATAGTGCTAAATAAATGTTTATTATTATTTATTATCATTCATTGTCCTGGGCAAGTCATTTAAATTTTCTATAGAGAGATGAAAATGGATTTTGAGTCAGAAGACCTCTGTTCAAATCCTGGCTTTGCCTCTTTAGTACCTTCATGATCTTAGACAAGTTACTAAACCATTCTGGGCCTCAGTTTCCTCAATTGTAAAATGAAAGAATTGGATTTAATGACTTCCAAATTTTCGTAAAGATCTAACTCTCTCATACTTTATAATCATAAGTTGTAGACACGTTGCTATTTGCATTGGTTGAGGATGCTTCTACATCTGAGTTCTCTATATTAGTAAAACCATAGTTTAAATGGAAATCATAAAAATATCAACAAATAGTAAAAAAAAGGAGGAGGAAGAAGAGGAAGTTTTCAGTCACATTGAACAGAAAATGTTCCCAAAGGGGCCCCTGCACAGGAGTCTACACTTCCTTATTGGTTATAGATGACTGAGGAAGACAATCAACTATGCTTTCAGAAGTGAGAAAAAAACTGAACCAATAGCATCTTGTGTCTCCTTCCAAGGAAATCACTGATATGACAAGATAAGTAAGCCCCAACATAGGATGGACACCCATGGTGTCTTCCACCAATAGTGAAAACAGTGATAATCTCAGCTCACATACTCTTTCTCTCCAGATATTCAGTTACTTGCTTCCTACCTCCTGGATGTTCACATCTTTGTGCCTCAAAACTTAAAATTTTGGCATTTTTTTACATTAGAAAGCTACAAAATGTCCTCTGACCAAACATGCAGATTGGGCAAAATCAAGACTTAGCAAAGACCATCTTTGTTTCCTTTCCTTTTCTCACTTCAATGTCCCATTCCCTCTTGGAATTTCTTCTCTAGGCATCCTGAGCTGTTAATGACCTTCCTTGGGTTTTTAGTTTTCTCTCCTGAGGCAATTAATGGTTCTGATATGGACATCTTTTTCCTATATCAAGGGTTCTTTACTTGGAATCTATGGACCTCCCTACTCAAGGGTCCATCCTCTTTTTGAATATTTTGATCACCATGTTACAATATTTCCTTTGTAATCTGATAAATTTCATTTTATGCATTTTAAAACATTACTCTAAGAAGAAATCCAGAGGCTTCATCGGAGAGCAAGGGATCCATGACACAAAAAAAGGTGAAGAACCCCTTTTCTGAAACACCTGATAACTCTGATCTTCTTTTTCCTTATTTCCAACAAAGCTGACCCATCCTGTGGCCTGATGCCAATTTGGAGTTTTAATAACCATGTCTCTTCATTCATAGAGTTTTGACTAGAAGCCAAGAGTTGGCCATAGAATTCATGTTGGTTGATGTTCTCTGTTTGGGCTTGATAATGATTTAATCTATTACCCTCTGCCCACACTGTTTTCATTTTATCTTACTCCTCCTGAAAACACCAAGTCATAATTCAAACAAATTTTTATTGAGGGAATTTTAGTAAGACATGCAGATATTGGGGAGAAAGGAGAGGTTTCTCAGAAATGTGTGGTCCCCCTCCTTCACCCCTCCTGTTAGAAATCTTTGTAGCCAGAGAAACTATCTGACTGGGGCCAGAATTACTGTTACAGATTGAGTCTTTGTTCTCTACTAGTGTTATATGGGAGTGTCAGTGACCAGGGACAGAATCTAGACAGGTGGCTCCCTAAGGGCAGAAAGTGGTGATCTGGAATGGGAGTTTTGGAGTCCAGATGGTGACCCTAGCAAGGACAGACTGATCTTGGAACTATGAAAGGACAATTAATTCAGACAACAGAGCTGCATAAGAGGATAGAAGGCTAAAGAAATTAAGAGAACAAACGGGCAGTATCCTGAAATGGGGAACAGGATGCTGTGTCCTAGAAACAAAGAGAGTAGTTTACATGATTTCTGTAGACAGGGTAGGAGTCACTGCTGAATCAGGGTTCAAGCCTCTGGGAAGAGTGAAATTTTGAATGCAAGGTAAGGGGTAGACCCTGGGACCCAGGCAGAAAGAGATTCTACTTTTTCAGCGACCAAGGAGACAGAAATAGCCAAGCCTTGCATCAGGAAACAAGGTACACAGACTAGACAGAACACAATAAAGAATTGGAAGTTGTAGGATGATTCAGTCAACTTGGTTGTGGGATGTGGAACCACGAAATAAAGAGGACCCAAAAGAAGCAATCAGACAATTGGCAAGTAAAGGTAATTGAGTCATATGAAACTCTCTACCTTTGATTACACAACTGAATGCCTAGTATGTACCTGAGAGCCCCTGACCCTCTAAAAAAAGGATATATGCTCTTTTCTATAGATGATTTTCATATGCTGAACAATTGTAGGTGCTTTGTGGGGGGCAGGGCAGTGTGTAAAAGGAGGAATGAAAGGAGAAAGCCAATGGATGGCATGGGTATAGTCTACCAGAGGAGATAGCCCTTCAACTCCACCCCTCCAGGAAGAATCAGAGAATCTTTTGATTGGAAATTGCTTATTCATATACCTCTCCTCAAACCACACTCTCTATTCATAGAACTGTAAATCACAGGCACATAGATCTCAAACTGGAAGGAACCTCAGAAGTCATCTATTTTTTCAGTCCTTTTGTTTTACACATGAGAAAACTGAGGCCCAGAGTCTTACCCAAGGTCACATCTGTTAGATATGTGTTAGAGGAAGGATTGAAACCCAAGTTCTTTAACACAAGAGTCCTCAGAGATGGAAGAGATCTCATTTTACAGATGAGGACATTGAGGCCCAGAGGGGCAAAGCAACTAGCCCAAGATTACACAGAAAGCTAGTAGCTGACTAGACTAGAGAAGGTGCATGGCCACAATTAGAAGTCAGTTCTCCTGTGTTCCCGTCCAATGTTCCTTCCAAAATATTGTTCAGCTTCCCTCCTAGACAGCCATCCTCCCACTCTGCTTACACATGAAGCTAGCTCTGCTGCCAGGGATGCCATGAACATTGAAAGAGCTTGTTTCTGCAAAGAACTTCGGGCTTCTCAAAGAACAGTGGGCATTGTTGGCATGACTATTTTCACTATTGTTACTATCATTGCTGGCATTTCACACACTGCCTGTTATCTCCTTCTGGTGCTTAGCAGCTGGGAAAAAATTCTGCCTGTGATTTCTCCATGCAGGCAGGACCGTTTATTCTGGGTATCCCCTCCTTCCCCTTTTCTTTCGTTCTTTATAAAATGATGTGTACAAGGCTGAGGTTTGTTTGTTGTTTGTTTTCCCTCCCCCCAAGCACAAAACAGTATTGAAACTATTTTTGAATAGTATAAAAAAGGCATGATGTGGCTTAAATAACAGCTCTATTTCTAAGGAATTAGATTTAGAATATGCTTCACTAAACTTTAAATATAACCCTCTGACAAGAAAATTCGTTTTAAGCCATTTTCTGTGGTGAGCAACTCCACTGCAAGATATCACTCAAAGGCCTAGGCTGTTTTTAAAGCATACAGCAGCTTGCTCTTTTTGCATATGCCATACGCTTTCACCTAGGGCCAAATTGGTTGCTAAGTTTCAAAGAAATTGATTTTTTCCATAGGATACGGTAAAATAATATTGAAGACAGAGTCAGCCCAGAGCCAAACTGGGCAGTACTCTCAAAGGTACTTGATGCCCCATCTAAACCACTCTCCCCATTTCTGCTGCCTCCACTTCCCTCAGGGACCACTTCTCTGTTCCATTCCTATGGGACCTCACTTTCAAACCAATCTCTGCTAAGTTGTTAGCTGATAATGGAGCATAGGTTCCTAAATATAGAGCTGGAAGGGATCTTAGAATGCATCTAGTTCAATTCCCTCATTTTATAGATGAACAAACTGAAGCTAAGAGAGAGTAAGAGACTTGCCTAAGATCACATAGATAGTTAAAAGCAGAGGAACCCAACTGTCTGGCTCTTTTGACTCTAATTCAAGTATATTCTCTCTCTCTCTCTCTCTCTCTCTCTCTCTGTCTCTGTCTGTCTCACTGTCTATGTCTGTCTCTCTCTCTGTCTCTGTCTCTGTCTCTCTCTCTATTTCTCTCTCTCTCTCTCTCTCTCTCTCTCTCTCTCTCTCTCTCTCCCTCCCTCCCTCCCTCCCTCCCTCTCTTCCCCCCTCTCAGCTCCCTGGGGGTAAGAACTATTTCATTTTTTTGTCTTTGTATTCTCATTGTCTAGTCTTACACATGGTAGGTACTTAATAAATACTTATGAGTAAATTATGAAAATGCAAGAAAAAAGTCAAAGTGAAAATCAGAGTTTGGAAAGGGATTCATTCAATTTGGACAAATGTATCATATTCTATTGGAGTGAAATTCAGTCTGCCACCTCCTATGAGAAACCTTTTCTGATATCCCTGATTAGTACTCTATCCCTCCTCCATAGATGATCTTGCATATACTTATCTATTTGCATGTCATATACCTCATTAGAATATGAACTTCTTTAGGGCAAGAATTTGTCTTTGTGTCTCCAGCACCTAGGACAGCACCGGACAAGTAGTAGATGCTTAAACAATGTTTGTTGAATTGGATTTGCATGTATGTATATATATATACTACATATATATGTCTGTATATATGTACACATGTATATGCTTTTTTATCTTCATAATTCTTTGGGAAAAAGCAAACCTCTGTCAAACTTTCTTGTAAATCTTGGTTGGTTATTTAAAATGTATCTGTAAAGTGTTAGGATTTGAACATCGTTATTCATTAATCTCTCCATGATTACTGAGTCTTTCCCATCACTTTGACAATCAGGACGTATTGAGTGGCTGACTGCTGTCTTGTGTCATTTTGTAAGCCCCCTCCACCTTAGAACTATTGGAAAGAAAAAATCACACCCTACAACCATCTGCAATATTGCATGCCCATTGCTGAATATTGAATAGGTATTATGAGTATTGAATTTGGCAGCTTTTCTCATGCCATATTTCTCTGCAGTTTTCATTGCCTGCTGGCAAGAAAATGAAAAAGAAAAGAAGGAGAGTGAACAACTTAGGAAGTTATATTTTCATGGCTTGATCTTGACCACTCCCTGATGTATTGGCTACATTAACAGTCATAATGGTGACAATATCTTAGAGAGGCAGTGTAGTGAAATAGACAATTGGCTTTGGAGTCAGGAAGACCCAGAGTTAAATGTTGCCTCTGAACCATCCTAGCTCTGAAACCCTGGGCAAGTGACTTAAACTCCTCATGCTCTAGGCAATCCTCTAAGTCTGTAAATTACAAAGTGGTTGTCAATCTGCACTGGTAGAGCTAGTTTCTACACTGGGATCTTTCCACACTGATGAAATTGTATGACCAGATTCCCTGCATTCCTCCCAAAACAAATCACATGTAAAATAGTTCATATGTGTCAAGACTTTAAAAATAACATTTCAAAGATTTTTTTGTATCTATTATCTCCTTTGATTTTTACAACATCCCTGTGAGGTATAGTAGTTAGAGAAGGTGTGATCATCTTTATTTTTATACATTAGAAAACTGGAGATCATAACATTTAAATGGCAAGCTTCTTTGGGATAGAACCAGGTCTGGGGCTTAGGGTTCCTGAATTCCAAATCCAGGAACTTTTTAATCCACTCCATTGCTTTCTAATTTCATCCTCGGGTAGTAGAACAGAGACTTTTTACAGCATCTTAGAATGAAACTAGATCATTTCTCTAGGATGTTGACAATAATATTTGCTAGCTTTGATATAGCACTTTAAAGTTTGCAAAATACTTTAACAAATGTTATCTAATTTTATCCACACAACTCTGGGAGGTAGCTGCTATTATTGCCTTTCTATAGATAATGAAACTGAGGTAGAAAGGGGTTAAGTGACTTGCCCAAAGTCACACTACTAATAAGTGTCTGAAGCTGGATTTGAACTTAGGTCTTCCTGATTCCAGATCCAGTACCCTAAGTCACTGAACTACAGAACTGCCTCAGGACAGTCAACTTGAAAATGAATTTAAGGGAAAGTTAATCATTCAATCAACTAATATTTTTAAATGCCTAGTATGTGACAGACACTGGAGATACAAAGAAAACTTTAAAAATAGTCCATTCTCTCAATGGGGGAGATAACATGCAAATAACTATGTAAACAAGATATGTAGAGGATACTTTGGGGGTAATCTCAGAGAAGAGGAACTAAGATTAAGGAGGACTGGGAAAGATTTCTTGCAAAAGGGTAGACTTGAAGGGAGCCAGGAAAGTTAGAATACAGAAGAGATAGGGAGGGAGAAAATTCCAGGAAAGAGGTGAAAATGCTTGGAATTGAAAGACAGAAAGTCATGTTGGAGTCAAAACAGAGGCTAGAGTCACTGGATAACAAAATATGTGAAGGGGAGTAAGATATGAGAAGACTTGAAAAATAGGCTAGTTATGAAAGACAAACAAGGGATTTTATGTTTGATTTGGTGTTCCAAAATGAGGAACTACTGGAGTTTATTGAATAGGGTGGCAATATAGTCAGAATTAAATTTTAATAATCAATTTGACAGTTGGGTGAATGAGGAAGAAATTCAAGGGGAGATCCACCAGCAGACTTTTGTTCTAATTGAGGTGTGAGGTAATAAGGGCCTGCCTCAGGGTGATGGCAGAGTCAGAGAGAAAGAGGCATGTATTAGGGAGTTTGTGAAAGTGAAAATGACAGGATTTGACTGCTGATTGGCTCTAGGGGTGGGGGTGGGGGTGGGAAGTATGGTGAGAGAGAGTGAAGAGTTAAAGATGACATGGAGTTTGCAAGCCTGGGTGACTAAAAGGATAGTGATAATCTAGGTAAGTTATAGGAAGGTCAGGAAGAGAGGAAAGCTTTGGGAGGAGGATAACAATTTCAGTTTTGGAGAGGCTGAGTTTAAGATTTGTGCAAGCATTCAGTTTTAGATGTCTTTGAAAGGCCATTGGTGATGCAGGCCTGAAGTTCAGGAGAGAAATTAGGGCTAGAAAAGTAGATATGAGAGCCATTTGCATAGAGATGATAACTGAAACCATGGAAACTGATGTAATCTCCATGTAAAATGGTTGTTGTTTGTCCTCAATTTCTGAAGAGGTTCAATGGCATCATGGGTGATGTATTGACTTGTGGATGGATTGGATTTAAGCGAGGCAGGGTTGCACAAAGTTATCAGCCTCACTCTCTCTTCCACAGTCATCAAAGTCCAGTGTAAGACAAAAGTCAAAGTGATGGCCCAGGATGCACCAAATGACATCAGTGTTTCCAATGTCTGACCAAGTTCTAGATGTTCTATAGCACCTGCTTCAGCTGCCCTCATGGTTGTTAGAACAAGTTGTTCTCATCCATCCATTCTACTGGAGGAAGTCTTCACATGCTTGAGGTAGACATCCCCCTAACTCACCAGAGGATTTCAGACCCATTGGTGACCCTCAACTTGGTTTGACCTGTCTACTCAGATGGTTTATTAGAGTGTAGTCGTTGCATATGCTACAGCTTTTTGGAGCCACAGGTGAGAACTGGGTGAAAGGTGAATGCCAAAGGTGGATGAGCAGCCCTCAGCAAGATCTCATACCAGAGGGAGAGGAGAAGAGGACCCCAAAATAGAGCCTTAAGAAACTCCTACTGGTAATTGGCGTGCTCTAGATAAAGATTTAGCACAGGGACCAGGGAAGGAGAAATTAGACATTGAGGAGGAGAATCGGGAGAGAATAGGAGCCTAAAAACCTAGAGGGAGGAGAGTATCCAGGAAGAGAGTATGATTGATAGTGTTAAAGTTTACAGAGACATCAAGATAAGAAAAGGTCATTATATTTAGCAGTTAAGAGATCATAAGCAACTTTGGAGAAAGAGGCTTCACTTCAATGATGAGATCAGAAGCCAGTTTATAAAGAGGTAAGAAGGGAGTGAGAGGAAAGGAAGTTAAGTCAGCCACTGTACTCAATCTTCTCCAGGAGTTTCACCATAAAAAGGAAGCAAGATATAAAATGATAACTAGTTAGGAGGGACAGACCAAGTGAGGGGTTTTTGAATATGGAAAGACATAGGCATCTTTGTAGGCAGTAGGAAAGCATCCAGCAGATGACATAGTTGAATATTAGTGGGAGAGAAAGAATGATAGTAGGGGCAAAATACTGAAAAAGATGGAGCAAAATAGGACCATACACATGCCTAAGTATTTTTATATAAAACAGAGGTAAAGGAGGAGATATTGGCAGAAGGCTTCCTGGATGAAGTGAAATGAAGAGAGGGGGAAAGGAGTTATATTTCTGTGAATAACCTATTTTTTTCAGTGAAATATGAGGAAAGTGAAGAGGGTAGAGAGAAGAGTTCCTGTGGGAGGTCTGAGGAGGACTGGAAAGATTTGGGAAGGCCATAATGGTGAATGGCATAGTGAAATGCTTAGGGAAGTATAAAAGGCTTGACTCTCTGTAGTGAGAGTCTAATTGAGAAAATTGTCATAGAATCTTGTAGTGGATTCAGCTTGGTTCATTATTTTCTCTAGCTTCATTCAGTAGATATTTCATGAACACATGGAGGGCATTAAATAAGTTTTCTTTCATCTTTTCAATTCTTTTTGCTTTTTTTCATAAGGTTGGATTCCTTTTTTAACCTTTTACACTATGGATTCATTCAGTTGAAACTGCTCTCTTCAAAATAACTGTCCCAAATAAAATTCAACAAAGGTAGACCTCAGCAAGTTTCTCCAAGCAATGTAATATTTCATTAGCAGGATGTAGACTTACCAACAGAATGAGTTTTTGACTGCTTCAGTTTCTATGCCAAAAATCCAAACAAAAAGACTTAACTCATTTTTACAGGCTAGAACAAATTACAGAACAGGTAAGTGACACCATGGGGTTGAGGACAACATGTTTAGCTACATAGCTGAGGCATGGGGGACAATATGATTGATTGGAAGTTGGGAATGTGGACCAGCAATAGACCCTTCTTTCCTTGCTGTGACTAAGGAGTATGCACTATTTGAGTCCACTGACAAGGCCAAAAGATATTGGGCCAGCCTTCTTTGGAGAATAAACTAGATATCTTTGGAGGATAACTTGGTGGCATGAAGATACCAGTCCAGACTCCTTGTTGTCCACCTGTATTTCCTTGAGAATAGAACAGTGATTAGCAAGAGAGCTAGATTTCTAAAATTAACCCAGCAACCAGTTGAGTCTCTTGAACTAAGTTCAGAGACAAAGAATCATGACTTAGGCAGTTACAGGATGAAATCAATTAAATATAAATAGGATCAATAAAAAGTGATACAGAATCAATTTAATTCTCAATGATCCTTTAATTGCTAAATCCAAAGGTCCTTCTAGCTTTACATCCTTTTTGACCTCTTATCCACAACATTTGACACTATTAACAACTTAACCACCTCTCTCCCGTATTCTCTTCTCTCCTCTAGTTTTTGTGACACTACTTTTTCTATGGTCTTTTCAAGCACGTTTTGTGGCTACTTCTCTGTCTCCTTTTCAGGATCATCATCCCTGTCCTTTTCACTAAAACATGAACTCTCTCTCTCTCTCTCTCTCTCTCTCTCTCTCTCTCTCTCTCTCTCTCTCCTCTCTTTCTCTCATCTCATTGCCTCCAGTTATCATCTCTATGCACATGACTCCCGAATTCATACATCCAGCCTTTATCTCTCTCTTGATCATTAGATCCCCCATCTCCACCTACTGCTCTACATCTCCCCCTGGATGTCCCACAAACATATCAAAATCATCATATCTAAAACAGAATTTATTATCTTTCTCCCTAAACTCATCCATCTTTCCAATGTTCACATTTCTGTTGAGGGCATTACTATCACCCAGGTCTACTACTTGGGAACCATTCTCTACTCTTCACTATCTTCCTGATGTAATTGGTTGTCAGATTCATCCATTCTACCTCTACAACATCTTTCACACCCTTTTGTCTAGGTACATGACCTCTGTTCTAGTTAGTTCTTTTCCTGTGGTCCATGTTTGTATAGCAAAGGTGGCACATAGCATTGTGCAACAAACCATAAATTCCAATGGAATCATGCAAAGGAGGTTTAAGAGAACTGTGACTTGAAGGTTTAAGCTGATCAGGTCTTGGGTTTAAATGACGAGGTACTAAAAGTACATGATTGCATGATGGAGTCTTGTAAGTATAGAGATGTTTATGGAATGATGCACAAGATCAAGAGTCACCAGCAATCTAAGGGTCACTAATAGTAGCTCCTCTGCCTAAAATTCTCTCCTTCTTCATTTCTACCTCCAGCCTCTCTGGTTCCTTTAAGTCTCAGCTAAAAAAATTTCTACCTGCTATAAGGAGCTTTTCCTGATTCCCTTCCTTTTGGTGATGATCTCCAATTTATCCTGTATATACCCTGTTTGTGCATGGCTGTTTGAATATTGTCTTTTCCACTCAAAGGTGAACTTCAAGAAACTGTTCTTGGCCTTCTTTGTATTTGTAGCTCTTAGCACAATGCCTGCAACATAGCAGGCACTTGGTAAATATATATTGACTGACTGAAGTGACAAGACAGTCAGCATAGAGGATATGAAACTTCATTTCTGGCGCTTGGAGTTATATTGTGGTAAGAATACTCAACAATTGGCTCTCTGGAGAAAAATGTCCATGTGACACACTTTTAATTATTAGGAACATTTCTTCCATAATTTTCTTCAGTCTAGATATTCTACAACACAATAAATCAAGCCCTGGTTTTAGCATTTGCTGATTTCCAAGGCATAAAATGCTCACACTGAAAACTGAGCAATCGGTTCTTGAGGATGGGTTTGAGCTGGCTCTAGCACATCCCTGGCTGTGGGCCTCCCAGGTAATAAAACATAAAATGCTGCCCCAATGCTGAACTGGCCCACTTCACTTTTTCTGTCCATTCCTTTTATAAAATCTCACTGGAGGAAAAATATTTTCATGAGAACAATATCACTTAGTTCAGATGCTTTGTCATGGTAGTGATTAATCAGTCTTCAGGAAGCCTATGCAGTAACCTGGCAGACACCCAGGTGGTGTATATCTGCCTCTTAAAGTTGGGAAAAGAACACAACTTTTGGAGTATTAAAGATACCTCCTAAATTCAAGTGCCACCTAAATGATGTTGATGATGTCACTGGTTCTATGAAAAGTGAAAGGAGAAATCTTTTGGATTCAGATGAAGAGGAGGGTTTTTTTCTGGGTCCATGCGGACCAAAATTTGGACCTCAGAATGACAAAATTAGGCATGTACACAACCGGGGAGATGGAGTAACTGATGTCATGCAAGAGAATATTACAAAAGTTATTGAAAGAAGAGAGAGACTGGATGAGCCTCAAGACAAATCAGAAAGCTTATTGGATAATACAGCAGCTTTTAGCAACAGATCTAAACAGCTTCAAAGACAAATGGTGTGGATGCAAAATGAAGGCCATCATGGCTCTGGTTGCTGTCATCCTTTATCTGGTCTTATTGTCCTGACATATGGGACTTGATTCAGTGACCAGAGATCTCCAATAAAACAGTTCTGGGACAATTAAAAAAAATGAAAATTTCTGTATGATTTAATGAAATATGTATATGACTTTCAAAATATTTTTTCTCAAGAAATGAAAAGGCAAGTGTCCAGTTCAAGTTGGAACATTGACAAGTTCCCAATTAGCTTCCTCCCCTTCACCAAAATATGCCCTTATTAATTTATTTTAAAACAAAAACATCTACTTTGTCATGTTACAGGAACCTAATTTGAAACTAGATACTTGCCAATAAATTATATAGAGTTAAATATTGATGATCATATTTATAATTCAACATAATTTCCTACTGTAAACTAGGGAGGTGGGGACTTATTGAATCAAGTTCATGGATGGGGTGAGAGGTAAGAGATGAAACACTATGTATAAGGAGATGGAAACCAGTTAATGGTTATTAAATGTATAATTTTTCTCACGTAAAAAAATTAGGTTTTGGTAATGGTTTCTATATATTTGTGGAGAAACTTTTCGATACTGCTACTTTCAACTGTGACTAAAGACATTTCAGTAAACCTATTTTGCCTGTAAAACAAGTGATGAGCTCCTTCCCACTGTATTCTGACGACTCAGATGGGTACCTGTACACTTATATCTTCCATCCTCACAAACAGAAGTTGACTGGGAGTGGGTTTTAATAAATATACTCCCAGTCTAAAGATTCAGGAATGGAAAAGGGAAAGCTGATAGTAATAGTTAGTATTTCTGCTTAGAAAAAACTTGAAGATTCATCTAGTCCAAGTCTTTCATTACATAAAGTTTACATTTGAGAGCCCTGATTGCTTACTGTCTGTATAACATTAGCTCATCCAGATCTCAGTTTTCAGTAAAAGCTAGGTAATTGTTTTTGATCAGAGGGGAAGCATAATTGGTAAATATATATTGCTTGCCTTTTTAGTGGTTGCAGAGAGGAGGGAGGGAATTTGGAACTCAAAAAAGAATGTTGGAAATAAATAATTTAAAGAAAAAATCAGCAGTGAAAAACATGAATTGCTGCTGGGAATAGTCTTGAGTCTGATCTAACCAGATTAAAATGTAACTGGGAAACATTTAACAAAACTAATAAAAATACATAGCTATTGTTAACATGTGGTTTTCTCAGTCAAGGATCTTTCTGTATGGTTTAGTGACCACCACTAAATACTCAACAATTGGCTCTCTGGAGAGCCGATTGACAGGACTAAGTGAAAGACTGTACCTAAAATGCCTTGTAAACTATTATAAATATGTGGGAATAATCATTGCTCAACTTTGCGTAATTTCATAGGTTACAAAGTGATTTCCTTAAAATTATGCTATGAAGTAGGTAATTCAAATAGTTCCTCATTTGCAAATGGGGAAACCACAGCTGAGAAATGATTTGTCCAGAAGTTTTACCTGTTTATTCAACAATTTCTATTCCTATAAACAATAGTAAGAGAGAGAAATGGTATGAAATGGGGAAATTATGTGTTTGTTCAATAGAATTTATTCTGGATCTAAGATCTAGTCAGATATCTACAGGTCTCAGATAATTCCGGAACCCCTAATGTCAGCCTTAGGTCCATTTCAGGGTGTTTGGAATATTCACGGCTTTATAAACGTGGCTCACACACCTATTTGGTGCTTTCCTCTCTTACGAACAGCCCAGTAACCATCAATCAAGTAGTAAAGATTTTAATGAGGACAGAGTAAAAAAAAATATTTACATAAAATATATTTCCCTCCCTTTACACAAAGGGATACAACATCCAACAGAATCCCATACCACGATGGGTAGAGGAAACATCCTCTGGATAACTCATGATCAGAGACTTGTATTCTGCATATGTCTCATCAACCAAAACATACTCTTATGCACTCCACTCCATATCAACAACTGCCATTCTTTTCTTCTTTCAAAGCCGTCACTCACTGTTCCTTTGCGGAAGGGCTACTACCACCTACTGCTGGACATCTTTTCTGCTGACACTGTCATCTACTGGGACTCTATCTTCAGATACTGGAGTTTCTTCCTCAATGAAATACTACCCCTCCCCCCAAAAAGCTGCCCTGAGGTTGAATCAGCATGCTTTCAGCTCTTTAGCAAAAATTAGGACAATTCAAATCAAGATCTCTTCCCTCTGTCCCTCCCCACCCCGAATTCGAATCTTTTCCTTAATGTACGTTAGCCTTAATAATTCCCTGGAAAACTGACTTGAGTGTTGAGATATTCATTGGATCATTAACCCTTATCAGAGACAGTTGAGTTCAAATGTGAGATTACAGGCTGTATCAACTTCCAGAATACTTTCTACTCTTAGTATTCTTTAAATCTAATTCCATTCTGTTTCCCTTTCTTCCTATGCACCCACTCCCTACTCCCAACCTAAACTATGGGTGGTGAACTCTTGGAAAATGTAACTTATTGGGCCTTGAGTCCAGTTTTTTTTTCACCCTTTCCTCATCATTAGGGGTGAAGACCCAGGATATTAATTACTGTAGTTTATAAAGAGCAAAATACAAAGAGCATAAAGTCACTTTGTGCCAAGACCTAGACTAAGGTTAGTTTTATCAGAATCTGATCAATTTAGAAATTGACTTGGTGGAAAAACCACTTTTAGACTGAAGTAGCTGCACTATGCCTGGCTGCAGCAGCCTCAAGCCCAGTTGATTCAGCTGAGATCACTGAAAACAAACAGTCCACCTGTTTCTTTCCCTCTCCCATTGAGGTAGGCTGTCCTCTTGAAGTCAATGAGTAATGGTACCCCTCACCCTCTCTGGTGTCACAACTGGCCATTGTTGAAGTATGAGACCTTACGTAATTCATTTTCCCCATCAGTGGGATAATAGAAGATTCATGGCCCTGTGTGAAGCATCTTTGCCAGTAGGCCACTGTGAGTATTTGAAAGTCTTTCTCTTGTATGATTGCAGGATTTGCTGCCATTGAAATTGTTGTTTTTAACCATTCTCTGTCTTGGAGTTTGAAGTATATGGAATTTTATTCTGGATTTTTTTTCTGTGGATTCTCTTTTGGCGCATTATTTCTTGTATTCAGTAGTTATGTCCAGTTTTTTTCTTTTGCTTCCTAAATTATGGTGTTCATGTGTTTTGTATTGTTTTGTATTATTATAGGAGACGTATAATCCTGACATTTTATCTACATATTCTGCATTTGTGGTTAATTGTTTTGGCTTATATAAAGTTAATGTAGGCTTTTAACTTTTCTCTTTAACTTTTCTTTTTTCTCAATATTTTTATGGTCCAATTCTATACATCTATTTTGCTTCTTTTATTGTAGTCTCATTTTTTCCCCAAATCTGCTCATTTAATATTAAAATTCTCATTGAACGCTTTAAATATCTCTCTATATGACTCCTAATTTCTTCAATGACTGATGTCATTTTTCTTTTGAATCACTGTGGTGTTTCTTGCTGTTTTTACAGGTTCTACCAGGAATTCATAGAATCTGTCAGATGTTAATTCACTTTCCTTTATCTGTAAAGTATTATTAAGAGAGACTTCTGTTAACTTTGAGATTTTGCTACTCATTCATCCTGATTTTTTGAATACTCACTGTTGATTTTCTGCTTGTGATCTGGGCTTTCATTGAGGGGTTTTTTTTCTCTTAAAATTTTGGTCATTTCAATACAAAAAAAAATTTTCCCTGCCATGCTAAATCTGGTATTTTTGCTAGTGCATACCACTCTCTTCCCTCAAGGCTGGAATAAGTTGCTTCCTTAAATTTACCGTATTTGGTGATATAGGGTTTTCTAGACTAGATACTTACCCTGAGTATGACCTAGAGGTATATGATCAGTTCTATCTGGGTTTCAGTCCTCTTCCTGTCAGGTATGGCATGGTCATTCACTCTGGGCTCCTGCTACAGTTCTTCTGTTGGCTCTCCTTTCCTTTGTATGATTGAATCAGCATCTACCATTTATTTTCAGTGATGGGAGGGTATCAAGGGTGCTTGTGAGCAGATTCTTTGAAGTCTTGGGGACCCCAATCAGTTAAGAAGCCTTTTCAGAAGGCACCATATTTTTCCCTTTCCCCTTCCTCCTCACCTAGTTGTGAAGAATTATTATATTATTCATTGCTGATGGAGGAAGAGGGACAGAGGGCAGTAGATGTGTCAGCAGAATATCTGTAGCAGGACATGATTCCACATAGTCACTAAGTGTCTCAGTCTCAATGTGAACTCACTCTAGGCCGAATATTCCATGCCTTGTGCCATTTAGCTGCCTCAAATGTTGAAGTCTGTAATTCAACTTGTGTCTCATACAACGTTAGGGCTTGGAAGGGGCCATGGTTTTAGTGTGCACTTTAAGGACTAGCTTGTCTGCTGTTAATTCATTAGTTAATTCATTAATCCCTGTTAGGATTCTCTCCTCTTTTTTTCTAGGTCTTCAGCAGCAATTGTTCTGCATCTAGAACATAATCTACCCTCTCTACTTTTTGAGGGTGTAATAAATTAAAGGAGGTCTAGAACAAATAACTAGTCTGAAATCTTGATGATCATGTGACTTGGAAGGTGAGCCTAACGTTATTGGTCCCATTTTATTAATGTAGAATTTGCTTTAAGACAGGGTCTTATCTTGGAACATGGGAGCTTAGGTACTCTAGTAAATAGGGATTTTGTTATAAGTCACCTTTACTTACATATGTAGTTCTGAGGCATGGATACGCCTCCCTCCAAAAAAACCCCACAGCCTTATAGTGGATCTTTAGTATATTAAACATATATGTAGGTATATGCATATATGTACATATATAATACATATATAGTACATAGAAAATTGAATGTACTTTTATACATATGTGGAAACATAAATACTCATAGAGTAGAATTGATTTTTACATTTCTAAAATAAGCACTCAGGAATCCAAATGTGAGTAATGCTAACACTGTTTTCCATAATCTATATGCCTCTATGAACCATAACAGTTCAAGATGAATATGACCTATTAGTTGATTAGAGCTATTACTTTGCAAGAGTGGAATGTAATCCTCAGTTAGGAAACATAGGACTTGAATCTAGAGAGTGAGCTGATTATATAGTGTGCCTCTAACTAATTCAGTCCCTGGAAAGCTCTGCACACAACCTTGCATGCACAAACATTCAAACATTCACACACACACACACACACACACATTGCACAGATTCATCTGTGATGCTGCACTTATGTCCCTGGGATTATTTTTTATTAAAAATTCTCGAATCAGTCCAATGCAAGAGAATTGCCACCGTGCTTCTTTTTATCTTCTGCCAAATACTTGATGAAATGTGTTCTACAAATGTAGATAGAGGAACATGATAAAAAATTTCACTAGCTGTATATTGGAATTACAATACCAATGTTATAGGCAAAAAGTTGAAACTAGGGCAAATCCAAAAGTAAAACTTGCTCAATGTTTGTATTAATACCAGAAACTGTGAAAAGAATCTTGAACAGTCACAGGACCATAGACTAAAACCTAGAACGAACCACAGAAAGCATTGCATTCAATGTCCTCGTTTTACAAATAAAGAAACTAAGGCTCCCCTGGACTATCAGGATTTATAACTAAATCTAATTAGGGTTCTCTCCTATCCATCCTCCTTTCCCACTCCCACCTCCCATTTAAAAGGAAAGAAAAGAAAAAAGAAAAACCTTTCTGTAAGTACTCCTAATCAAGAAAAACCAGTTTCCACATTGTCCATATCCAAAACTGTATGTCTCATTCTGCAACTTGAGCCATAGAGGGTAGCACAGTTCATAGTCAGCACTCCAGAAACATGGCTGGTCCTTGCAGCAATGAGACATTGTCTTTCAGTGTTGTTGTTCTGCATCATCAGTTCATACAAGTCTTTGCAGATTTTCTGAACATATCCTTTTTGTTATTTCTTATACTATTATACTTTTCCATGATTGAATGAAGCATGTATTAAGTACTTACTAGGAGCAAAACACAGTGCTGAGTCTCAATTTCAGGGAACTCTCCTTTATAAGGACAGTTTCAGCTTCAATTCAATTCAATGCAATAAACATTTATTAAGAGTCTACAATGTGCCAGTTACTATGCTAAGCACTTAGGATACAAATTTTAAAAAAAGGGACAGTTCTTGCCCTCAAGGAGTTTACATCCTAATGCTAGAAGACTACACACAAAGTAGGGGATGGGAGAAACTAGTGGGTGGGGGAATGATGATGGTGGAGTTGACTTCAAGGAATATGCTGGTGTGGAATGGTTGAAGTGTGAATTCTCTAAGCCCTCTTTAATGTTAAGTCCAGTGGAAATGTCCCAAGGTCTTTTGGGTACAGTAGCAAACAGATGTTAATGTGTTTTCTTCTTCAATGTCATTTCCACTGATGAAATCATGTATTGAATCATTTGATGGTGTCAAGGATTTTGGTGACAAGAATTTTCTTTTTTGGGTCTGCAATAGGTATGACTATAGCACCTATAGAGGCAGTTGCCCAGCTGCATCTCCACCCGGGGTTGCTTCTAAGGATTATGGCTGCAGGTGCTGGGCTGGAAGAATTACTCTTCCCAAGGCTCTTGGAAATGGGGAACTTGACTGTCTCTATCAGGATCTGAGGGGACATTGGGATCAAGGTGATAATGGAAGTTTGACTTTCCTGGCACATATTGCCTCCTGTTTCATGCTTTGCTGCTTCAGTTTGCTCGCCTAGTGAGTGACAGTTGGCTAGAAGGTGGTAGGGATGACCAGTCCCCTCTCCACAAGAATTGTTCTCACAGATGGTGGCTTTGAAGACTGGGCTGAAAGGCAAGAATTGTAGTTTGGGAGGTAGTGGCCCTGCAGGACTCCTGTGCCAATTTGCTTTCTGGGAATTTGTTAGCAGCTGTAGCTGGTGATGGTAATGAAGGTGGATCCCCTTTCCACATTGATTTCTCCCCTCAGTGATGGGTATTGGGGGTCAGCTAGAAACAAATCTGGTGGTTCTGAGGATACTACTACAAGACTCTTGGGATCAGGGTCTTAGAGCTGTCTCCATCAGGGTGTAAGGGGAGCTGATGATCAAGGTGGTGATCGTAGTTTGACTTTGCTAGCACTTGCTGCCTCCTATCTTTCCCCTAGAGTGGCCTTGTTGCTTTGGCTAGGCAGACTTGCCTTTTCTTGTACCATAATTAGTTCAACCATTCTCCAAATGACGGATGTTCACTTAGTTTCCATTTTTTACTACTACGAAAAAAAGAAAAGAAAAACCCACCACCTGCTATATATATGGTATATGTAGAATATTTTCCTCTTTCTTTGATCCTTTTGGGGATTAGTAGACCTGAGATACCACTAAGACAACAGTTATATCTAGTTTAGTGACTTTTGGAGGAGAGTTCCAAATTATTTCCCAGGGTGGTTGTGCTAATTTATAGCTCTACCAACATTGTATTAATGTGCCTATTTTTCCACACCCCTTCTGTCACTTATCATTTTCTCTTTTTTTCTCTATTTTTCTGATCTGATGGGTATGAGGTAGAATCTCAGAAGTGCTTTACTTTGTGTTTATCTAATTATTACTCACACAGGGACTTGACCAGTAAAATAAAAAATGCCAATATTCCCTATATTAATTTACTTATTCAGTTCCATACCAACAAAACTACTTTATAGATTTATAGGATTAATTTATAGGGCTAGAAAAAATAATTAAATTCACCAGGAGAAGCAAAACATAAGAATCTTAAAGGGAATTTTTTTAAGTGGGAAGGAAGAGACTGTCACAATACCATATTACTCACTGTACTTCAAAGCAGAAATCATCTAAACAATTTAGTACTGGTCAAAAAATAGAGATGTTAATCCATGGAACAGATTAATATACAACATAAAGAAGCAAACAAACACAGTATCCTACAGTTTGATAAACTCCAAGATCCCAGATATTGGGCCAAGACTCAATATTTGATAAAAACTGCTAAAAAAAAACCTGAAAAGCAATCTGATAGAAATTAAGACAAGCACTGCTGTAAATACCAAGATTAGCTCTGAATGGATACCTGATTTAGATATAAAAGGTCACATCATAAAGAAATTAGAAGGAAGGAAATTAACATTTATTAAGTTCCTATGTGCAGGCATGATGCTAAGCATTTTACAAATATTATCATTTGATACTGTCGATATCAACTGATATCATCATTATCACAATTCCAGAAGGTAAATGCTCTTATTATCACTCTCATTTTAGAGTTGATGAAACTGAGTCAGACAGAGGATAAGTGGCATGCCAAGGTTCATACAGCTAGTAAATATTTGAGGCTAGATTTGAACTTGAGTCTTTAATTCCAGGACTTGTCTTGGGAGCAAGAGGAATAGGGAGAAATTTCCTTTCAGATATCAGTACAGTTGAAAGAATAGAGAGGATCATTAAAGAAAATAATAACTAATTTTGGTTACATAAAATTGAAAATTGTTTGCAAAAACAAAACCAATGCAGCTAAAATTAGAAACAGTTAAGTGAGAAAAAAATACCTTTGAAGTAAGTTTTTCTGATAAAAATCTCATTTCTAAAATATATAAGGAATTGATTCAAATATGTAAGATTAAGAATTATTTCTCGATTGATAAATGGTCAAAAGAAAAGAGCCATTCCCAGATTTATTATAAAGTTAAATCATATGTAAGGCAGTTTTCAAGGGAAGAAAGTGAAAATATCTATAAAGAGTATGAAAAAAATTCCACAAATCATTAATCATTAGAGAAATGCAAATTAAAGCAACTCAGATGTCCATTCTATCACACTTATCAGGTTGACAAATTTGAAAAAGAAGGAAAGAAAAATAGCAATTGGTGGGGCCACCAGAAAACCGGCAAAGTCATGCACTCTAAGTGGAGCTGGCAACTGGTCCAGCAATTCTTTAAAGAAATTTGTAACTATATCCCCAAAGAATTAAGCTGTACATACCCTATGACCCAGAGATACCATTACTATTTTTCTATCCCAAAAATGACAAAGAAAAGAGGAAAATGTCCTATATGAACAAGTATATTTGTAGCAGGTCTTTTTGTTGTAGTTGTAAAGAGCTGGAAACTAAGGGGGTGGCCATAAATTGGGGAACAGCTAAGTAAATTATGATACATAAACATAATGGAAAGCTATTTTGCTATAAGAAATGACTTAAGTATGTGTGGAAATCTAGGAAGATGTAAATAAATATCTGATATATGATAAAGTCAGAAAAACCAAAAAAGCTTATACTATAACAATATTGTAAAAAAGTAGCAACCTTGAAAGATCTAAGAACCTAGATTAATGCAATTATCAACCAACATTCTGGATGACTAATGATAAAGAATGTTATTGACCTTCTGACAGAGAAATATGGGCTAATATGTAGAATGATATATATATTGCACAATGACCAATATGGAATTTTGCATTACCTAATTATCCATGTTTGTAACAAGGGTTTTGTTTTTGTTTATCTCTTCTGGGATGAAAGGAAATGGGAGGGGGAAAATAAATGTTGGACAATTGAAAGCCTTTTTAAAAAATTATCAATCATAAAAGGAGATGAATAGGCATTTCCTAAAGATATTCAATTTTATCAATAGCTTTTTAAGAATAATCCTCTGTCTCACTAATAATTAAAGAAATCTCCTTCAAGTTTCACAATAATCCTGAGATAAATAGTGTAGGCATTATAATGCCCATTTTGCTGGCAAAGGACCTACAACAGTGAGGTCAAGTGACTTGTCCATGGTCACACAGCCAGCAAATGACAGATATAAAATTTGAATTCAATTTTTCTGATTTTACATCTAATAAATGCTTATTCATTGAAAGATACAATTTATTTTTTAAAAAGTGGCCAACTTTGTAACCTGTTAACTTTTCTACAGATTTGTCAATCATGCAAAACCTGCCAAACCTTTCTGAAAATAAGCTTCACACAATAAAATTCAATGGACCATAAAAGGATTTCAAAGTTATACCTAAATTTTCAGGATTGAAACTACACTGAAATAATCTATGTTGTGCTAAATTCTTTATCTTGACCACATTTTCCCAGTCCATATTGGGCAACTACACTTTTTCGCAGAGAAGTTTTCTGTTCATAGGCAATCAGGAAAGTCAAATCAGCAATGTATTAAAGATGAACAGAGAGATAATTTAAGGAAGTGAGATAAACAGGTGGGCTGGAGAGAATGGGAAAGATAATGAGGCCCTATCTGAAGAGGAGGCAGCCCAATATGCAAGCCAGAGGAATGTACAGACAAGAGAAAGAGTAGACATGGGGAGATAAACAGGATAAATAGTCTAGTCTGGATGGATGGGTAAGACAGAGACGGGTGCTTAGCCTGTGACAGGTGGTCCAAATGCATCATCATCATCCCACACAGCAAGACAGACTTAATCAGTCAGAAGGATTGGCACCTGGAGCCCTGCAGCTCATTTTCCCCCAAACCCCCTTTCCCTTGCTTTCTCGATTCTGATGGCACGGCTTTTCCATCAGGGCACTCTTCCAGGGCTGACATGGATTAGTTGGCATTTGAGATTTAGTAACTTGTTCCAGCTTCTCACCTCCTCCCTCTTCCTGAAACCCTTGCTAAGGCAAGTAGCCCAGTAGACTGAAGGACTAGACAATCATTGGCCCACCCACTTTCCATTCTGCTCTTCCTGCCTTTCCTCCCTCCCTTTCCACACCAAGGCTTTCATTTACAATATGGAATTCACTAAGAGGCCATCCTCCACATTTCTAATTTTTATGGCATTCATGATTAAATCAACTCAACAACTGTGGGAAGTCTGGGTAATTAAATAATTTGGATAACAGAATATTTAATTAATTGTAATTACATATGCCATCTTGCAAGCCATTTCTGTTTTAATTTTAGTACAGGCTAGATTGCTACAAAACATAGTCTTTTTTCTCAATGCCTTTTTCTCCTTCCCTCTTTTTTGTTTTATGCTTTGAGGCACAAGAAGACAATGTGTAAGAAACTCAATTCAATTTGCATGAATAAGTATTTCTTAGCTCCTTTTTATGCACTGACTATTCATTAGGTACTATAAAGATACAAGAGAAGCATTAGGGATGGTGTCTGCTTGCAAGAAGCATATTGAACAGGAAGTGTAAACTAACATGCGAGAAACAATAAGAAAACAACTTGTTGGTATCATTTAGTCATTTCAGTCATGTCTGACTCTTCATGACCCCATTTGGGGTTTTCTTGGCAAAGATACTGGAGTGGTTTGCCATTTCCTTCTCCAACTCATTTTACAGATGAGGAAATTGAGGCAAATAGTGTTAAGTGACTTGTCCAGGGTCACACATCTGGTGTCTGAGGTCAGATTTGAACTCAGGTTTTCCTGACTCAAGTCACTGCTCTATCAATTGTGTCACTTAGTTGCCCTAAATAAAGTGTCATTCAGGAAACATTCACTAAATGCTTACTTTTGCCAGGCACTATGCTAAGTACTAGGGATACAAGGGAGACAAAAGATGATCCTAGCTTTCTCAGAGTTCCCATTCTCGTGAAATATGATATACATAACTCTGTACAAACAGGCTGGAGACAGGAATAAATGGAGATAATAAAGGGACAGTACTGGAATTAAGGGGCATTGGAAAAAGATTCCTCAGGAAGATGGGATTTTAGTTAGGACTTGAGGGATGTTAGTATGGTAAAATTGACAGAACTTGGCAACAAATTAAAGATAAGGGGTGAGAGTGAGGAATCAAGGATTACACCTAATTACACCTAAGCTTCAAGCCTGGGTGACTGCAGTGATGGTGGTGTGCTTACCAGTGGACATTAATGAGATAATATGTATAAACCTTATTTTTTGCAAACCTTAAAGTACTATATAAATGCTAGGCATTTATTGGGGTTTTTTTGTCACTGCTAACGTTGTTATTTTTGTTATTGTTGTGTTGTTTCAGTTGTGTCTGATTCCTTGTGACCCCATTTGGGGTTTTCTTGGCAAAGATACTGGAGTGGTTTGCCATTTCCTTCTCCAGCATATTTTACAGATGAAGAAACTGAGTCAAACAGGGTTAAGGGAGCTAGTAAGTGTCTGAGGCTCAATTTGAATCCAGGTCTTCCTGACTTTAGGCTTGGAACTCTACTGCACCACCTAACTGCCCTTGCACCACTATTTTCCTTCCAAACTCATCTTATTTGTCACTGTCTACATGAAGAATTTCCTGATCCCCCAGCTGCTAATGATTTATCCACTGCAAATAATTTGTATTTATTGCATCTAAATTTTACATAAACTCTTAGTTGCCCTTGGTGTCTCCCTTGATAAAATAAAAACCAAAACCATCTCTAGACTCAGTGTTCCAGGAAGTTTCCATTTTGCCATGCTGCCACTGGGATAGCCCTGACACTGCTCTCTCCCTATGCCCATGATCTCCAGAGCATCCTCAGGCTTTGGGGGAAAGGGTAGGTAGATGCTATGAAGAAAACTTCTATTTTATATCTATAGCTTCTTCTAGGGTGAGATCAGGATGCAACAGTTTTGAATTCTAGGCAACTAGGTGACTTGACAGATAAGAGTTTGGAGTAAGGATAATCTGGGTTCAAATGTTGCCACAAACACTCACTAACTGTGTGGCCCTGGGAAATTCACTTCACTGTTCTGTGCCTCAGTTTACCATATCTATAAAATAAGGATAAGAGAGCTTACCTGCAACGGTTGTTGTGAGGGTCAAATGAGGGAATATGTGTTTGGTGCTTTGTAAATCTTAAGGTGCTATATTGATATTAGTAGCTTATTGTTTATATTATTATTATTTCAACCCATGAAAAAGTTCATATCAAGTTACTAAAGACTAGGCATGCAATGAAAATGGAGTTCACTCCGATGGATACAGTTTCAGGATCACAAATTTCACCTGAAAATGGTTCAAAGAAAGAAAATAACCCAGGCATGGAGGGAAGAGAATCCCAAGGATGAAAATGAAGAAAGGAAAAAGAATTAGTGGTTTTCTAAGAATAGGAGCCAGAGCATCTAGGTGGCATAGTAGGTAGAGCATTGAGCCCGGAATCAGGAAGATATGAGTTCAAATCCAGCCTCAGACACTTCCTCGCTGTGTGATCCTGGGCAAGTCACTTAACCCTCTTTGCCTCATTTTCCTCGAGGAAAATGGACAAGATAGCTGTAAAATGAGCTGGAAAAGGAAATGGCTAATCACTACATCATCTTTGCCAAGAAAACCGCACATGGGGTCACCAAGAGTCAGACATGACTGAAAAGATTGAACAATGAACAGTAACAATGGGGACTTGTACCAGGAGAGGAAGGACCAGAGATCCTCTCCCTCTTCATCTCTGGTTGGTAGAATCCTCAATTTCCTCCAAAGTTTCCCATAGGTGATATCAGGTCTGAGAAGCCTTTTCTGATCTCTCACGCAACCCCTCATTGTTAGTTAACTTGTATTTGGCTATCAGTTTATAAATAAGATCTGTTTATCTATAGCTCTCCTTAGACTATAAGACATTTCAGGGAAGAGATCATTTTTCAATGTAACTTTCATCTTTGCCCCCCAAATCCTAAGCCAGTTATGTGCACACATTTTTATCTGTGGTGGTGGGTGAGAATCAGAGATATGTTATCCTCAGCAGAGAGAATTTCTGGTATGGAAACTCCCTCCATCAACACAGATGGGTAAGTCATTTTTCTCTTGGAATCTTAGTTGCCCATGGCATTTAGAACTAAAATGACACACCAAGTAGCAAATGTTTAATAAATACTTGTCAAATTGAAGTAATTGGCTTTCCAGTTTACAAGAGTTAGAAGTAGGGATAGGTACTGGACTTATAATTTCATTTATACACGTAACTCCTGGTGAGGAAACACTCTGTCACAATGCAGTGCAGCACATGCTCTATGACTTACTTAGAAGTCTGTCCAGGACACTTGAAGACTAAAGGACTTGCCCAGGATCACTCAACCAGGATGTGTCAGAGGTAGAAATCAAACCCACATCTTCCATCTACCTGATTCTGTGACTGGTTATCTATTCACTACAATACATTGTAGTGTATATTGAGGGGCAGCTAGGTGGTGCAGTAGATAGAGCACCAGTGTAGGCGTCAGGAGGACCTGAGTTCAAATCTCATTTCAGACACTTGACACTCATTAGCTGTGTGACCTTGGGCAAGTCACTTAACCCCAAATGCCTCACCTGGGTCATCTCCAGTCATCCTGATGAATAGCTGGTCACTGGATTCAGATGACTCTGGAGAAGTGAGGCTAGTGACATGCACAGCCCTCCCTCACTCAAAGACAAAGTCAAAGTGCAAGTCATGTCATTATTTCTGTGATGGCATGGTCTTCTTCGGCAACAAGGGATGAACATACAATACATTGCCTCTCAGCATGAAGGTTGTAACTAAAAAAACCCAAGATATACCTCCTTGTATGCACAGGAGGGGCTTAAGGAAGGTCTAAGGTGAGAAGTGGGGTAGAATAAGAAACATAATACTTACAAAGTGATTTGGTTGTTTGCATATCTTCTATGTGTCCCATTTATCATGGATTATTCCATATAAGAGTGATGGATTTATTTCATTCTTCTATAAGAATAAGGCAGGGACCATTTCTTCTTTGAACTTTGTATATCCCCTAACACCTACAGATAGAGGATGTTTAATAAATGCTTCTTCTTGAGATAAATTCAATGGAATCAAGTTTGAGGAAATTACAAACAACATGCTGGACTTTGATGACTGCACAGACATCTAGAACTAAGAGCCTTAAGTAAGATTCATCTTCTAAGCTGTATAAAGCCACACTCTATCTATTCTGTGAAACTATAATTGTCACCTTGTATGCAATCTATGCCTTTGTAACTTCTCATGTCTGTAGTAAAACACTTTTTAGCAGCATTCCAGATGACTTGCCTGATAGTGTGCTCTTGGCAGACAAAGAGAAGGCTATGATTGGAACCTGGAGACAAAGGAAGTGAATCCCAAATCTTTAATGGCCACACCAAAGACAAGAGGTTGGGAAATCCTTATAGCTTTTATGGGTGTTAAGAGTTCAGGGCTTTGGACTCCAATTTTACTGTGAATGTCCAGAATACTGTCAGTGAATTGTGGAAGGTAGGCAAGCCATATTATTGTGCTGGTTTATCTCTCTCTCTGGATCATCTGTTCCTTTCCCTCAATTCTTTATGAAGCCTTGAATTGCCATTGTTTACAAGTCTTCAGTGACTTTCTACAAAGCTTCTATGTTTGTGAGAGTTCTCTTTAACTAG
>CM053770.1:634241881-634358400 GCA_028658325.1 Potorous gilbertii
ATTTTACTGTGAATGTCCAGAATACTGTCAGTGAATTGTGGAAGGTAGGCAAGCCATATTATTGTGCTGGTTTATCTCTCTCTCTGGATCATCTGTTCCTTTCCCTCAATTCTTTATGAAGCCTTGAATTGCCATTGTTTACAAGTCTTCAGTGACTTTCTACAAAGCTTCTATGTTTGTGAGAGTTCTCTTTAACTAGACTTTGCATAGCCTATATGGAACCAAGCACAGAGTTAGCCTTTAATTAATAGCATTATTGTTATTTTATAATTCACTAGTTTTGGTGTCAACTCCTTATAATGCTAAGGTTCTTACCCTTAATGCTTTAGTTAGACTCTCATAAAACTCTTGGATTTCACTGTTGGGGGAGAAGAGGTTCTTTCATCACTAAAAATAGATTGTGACCTCTATGTTATCTATCATTCATAAGTTGTCATGACCACCACCACCCCTGCTCCTCTAAAATATTGAGAATCGTAGACAGAGCTAGATTTGGGAGCTAATCTCTGGAAGGAGCCTCGGTGCATTTAGTTACAAATAGCCTTCAGTAACACATGCACCCATCACTGGGCAGTATGGAAAGCGTTTGGAGCTTGGTGGGATCTCACAGACATTGTGTTCCACTTGCATGACTTTTGGGAGCATCTTCATGTCACAAAGAGGTTGAGAGACAGCTCTGGGGGAGTAACAGCTGCAACAACCATATGTATTCATGAATGGGGAAGTAGGAGAGTAGAAAGGCCATTTGAGTGAGAATCAGGAGACACCTAGATAATGGTCCTGGTTCTAGATAATGGTCCTGGTTCTAGATAATAGTCCTGGTTCTAGATAATAATATTGGGTCTTGGACAAATGTGCCTCAGTTTTGTCAAGTGTAAAATAAAGGGTTGAGACAAGATGAACTCACTGATACCTCCAATGCTAAAAAAGTCTGTGATTTAAAGTAATTTGACCCTACATATCTCAATGATCAGTTTAAATCATCCAATAAAAAAAAACCCTGAGTTTAAAAATGTAGGTTTTTTTTGTTATTGCACCCATTTTCTATGTGAGGTAAACTGAAAGTCCAAGAAGTCAGACCATCAACCCAAAAATGACTAAATTTTTATTTAAGGTCATCTATAATTTTGTACCAATCTGTCTTTTGAGCATTTATCTCATTCCCTTTCATACATTCAATGTCCTAGGTAAATTAGATTCCTCTCTGTCATCTTTCTCATCTCCTTCTTTCCAATCTCCATGCATTTGTATCCCTCCCATCACTAGAATGACTGTCACCATCACTCCTTGTCCTGTTAAAGTTGTGCTTTTCTTTTAAGGTCTTATGCCATCTCTACCATAAACACTTCCTTGAACCAGCCCTACTGCTTCAACGGAAAGCAATCATTCTCTATTGAGATTTCCCATAGTGCTTTGCCTCAGGCAAGCCTCAGCTCTTACTATCTCTCTATGCTAACCCTGCCTCCCAAGTGTTGGACCCTTGCCTCTATTAGCTAGATTCAATTCCTATCAGAGATTCTTAATACTCTCTGACTCCTTTTGCTTCCACTCAGCTAGCTAGGTAGCTCAGTGGATAGAGCTCTGGACCTGGAGTCAGGAAGAATTGAGTTCAAATATAACCTTAAATACATATTAGTTGTGTCACCCTGCACCAATTACTTAATCTCTGTCTGTCTCAGTTTCCTCAACTATAAAAAGTAGACAATAAAAGCACCTGTCTCATAGAGTTGTTGTGAGTATAAAATGAGATGCTATGTGTATAGGGCTTGGTACATAATAGGTGCTTATAAGATGCCTTATGAAGGCATAAGATTCCCCTTGTGAAGGGAAGATGAGTTGATTAGTGCTCTTTCTATGGAGTATAAGCTCCTTGAGGGTAGGGATAGTCCCACTTCTGTCTGTATTTCTAGTGCCTAGTTGATACCTGTTGACTGACTGACTCATATGGTGACTGATACATAGCCCAAAGGCCACTTGATTCTATGTCCACATTGTCTTCAGCCCTCCTACCTGAAGTAAAGGCGTTTTCTTTGACATTTAAGGGGACAGCATAAGAAAATACTGCTGTCATTTGAACAGCTCTATTAATAAGCTACACTGCGTTATTAGTCTCATCAAATAGCAACAGATCATCACTACTCTAATTAAACAGTTGTTACTTGTTAGCCTTGTCACAATCCTGTCCTTGAAGACTGCTGTGGGAAAGCCTAGGTGAGAAGGCCTCATCAGAACATCTATTTGGCATTTCAGTGGGATTAATCAAAGAGTCACAGAATCTGAGAACTGGATGGGAAGAAACCATCCAGGACAACCCACACCTCAGCACAGATTCCCTCATCGTTGTACCAAACAGGTGGCCATTTAGCCTTTGCTTGATGATGTCCGGTGCAGGAGAAAGCATACCAAAGTCAGGCCATTCCACTTTGTGAGGGCTTTAATTGTTAGGGAGAATTGATTCTCCATCAAGTTTAAATTTCCACCTTGTATCCATTGCTCCAAGATGTTTTATTGAGGTGCGTGTGTAGCAGCAAAGATAAGTAGTTTGTTCAGTGATTATACGAACAACAATGGTTTCCATTATTACTGATTACTGTCATGGGCACATGACAGGTTGAGAAGTACAGTGCCATCCCTAACTTCTCAGTCTCACTCACTCCACACATCCAGTCAGCTCCCGGATCTTGTTTCTATCTCCTCAACATCTTCTATATATTTCCTTCTTGCCACTAACACAGCTAGCACCCTTGTTCTAGCCCAGATTATCCTTTAGACTGTTGCAAAAGTTTCTTAATTGGTCTTCTTGCATCGTCTCTCCTCATTCCAATCCATCCTCCACACAGCTGCCAAAATGATTTTCCTAAAGTGGGAATCCAACCCTCTCTCTCTCTCTCTTTCTCTCTCTCTCTCTTTCCCTCTCTCTCTCCCTCCCTCCCTCTCTCTCTCTGCCTCCCTTCCTCCCTCCCTTTCTCTCTCTCTCTCTCTCTCTCTCTCACACACACACACACACACACACACACACACACACACACACTTGAGCACCAATGGCTGCCTATTACCTCTAGGATAAACTATAAATTCGTCTGTCTTTTAAAGCTCTTCATTACCTCATCCCTTCCTACCTTCCCAGTCTTATGCATTGCTCCCTTTTGCGCACATCTCATCTCTGTATCTGTGCACTGGATGTCAGGACCCATGCCTGTATTATTTTCCCTTTCCATCTCTGCCTCTTGGAATCCATAGTTTCTTTTAAGACTCAGCTCAAGCAGGGCCTTTGGCAGGAAAACCTCCTTCGTTGCTAGTGCCTTCCCCTCTAAAGTTATCTTTTATCTACTTTGTATGCATGTTGTATATTACATGACATTAATTTCAAAATATATCCCTTCCCCCACCAGTCAAGCCTTCTTTTATAACAAAGACTTAACATGAAAAATAAACAGCTTTGCAAATCAGTCAGCAGATGGAGAGAGTCTGAAAGTATACAATATTCCCCACCCACAGTCCCCCAATTTCTGCGCTGAAAGGAGAAAGGGACATTTCATTTTCTCAGCTCTTCCTTGGAGCCACATCTGATCATTAAAACTACACAGTGTCCAGTTTTGTTTTATTGTGCTTTTCGCTTCCGTTTACCTTGTTATAGCCATGGTACACATAGTTTTTCTGGCTTTGCATCGGTACCAACCTCCCTTTGTTACTCTGAGTTCTTCCTACTTCTGGTTTCTTACGGCACAGTAACATTGCATCGCATTTGCATATCGCAGTTTGTTTAGCCATTTCCTAATTGATGAGTGTTTTCTTTGTTTCTAGTACTTTGCTTCTTGCAAAAGTGCTGCTGTGAACACTTTGTTATTTATGGGAACTTTCATTCTGTCTTTGATGTCCTTGGGGTATCTTCCTAGCATTTGGGTCACATGATACAAACGCTTCAATCACCTGTTTATCCTAATTGCAAATGGCTTTTCAGGATGATCGGACCAATTCACAACTCTAGGAACAGTGTGTTAGTGTGCCTGACTTCCCAGAGTCCTTCTAGCCTTAATTATTTCCATTTTATCATCTTTGCCAATCTGCTAAAACAACCTCACAGTTGTTTTAATTTGCATTTCTCTTATAATAGGATCATCAATTTAGAGCTAAAAGGGATCTGAGAGGACACAGAATCCAACCCCCTTGTTTTATAGTTGAGGAAAATGAGCCCCAGAGAGGTCATGTGACTTGCTTAGCTTGCCCAGTTGTAAGTGTCTAAGATTGGATTCAAACTCAGGTCTGCCTGACTGAAAGTCCAGCATTCTATGCATTATGTCATTGGGAATTTAGAGTGGTCTTTCATCTGATTATTCGTAATTTCCAATTTTTTGAGAGCTTTTAATTCTAGCCTTTGTCTATTCATGTTCCAAAGCACTGGAATTAATCTCCTCCCATCCACCCCTTTCTCTCCAGAACAGCCAGAAAAGAGCTGTTACGGGTACCAGTGGACTGTACCGGGTCTAACCTTTCTCACCCTCTCCTCAAGGCAGAGGCTGGTTTATTTCGGAACTCCACTGGTTAGTTTGGCTTTGCTAGCAGAACCCATGAGCTGGGAGAGGCCCAGCTAGGCTCATAGAGTTAGGAGCACAAGTAAATTCAGTGTGAAATAACCCTGACAGCTATAAAGGTTGTGTTTTATTCATTAAAAGAAAGTCTGACAGTGAAGCTAAATGCAACAATGGGAATAGGAGCTCTGAGGCATCTGAGGTGGTGCAAGCAAAGTGGAGCTGAACCCAGCATCCTTCTACTGAGGATGAGGAGGGAGGGGGAAAGAGACAGGGAGGCAGAGGGGCAATGGAGAAGGAGAGGAGAGATGGAAAGGGGAGAAGAGGAAAGAGGGGGGGGGAAGAAGCATAGAGGAGAGAGAGAGAGAAAAGGAGAGAGGGAGAGAGAGACAGAGAGAGAGAGAGAGAAGGAGAGAGAGAGAGAGAGAGAGAGAGAGAGAGAGAAAAGGAGAGAGGGAAAGAGAAAAGGAGAGAGGGAGACCCAGAAAGAGAACAAGAGACAAAGAGAAAGAGAGAGACAGAGAGAGAACAAGAGAAAGAGAAGCAGAGAAGGAGGGAAAAAGGGAAGAAGGAGAGAGAGAGAGAAGAGAACAATGAAGCACACTTTTAAAGGAGGCAGAGGTAGTAGGTGGTGTGATGGATAGAGTCTGGTGTCAAGAAAACCTGAATTCCAAATTCTTCTCAGATGCTTACTAGTTTAGTTGTGTGACCCTGGGCAAGTCATTTAACTGATGTTTGCCTCAGTTTCCTCATCTACAAAATAGGGATAATAGCACCTACATGTGAGGATCAAATGAGATAACTGTAATGTGCTTATTATTAGCCCAGTGCCTGGCATGTAATAAGTGCGATGTAAATCTTAGTTATTACTATTGGCAATTAACTATTGGCTAATGAAGCTGTTGATGAATATAACATTTACCTTGTGCTTTCCTTATTTCCTGTGATTTTCTGTGTCTGCAATGAAGTTTAAATATACATATGATGTATATTTATATATAATGTACATCTATAAATATATATATAATGACTGTGCAAGTGTATGTATATCTAGATGTATAGATATATACACATATATAATATTATTACATATATAATCATTTGCTTCCATCAAATGTTTGCATAATACAGTATCATTTCAAAAAACAATCTTGATCTAATGGTTCTCAACATGACTGCCCCCCTTACCTTCACCCTATGATTTGTAGGTCTGCTATTATGAAAAGAGAGCTAACCTTGACATCACTGGACCCAAATTCCAGTTCCATCTCTACCACTTTACCATATGTGTCTTTCAGAGAGTCATCCTATCTGAATTTTCAGGGCTCCTTCATTTTCAAAATGATAGGATTAGATTAGATGATTTTGAAGGTCATTTCCAGTTCTAGATTTAAGATCCCAAGTGGCTTTGATGTTCACCTTACTCTGAACACTTGGAGAAAAGATCAATACATTGGACCAGGGATCTCTTTATTACTCAGACCCCACCCCCAGCCCCCATAAAGGTCTATCATCTTTAACTCATCTATTTTTAAATAGTATTGTACTATAACTGAAGGAAGATTTGATGTGTAGTATTCACAACTTAGATTTCTAGTATTCACTTTTCAAGACCCTATAGGTATCAAGCCATAAATATCAGTCTCTTAGCGGTCCTATATGTGATGTCCCTGGGAGATAATAACATGGGTAAAGAACTTGGGGCAAAGTTCATTCCAGGCATCTCAAGGGATCCCGTGTTTCAAATACCCTTGAGATACAATGAAGTCTGCCAATTGAATACTGTGATTGGCTCATGAGCTATAGCTGCCAAAATATTCCTTCAGTGAAGATAATTTTTTCTTCCATTTTTTCTATTTAAAAAAATAGTTTTATTGACATCCCTTGCTTATATATCGTAATCATTTCCAAATATAGCTCTCTCCTCATAGGCTACTTCATGAAACTTGTATCAAACATTAAAAAAAAATCAGTAAATTAGCTGACATATTGACCTCAAATGAGAGCTTATAGCATCATGCCCACCAATGATCCTTCACCTCTTCAGTGAAGCATGGGAGGTATATTTTCTTGTATCTTTTCTGGACCCAAGCTCCCTTAAGATTGTACAATGTTGTATCTTGTTTCATCATCCATTCTACTAGCACTGTTGTAGCTATTATGTCTAGAGACTGTGGTTCAAGGCTCATATGGATGAGCATGTTCTCTCTCAGCCTTATTGCCTCCACCTGGGAAATATCATTTATTCCTAGGATAGCTAGTGTTTGATTGGTGAGGGATGACAAGTTGATGAACCAAGTCCTCCACTGGTATCCTTTGTGATGTCAGAAGAAACTGAGGGAGAGCTCAATTTCTGACACCGGGCAGACCCCCTTTGGTAAGCTTATGGGAGAGCATGGACAGAAGTAACCCAGGATGGGAAAGCATGGGTGAGCTGTTACCTGTATCGTTGGTGGGGGGAGGTAGGGAGCATCCAGATGGATGAGATGACGCAACCTTTGGAATATTTGAATATGTAACCATTACTCATGTCCTGGTTTCTCCAAATGTGAATAAAAAGTGTCTCTGGCTCCCATGTAAGCTCAAAGTACAATATTATCTTCAAATATGGGAGAACCTTTATTTTACATTCAACAAATGCAGAAGATATAGAGGACTCACGAGAGGCTATATAACTAGATAGAGAAACACATCAAATAATGTGCTAACTGCTCTCAGAAGGTAAATGAACTTGGGTTTGCTACAGAGCAACCTACTGACATTCCAAGTGAGTCATTTCCCCCAAAGTCACTCAGTCCCTCCCAGATATAGTATCCACCTCCTGGTTTAGATTGCCCCTCCCCCCAAAATAAATCCTTTAGGGATGCTCAACAAGCAATCTTCTTCCCATTGAGCTTGTCCCATTCAAATAACCTGATGGCACTGCTCTCCGAGTAAATGATCCTATCCTCTTCTTTCTCCAACAAATATACTGCCTCAGGGAATCTCTTCTTTCTAGAAGATCTGGTACTTAACCTCTCAAATTCAAGAGCTCTTGAATTTCTAGTTACCCATGAGGGAATTACCAAAACTGAAACCTTCCTCTCTAGGTGAGTGGACATACACATAACTGCTTCAAAAATAAATAATTATAACAATAGCTATTATTTAGATAAAACTTTGAGGTTGGTAAAAACACTTTACAAAATGCATCTTATTTGATCCTTACTACAGCAGAGGGAGGTAGAGGCTAGTATTATCTCCATTTCACAGATAAGGAAACTGAGGCAAACAGAAGTTATGTGACTTGCTCAGGGTCATGCAGCTAGTAAGTGTCTGATTCTGGATTCGAACTCAGATCTTCCTGAATCCATATACAGTGTATTATCCACTAGTCCACCTAGCAGCCTTTCTGTGAACTGGCTACTACCACCAGATCTTGAACCAGGAGACTTCACTCTCATGTCTCTGATCTCTGACTAATGCTCAGGATGGGAAAGAGAAAAGCGAAGGGAGGCCAGAGACTTGAGGTTCAGGAACTCATTTCCCAGGCTAAAGGGGTGCTAAGTATATGTTGCTTATTATATGATTTTGTCAGGATTTGCTAGGTTGGTTTCTGAAGGGAGGAAGCTATTCATGGGCATAGATTTCCTCTTAGGTTGACAGAAAGCATACATTCTTTGCTGTGTGATTTCAGCATGAATCATTCATCAATCGCTCTTAGGGGAGAAACAGTAGGTAGACATAAGCTACATCCTTCTCCTCCCTCCACCGCCATCCATGCAGATAGGCCTAGGTAGGTTGGACAGACCATGAACAATGGTCTGTTTTCCCAAGTCTGATAATGAAAAATATCATAGTCCTATTTGGAGGTGCAGCATCTCTGAGAAAGGATGTCTTCTAATTCTCAATAAGGTATCAGTGGGCATGTCCACCATCCATGAGAAGTTTCCTCTAAACAAAGGGAAGCAGGGAGGAAACAAGCTTTAAGTGCTTACTATGTACCAGCCATTGTACTAAGTGCTAAAACTACAAAAGGAAGTCCCTGCTCTCAGTGAACTTATATTCTAATAGGAAAAGACAATGAGGGGAGGGATGGGGGAGGGAAACTTGGAGGAGTCCCATAGCAACCATGACTCAGAAGAGTCAGAAGCTCAGCGGAGAAGGGAACAAAAGATACTTGGCTTAGACCAATTCTTCAACTGGAGGCTAGAGGAAAGAGGCCCAGGTTCAAGCCACAATTTGCCTCAGTGCCTCAGACCTTGGTAATCCTCTTCTCCCCTTCATTCCAGGGCTTCTATTTTTGGCAAGGGACCTAGGCAGGGATGACTGGAGCCGGAGCCAATTGTTAAATTTTTATTGTATTTATAATACAGAAATCAGAAAATACTAAATCAGGGCTTGAATTATTATTTTAACCATCTAGATTTAGGAAAGTAATAGAGGAATATATTAAAAATAGAAATTAAATGAACTGTGTGTGGTAAATATACATGTTCTCCCCTAAGAATCAGTTGTTAAACATTTAACAGCATACCCCTGGGCCTAGGTCAATTTTTCTTCATTCCTCTCCTGGAAGTGCTTCTGACTCTGGATTTTGAGCTCATGCACCTCTGTGAACATTGGAAATACAAAGACAAAATTGAAACCGTCTCTGCCCTCAAGGAGCTTATATTTTCCTGGTTCTCTCCTTCAAACATCCTTCCCTCAGAACTCTATTTTAGAATGTCTTTGTTGATCATTCACCAGAAACCTTGAGGCGAACTGTGTGGGTATGTTTTCTGGTTTCACATTGTGCACTGCAAGAAGGATTATGATATTGCCCTCTCCTGAGGCTAGGAATTAAGAAGAAGGGGTTACAGGGAGGAAGGAATGGTAAGATTGCATTGTTTTCCAGAGATCACAAAACAAGACCATCCAGGATGCCTGGGACAGAAATGTCTTAGTCTGGTCTGCAAGAGATATCCAGTCCTCTGGATCACATGTAATATACTGCTAGCCTGACAAGATCAGTCAGTAGAGATGGAAAAGAGGAGAACACACTATCTCAATCAACGTCCCCAGTGTCATCGTCCTGGCTTCTTCTCTGCCTTCCCATCAGTTCACTGCAGACAGCCCAGGCTGGCTCTTCTAGCCACGTGGGAGTACTGGGGACAATATCGAAAATCCAATCTGATCCACTCAAACTGGGCTATTACACTGTAGCCGTGATAGGATCAAGCTTCTGAGCACCCAGTAAAATTAAATTTGAGAGAAAATGAGATTTCTTTTTGTTTTCTGTAGAGTCCCATAGAAACACATTCTCAAACTACTTGTCCTTGATAGCAGCTGGAAGCCACAGCAAGCCCTGAGTGGGGTCGAATATACAAACTAAATGAATTGGTAACTCTTGTTGATTTTTTTCCCTAGCCCCCCTGAGCAGTACCCAACACCCCCATGTCTGCATCCTCTCCTCTCACTGACAAGTGAGATGACAAGTTCATCCTTCCAATGACTTCCAGGGACCTCATGGGTTCATTATATTGTAACCTTTGCTCAAAACCCAGAATTTGGATAGTACTAATCTAATCAACTAATTTGGGCTTAGATATCAGTAGCTGGTGATAACTTAATTTGATTCACTTCTTATGCCACATTTGTATTGTTAAATATTACTATACCCCAAAGGGATAGCTGACTGGAAGATTTCAAGCAATCAATGAATAAGCATTTATTAATCACCACTATGTACCAGGTACTGTGCTAAGTACTGAGTATACAAAAATAAAAAGGAAATAGAACTTCCCTCAAGGAACTTACAGTTCACATGGGGAAACATCATCATATGCATATACAAGTATATATAAAATGAATCTATAGAAAATATAAAAAAATAAAGCAGATAGAAGGGGAAGCACTCTTATCTGGGGGCATCAGGAATGACCTCTTTTAGGAGTTAGTGTTTGAGCTACATTTTGAAGGAAATTAGATTTTCTAAGAGATAGAGGTAAGGAAGGAGTTTTCTTTTCTAGGAAAAAGGGACAGTCAAAGCAAACTTAGAGATGGGAGACAGAACATCTTATTTATTAAAATATTTCTCACAATTACATAGAAAAACAATTTTAAGAATCATTTAAAAAATTTGTTGAGTTCTAAATTCCATCATTCTCTCCCCTCACACTCATCAAGAAGGTAAGCAATTTGATATAGGTTATACATGTGCAGTCATGCAAAACATATTTCTATATTAGTCATGTTGTGAAAGAAAATGCATACCCCCAAAAAATCCACACAAAAATTAAGGAAATAAAAATACTATGTTTTTATCTGCATTTAGACTCCATCAGTTTTTTCCCTGGAGGTAGATAGCATTTTTCATCCTAAGTCTTTTGGAACTATCTTGGATCTTTGTATGGCTAAGAACAGGTAAGTCATTCACAGTTGATTATTGTATAATATTGCTGTTACTATGTACAATGGTTCTGTTCACTTCACTTTGCATCACTTCATGTAAGTCTTTCCATTTTTTTTCTGAAAGCATCCAGCTTATTTCTAGTATTTCATCACAGTCATATACCATAACTTGTTCAGTTATTCTACAACTTATATGCATATCCTCAATTTCAAATTCTTTGCCACCACAAAAAGAACTACTATAAACATATTTGTACATATAGGTCATTTTAATTTTTTTAACTCTTTGGAATACAGACTTCAAAGGTTATACACAGTTTTATAGCTTTTTGGGCATAATTCCAAATTGTTCTTCAGAATGGTTGGATCAGTTCACAACTCCACCAACAATACATTAGTATCTCAATTTTCTCACATTCCCTCCAACATTTGTCATTTTTCTTTCCGTCATATTAGCCAATCTGATAAGTATGAGGTGGTACCTCAGAGTTTCTTTAATTTGCATTTCTCTAATTAATAGTAATTTAGAGCATTTTTATATGACTATAGATATCTTTGATTTCTTCATCTGAAAACTACCTATTCATATCCTTTGATCATTTATCAATTGGGGAATGACTTGTAGTCTTATAAATTTGACTCAGTTCTCTATATATTTGAGAAATGAGGCCTTTATCAGAGAAACATGCTGCAAACATATCCTCCCAGTTTTCAGAGCATCTTATTTGGGGAATAGCAAGAAGGCTAATTTTGGCTGAACAGAAGAGGGCATGTAGGGGAGTAATATATAATAAGGCTGTAAAAGTAGAATTGGAGCTAAGTTGTGAAGGACTTTAAATTCCTAACAGAAGAGTTTATATTTGGCCCCCGAGGTAGTGGGGAGTCACTAGAGTTTATTGCAGAAAAATGACTTGGTCATATCACTTTGACATCTATATGATGGATGGATTGAAGTATAAGTAGTATTATCCATATTCTATGGAGGAGTAAACAGAAATTTGGAGAAGAGGAGCTTCTTCATGGTTAGACAGCAAGTAAGTGTTAGGGATGGAATTCAATCTCAGTTTGAGTCCAATTCCAGTTTTCTTTCCATTGCACTGCAACTATCTTACCAACCAATTAATCCACCAATATTTCTTCAGCACCTGTAACTGCCAGATACTTTGCTGAGCACTGGAGATATGAAGAGAAAAGCGAAATAGTTCCTGATATCAAGGAACTTAGATTGAATTGCCTGAATTACCATCGGGAAGCAAAGGAAGGTTATTAAAAAAATAAGTTGGCAACTTTTCCCCATCCAGTCTTCCTCGGATTCCTCTAATTATGACAAGCCAGAGAGAGAAACAGTCTTCCCAAAGGCCTCATCTGGATGAATGAGTTAGAAGAGCCACAAGTAACCTGCAGGCAGGGCTAGTTTTCCCTGTAGACAGAATAGACTTTTAACCTATGCTGTATAATTTGAGAAACCTCAGACAGCTCCTGAGGTCTAAAATAGATTGGTTCTTATCTGCTAATAGGATACTCTTTCTTAAGAAAAGGAAATACCAATTAAAAGATTAATATATTAAACTGTCTATCATGCATTCTAGTACTTGCCTTGTAATAAGTGCTTTTCCTCTCTAGGACTCAGTTTCCTCATCTGCAAAATGAAGGAGTTGGACTAGATGATCCCTTAGGCTCCTTTCAGCTTAAAATGTCTATCATTGTGTGATTTTTAAGATCACTCTCCCCCTGAGAAGGAGAGTTACAGTTGGGAAGAAGGCACAGGGTAAGACTAATTATGGTAACTGTGGCTCTTGGGATCCTTAGAGGGCATCGAGCACCCAAGGTGGCCAGGGAAGAGAAGGCAGCTGAATAGGGAAAAAGGGGTCCACAGGGTAAACAACAGAAAGGAAAACGCTGCAGAAGCAAGAGAAAATGGGAGCCACTACTCAGAGGAGATATACCTTTCCATTGTAAATTATCTTGAAAAGGATTGGGGAAGGGGGGCAGCTCATCTAGTTTCTGTAAAGTTGATATCACGATTGAGTAGGGTCACTGATTTTCTTGAATAATAGGGGACAGGTGAATGCACTCAGGGTGGGAAATCTCACAGAAAGAAATACAGAGAATATGATCTGGAGAGGTAGAAATGTAGTGCAGGGAAAAGAACCCTGCACTAGACATGAACATGGGCAAGTCATTTCTTTCTGCATCTCAATGTTTTCATTCATAAAATGAAGGGGTTGAGTTACATCATCTCTAAACTCCCTTCCAGTTTTAATGATTTCTGAATCTAAGCTTACTCACCAGGTTACATGTGGGCCGTGGGCACCATTCTTGGAACCAATGCCCTCACCAGCCTCAGGTGAATTTGCCTTGCCATCATTAGCCTAATAGAGCATTGAGACCAGAAAGGTACAGCTGTATACTAACGAATAGCCAGATGGCAAATTAAAGAAGTAAGTAGCTGTCCATTCAAGATTATCCCTTTGAAACGAACCTGTATGTCCAGTCCAAGAAGCACAGTTGCTTAGACTGGAATTCAATAAAGAGCACTTGTCTCTGGGTTAGCCAGCTCAACACCCCCTAGCACTGGGATTTGTTCCCTATAAGGGTTACACTCAGATTTCTCTAATTCTACTGGATCTGAGATTCTACCCCTGGCATTCTTCTATCTGGGATCTACCCTTCCTGCAAATAGTATTGAGGGACTCCTTTGTCCTTCTGTGAGGTTTCCCTTGAGGCAGAGTCCCCGCCCTGCTCTGCCAGGTCCCACAGGCTCAACGAGGGGAATCGATGGCAAATCTTGTAGGAGTGAGGGAATGATTTCCTCCTTGACTTTTCCAGTCTAAAGATAACTTGCATTTTAATGGCAGAGAACAAAAGCAGCTAAGCAGCTACCAGTGGTCCAGGAAGCACAGTGGAAACAAGGAGAAAGAGAGGGGGAAAAGCCTAAAAATTGCTTGTTGGATTTATGCTTTTTGCATTAAGACTCATTTTTATTACAGTGTTCCAGTGAATGGGAGGTGGGTTCTAATGATATCACTTTAAATCACAGGGCCAGACATGTAATCACATACCATTACTCCTTAATTACATAGTAACTACAAAGACATTACTTTCTAAATACCACCCAACTCCAGCCTGATTGCAGCTTGTTTCTGATTATTGGGCAATAACCATCCTGAAGCCAAGGATGAAATCTGTTTCCATGTCATTGGCACTGTGCCTTAGGAAAGGAAATCTGAGCCCCGAAGCTGAGTGGCTATATGGGCTCCCAGATCCCACTCATCCCAAAGGATGTTGGGTGCACTTGATGATTCCCACCTGATTGAGTAGCCAAACAGATTGGGGGACATATGACTGTGTTCTAGGCGGTGCTTCCATCCCAAGGCATCTCTTTGGCAAGGGGAATTTAGTAGTTTAGTGTTTGGCAGTGAGACGACCACAACAATACTTCAGGGCACCATAGTTTCATGCCCAGACGGAAGCTCCCTCAACCAGTAATGACTATAGTCCCTCCACTTTTAGTAGGCAGCTTAATGAGTTTCTATAGCCATGTCTGGTGACCAGGCTTCTGGTAATGAGCTTCTCTGAATTGAGCTAGATTAGTCCTGTAATGTCATAGTACCAGTCCATCACTGGACCCACACTAGAAATCTTTCTAGTTTGACAGGATTTTCTATGGGTGATTGCTTTGAGGCCCCAAGAGGAGGACTTTAGTGGAGAACCAATTACAGCTTGTGTTCACATTTCACTTTATGAAAGCTTCCCTTCCAATAACCCTGTGACTTACGTGGTGCCAGGTTCATTATCTCAACATTTAACAGATGAGAAAGTGGATGGTTAGAAAAGTTATCTTGACAATCCCTGGTGATACAAATGGCTATCGAACCATGCTGCATCTTCCATCTTCCAATGCACCATCATGTTGCCCCTAGATTCTGAGCTACTCTGCCTTAACCCTAGGGACTAAACCTTGGGCAGGATGTAAAGCAGAACTTCCTGTTTCTTTTTGTGATGGTGGTGGTATGTGTCAATTGTGAAAAAGATTCCCCTTCCCCTATTAATTGTGTTTTGGGGGCCAAAATTTTGAGGTGACATTCCTCTGGCTTGGTGTGTTATTTGGTAGCTAGAATACAAGAGTTATTGGGAGAGAGTTTAACACATTAAATCATTGTCAGTCGTTGGCATCTTGGCTTCAATTAGTTCATTATGTTTCATTCAAATCAACAAACATTTATTAAGGCTGTTGTGTGCAAAGAACTGTGCAAGTAGCTGGAGATATAAAAACAAACTAGTGTCTCTGTTAAAGACTGTGGGAAGAGGGGAATACAATATATACTTAATTAAATATGAAACAAATAAAATTGAGGGAAGAGAATGAACCACTGGAAAGATCTGGGAAGACTTCCAGAGGAGATGGCACCTGAATGTTAAGGAAGACAGATTGTGAGAGACAGAAATAAGGTAATCCATTCTAGGCACGAGTAGACGCTCAGAGCCTGGAGTTGGAACCCCCAGTTTGTGCGTTGGCTAGCTGTCCAGCTTGGCTGAATGTAGAGTTTGTGAAAGGGGAGAACATGAAAGAAGGTTGACATATAGATCAGAGCCATATTGGGGAGGATCTTAAAAGCCAAACCAAATGATTAGTTTATCCTATCCACAATGGTAAGATTTTGAGCAGGATGACATTAGGCATTTGTCTGAATTGCTCAACTTTCTGGCTCTTAGCCTGGCATTCCAGAAACGTCTTAGAAAGGATAGATAACCTTTCCCTTTCAAAGAAATGGATAACCAAGAAATCAACATGTCTGCTTTTCCTTCCCTTCCTCTCTAATAGTCAGAAACATCAGCATATGATCTGAAAGCAATTATACAATATGAGCTCAAGGTCCAGGATGAAACTCAATATTAAAATCAAGTAGAACAAGAATCTAGTTTTTTTTTCCTTGCAGGGTAAGTTTTGGGAGAGAAGGAATATGGAAAAGTAAAGGAAGAGGCTGGAGCAAGGGCTGTCATATACCCTAGTGAAACAGCCTTGGCCAGGTGGTAGTCAGTACCAGCGTACCTGAGGACTGGGAGAAGATAGTTATTTCACAGTTTTGCCAAGGGCAAGCCTTGAAGAAGGAAATCCGTTATCTGCAAAAAATAAATCAATGTGACAATATGAAACATAGTTAGATGCTAAGAGTCCCCATGAATTGGGTATTGGCTGATGAAAACCTGCTGTGATTGGCATTGAGATCCCTCCTGCCTCTTTGCTAAACGTGTCAGTGTCCTCTGTTATGAACACCAGCTGCTTGATTTCTGACAGGAGAGCAAATTTGTTTATTCCATCATCAATGTGTAGCTTGGAGAAATAATCAGACAGAGCCAAAATCTAGAACTTTCCAAGTTCTGATTCTAAAACACTGATCAACCTCAGGATTCAAAGTTCATAACTTCATGTGCCAGCTGCCAGAAATGGGATGATATCTGCAGAGTTGTATTGCTACTTTTGCAAGACATGGAGCCTAGGCAGTCTCAAAAAGCAATAGCCAACAATGGGTAACAAAATATGGCTACCAAATCTCCATGACCCCAATTCAGGTAGGGTAAAACAGAACATTATAGGTTAGGTAGCATCTTATTTTGATTTTGTGGTTGTTTTTTTAATTAGTTTATTTGTTTTCAGTTTTCAACAATCACTTCCATAAGTCTTAAATTTTCTCCTCCTCCCTCTCCAAGATGGCATGCTATCTAATATGGGTTCTGTGCTACATTCTTATCTAACACATTTTCACATTAGTTGTGTACATAGAAGAATTAAAATGAATGGAAGAGACCATGAGAAAAGTGTTTTGTTTTGAGAGTGAATATCGAAGCATAGTACAATTGAGGAGTCAGATATTTTTATGTACATATTATATATGTATATATACATATATAATATATGTGTGTATGCATGTATATACATATGTACACACATACTTTTCATGTGATGTGTATTTTATGTATTATGTGTGTATATATTGTGTATATTATAATCCTGTGATCAAAAGTATCATAAGATTATTGATTTAGACCTGTAGGGGACATGGGAGGACAAGAGTTCTAAACCCTTTTCTTTTACAGTGGAAGAAACTGGAGCACAGAAAGGTTAAGTGATTTGCTTGGGTCACATAGCTAGTAAGTGTCAGAAGAAGGACATGGACTCGTGTTCCTGACTCCAAATTAAGCATTAGAGAGAGCAAAGGTATTGAAAAAGTGTCCCCCTTTAATCATTGTACATATATTTTATAGTAAGCTTTGAAGTCAGTAAGATCTAGGTTCAAGTCCCAACTTTAATGTATACTGGCTAGGTGATCCTGGTCAAGTTTATTTAACTTCTCAATGTTTGGTTATTGTGTTTGTCCTTTGTTCTAGAAGAGGACCTTGACATCAAGATGATGACATGACTTGTAGTTGACTTTGATTTGAATGAGGTAGAGCTGTCCAAGATCACCAATCTTATTTTCTTCACCAGAGCCATCTGAGTCCAGTGGCCTGGTATTCATCAGGATGACTGGAAATGACCAAGGATGCACTATGAAACCCTCTCCCTTTTAAGCTAAGGTTTTATCACATTCTCACTTTGAGTGAGATACACCCATTCAATGAATAGGCTTCTTTAAGTATTTTCTCAAGGGATTCAATGTTCTAGACAACTCTAAGATTATAAGTTTCTGATTGAATTTATAGAGTCTGGTAGCAAAGTAGCACTGTGGATAGAGGCCAGGGCCTGAAGTCAGGAAGACTTATTTTCCTGAGTTCAAATTCACCCCCTGATACTTTCTAGCTTTATGACGATGGGAAAGTCACCAAACCCTATTTGCCTCAGTTTCCTCATTTGAAAAATGATCAGGAGAAGAAAATGGCAAAGCACTCCAATATCTTTGCCAAGAAAACCCCAAATAGAGTCATGAAGAGCTGGATGTGACTGAAAATGCCTGAACAACAACAATATTGATAGAATGTTTTTACATACCACAAGTTATTTATACCAATTAAATCACAAGTGTAGTCCTTGTATCTATATGTGGCATACTTGTCCCTCTATACCTAAACATATACATGTTATCTTGCTCCAATAGAATGTAAGCACCATGAGGGCAGGAATCATTTTCTTTTTTCTCTTTGTAGCCTCCAGTGCCTGGCACATAATTGAAATTTAGTTAATATTTGTTGATTAAAAAAAACACAAATGAAGAAGACACTAACATGTCGTGAATAGACCCTTGCATGGTAGAAATGTCTCCTCTATCAGGGAGCTTTGGCCTTCGTACCATTACAAAGACATCACTTGGAGAACTATACGGGTAGCAAGAATAGAAGCATGAGGTTCATCATGGAGCATTGCATGGTGGCAAAGTATAATATTTGAATCATTTTAATAATCTTAATAGGGACTATATAATGTGTATTAGATGAAAAAAGAAGTACTGTTTGTATAATTTATAGTGTTTGTAATAAAAAGTCATAAAAGGACTTTCTAAGTAAAGCCTGCCATTGACTTCTTAAGGAATATATATAGTGTTTCACACACATACACACACACACATAGACATAGAAGCTGTTTCACAGCTCAATTAAGGGCTAACTCTTCCATGAATGCTACAGATATTAAATGACTGAGTTTTAAAATTTCAGATTATATCTTCTAATCAGCATCTAGGTAGCACTGAGTGTTGGTCAACAAGCATTTATTAAATGCCTATTGTGTGTTTGTTAACTGTGCTAAAAATTGAAGTTATAAAGAAAGGTAAAAGATTTGTTTCCATCATGCATTATAATATAGTTATTATAACAATGGTCCCTTATCATGAAATGTTCCTTCTTGGAAGGTTGACTTCATTATCATCACCTCAAAGCAGTAAAACCCTGAGGCCCAGAGAAATCACACAGTGAGTTATTAGCACAGTGGGGCTAAAACTCACAAGTTCCTTCTTCTCCACCATGTCAAACATACCTCTATAAAAACCACACCACGGAATCAAATCCTGTATCAGTCATCTGTGTTCTGGCCGTGAGACTATGACATGTCTATTCTTAAATTCCCATCCAATTCAATCAAAACATATCTATTAAATATGTTAATGGATCTGTGATCTAATCAAGTTGTACGAGTCCTCCGGTGATACAGGTAGCAACCCGTTCATGCCTGCTCATTTTTTTTTTTAATTTTGAGGTATCGTTTAATCAAATTAGAACAAATAAAGGAAGACAATAAACCCTTATTTTGAACATTAGAAGTGATTCTAATAGGTTGTGGTCTGTGTGAATTTGGGTTTTTTTAAAATCATTTTGTTTTAAATTTATGGAATAGAAAAGTGTTTCCATAATATAGTACCATTAAAAAGATGATTGTACATGAAACTGCAAATCTACTATGTGCAACTTGCTATTCCTTTCAAATATACAACAAAATTATTGTGTATATTTCCTTTTTCCCTTTTTCTTCCCTCCTCCCACCCTAGAGATGGCTACCATTAGACACAATGGATGTGTGTGTATGTGTGTATGTATATATATATATATATATATATATATATATATATATATATATATATATATGTGTGTGTGTGTGTGTGTGTGTGTGTGTGTATACATATATATGTATATATATGTAAAATTATTCTATACATCTATTTATCAGTTCTTTTTCTGGATGCAGATAGCATCTTCCTCCATATGTCCTTTACAATTAATTTGGGTATTTATAATAGACAAAATAACTTATCCACTCAAAATCATTCTTAAAACAATATTGCTATTACTGTACACAATGTTCTCTTGGTTCTTCTGTTTTTGATTCCTGCCTTTTCTTTGCAATTTTCATCCATCTCCTCTCAAAAGTTCTCCATAGGGTACCTACCTAATGCACCAGAGGTCTTCCTTGCTTTCTCTTGACATCACAAGAGAGCCAGTGGATCTCTGGTAGTCCACTTGTCATCTCTCACTCTTATCATAGGATCAGTCCATGTAATTCCTTGATGATATCATTGACTCCTATTCTTTGGAGCATTTTATTGACTGTATATGGCAGCCTGTTAATGGCCATCATGTCTCTCTGTGTGATGTCCACCTTTACTTCTTCAGAGGAAATGGTGTTCTAGTTCTTACTGCTATACAGTAATATTGGGGGTAAATGTATATATAAAATAGATGGGCCTTTCCTATTCAGGAAAGTTTGGAGTCACTTAAAGAGATTTGTTGCTTCTTAAAAACAGTGCAATCAGTTTTCCTCTTCTTTCCAACTTGGGCCCCAGCTCACTGTCCATCTGTTGTGTCTCTCCCAGATAGCCAGGCTATTGGACAAGTTCTTCATGGCATCCATCCACATGGATACAGCAAGGCCTTGTTCTAAGAGTATGGGTATGATAAAGCATAGGAACTTGTTGAGGGAGAGGTGTGTAGCATGTAAACATACAAGTTTATCCATGATAATCTGAAGAGGAAAGAGTACTAACAACTAAGGAAACCAGGAAAGACATTCTGTGGGAAAAGAGGTCTGAGCTAGGTCTTGAAGGAAACTAAGGATTCTGAGAGTAGAGATGAGAAGAGAAATTCCGTGGAGGATGATCTACATAAGGAAATGAGGGAGGAGATAAAGTATTGAGTTTGGAGAAGAAGGAGTCCATCATATTGGCTGAAATGTTGCATTCATGGAAGGAAGGGATATGCAATAATCATGAGGGACTTTAAGTGTAAGACTGAGTAGTTTGCATTTTATCTTAGAGGCCACTAGGAACCAGTGAAGTTTCTTGAGTACAGGAGTAACACGGTCATTATTGTCTTCCCCACCTTCGTCTTCAAAGGACTTCAGAGCTGACCTTTGATGTTCTGACAATATGTTCTCTTCAACATGGGCTCAAAATTGTACTAAATCATTTTAACTCAGAGTAAAAGACACCCATCCATTCACCTGCCTTACCCTGAAATCATGACCTTAACTGGTAGCACTTTTTTCTTTCTTTTTTTTTTTTTTTTTTAGAAAGTTCACAGAACAGACAGAAGGCAGGAAAGCATCTCCCACTGGCTCCTCTCTCCTTCAGCCAGTCAACAGACACCAGATGGTAATAGCATTTGGTCCTAATCTACTCAGACTGCAAGTCACACCAGCCACATCTAGAGATGAAAGGTTCTAAATTCCATTAGCAGGGCTCCGAGCCATTATTGGCCCTCCTCCGCCTTTTCCTTATCACCACTAATATAATTAAGTCATTTTTCCTTCCTTCCTTTCTTTCAACTCCAGGTAGGAAGCTATTTGCAAAAGGAAAAGTGAGCTCATTGGTGGGTGGTAGGTTCCCTCTGATGACTCCCATGGTGTCTGTTACTCATTGCCCTCCAGCTCCTCTACTTCACTGAGGGCAGAGAAAGACAAGCTGTTTCTTGCATATGAATCTTTCCAACTTATTTATTGCACATTTTCTTTTTCTTTCCTCTGTTATACACACACACACACACACACACACACACACACACACACACACACACATGCAAACACACAAATGCAAACACAAACACATGCACACTCCATGCTTGCTGCATCTAGGGCGACAAAACTTTGCTAGAGAGCTCAATATGACATAGCAGAAAAAGAGATAAAACTGCCCCCTGAGGGCTCCAGACTATAGGCAAGGAACTTTCAATAGAGAATCCAGATTGTCTGAAAAGGAGGCAGTCCCAAATGAGTCACAGAAAAAAAAGAGGATTAACAGGCACTATTAAGGTTCATGGAATCTTGTTATAAACCCTAGGAAGAAGAGATGTCATCTAGACAATGGAAGCTCCATGATGAGAAGTACCAATGCAGGTGCATGTAGATCTTTATGGTTCATTGGGAGGGAAGGAGATGGTACAAGAATGCCTAGCCATCACAGATGAATTCAAGTCATCTGGCCCAGATCCATTGCATTCTTGAGTATAGAAAGAACTGGCAGATATGATTATGGGGTTATTGTTAAAGATATTTGAAAGGTGGTAGAGAACAAGAGAGGCATCACAAAACTGGGGAAAATATGTTGCCCAGATTTTTTGTTAAAAAACAGACAATATATTTTTTAAACTCTAGGACAGGGTACCTCACTTTGATTTCTGCAAAATTCTAGAACAAGTTATTAAAGGGATAGTTAGTGAATATCTAGAAAAGGAAGAAATGATCAGGAAGAGCCTATGTGACTTCAGTAAGACAAGTCATTGCAGATTAACCTCATTACCTTCTTTGTCATAGTTACTAAAATTCTGCATCAGAGGAATTGAGCACATTTAGTACAATTAGGTTTTTAGCTGTGTTTAGAAAAAATGTTTCTTATGCTATTCTTGTGTAAAAGATAGAGAGATATGTCCTGGACACACATTTAATATGCCTTATTCAATGAAATGTTTGGACTCAAAGTAGATCTATGGAAGGAAGTGTCTAGTGGAGTATTCCAGAGATTTGCTTGATCATATGTTGTTTGATGTTTTTTCTCAGTGAATTAGCTAGAAGGCATGGATAGCATGGTCATTGACTGCAGATGACACTAAACTGTGAGGAATAACTAATATAATAATAATACATTTATATAATGCCTACTATGTGCCAGTCAATATGCTAAGACTATACAAATACCTTATTTGATCCTCACAAGACCTTGGGAAATGGAAAATCTTATAGCTGAGGAAACTTGAGGTTGCTTGTGGTCTTCTAGGTCCTTGGGTGTGACCTTTTGACTGAGTCCAAGTTTACAGAATAAATCCTTTCATTGAAGGGATTTGTTTTGTGAAGTTTGGATTCAGTCACAAAGCCACACTTGAGGATCTAGATGGCCATATGTGGCCTTGAGGCTAAAGGTTCCCCATCCTTAGTCCTGGATCACAAAGCTAGTAAGTATCTGAGGTCAGATTTAAGCTTAGTTCTTCCTGACTCCAGACCTAGCACTTTGTTCACAATGTCAATAGATTCTAGAGACTGAAACCAAAATAGTAACATTTGGCTAAATTTAATAAGATGAAATTTAATAAGGAGATATATCTATATCTAGACACAGATATAGATATGTAAATTTCAACGCCAGATCCAAAATATTCAGAAATATAAAATGAGGGAGGCATGTTTTGACAGCAATTTGTCTGAACAAATATCTGAGGGTCTTAGTGCCTGCAAACTCATACATATATCAGTGGCATGACACATGGAAACTAAAATGGCAATTAAAATTGGTTTTAGTTTAAAAAAAGTGGTTTTGAATTTCTGTACTGAGAGGCATAGGTGCCATAAATTAGGAAGTGGTCACGTATTCAAATCCCATCTTTAGTATTGTGTTCAGCTGTTGAGATCACAATTTACTCTTACATTAGACACTGATTATTAGCTAGAGAGCTTTGAGAGAACAGTAACCAAGATGGTGATCTTTTAGTTCATATCATATTAATATTAGTATTAGGAACTGGGGATGTTTAGACTGGAGAAGACTAGAATATTGGGTTAGGGATGAATAGCTGCATTCAGGGACTAGAATGTAAGACAGTAGATAGAGCACTGGATCTGAAGTCAAGAAGACCTGAGTTCAAATCTAGCCTCAAACATTTGCTAGTTGTATGACCCTGGATAAGTCACTTAACCCTATTTGCCTCAGTTTCCTTGTTTGTAAAATGAGCTCTAGAAGAAAACGACAAACCATTCCAGTATATTTTTCAAGAAAAACCTTCAGTGGGATCACAAAGAATTAGACACAACTGAAACAAGTCAACAACACCAACAATAACATGGAAGAAAGATTAGTCTTTTCTTTTCTATTTGAGCTGCAGAAGGCCAGCCCTGGAAGTTATTGGTAGAAACTGCAAAAAGTTAAATTTAACCTTGATGGCAGGAAAGCCTTCCTAACAATTCAGACTGAGCCACCTCAAGAGATCATGTATCATTCCTCATTGGAATTCTTCAGGTAGAGGCTGAATGACTATTTATCAGAAGAATCATTTGGGGTATAAATTGGGCTAGATGACTATGGAGGGCTCTTTCAATTCTAAACTTCTGTAATTCTGAAGTGTTTAATTGAGGGAAAATAAACCATATGGGTAACATGATAGCTATTTTAAAATATTTCAGAGGCTGCCATGTGGAATCCAATGCAATCCAGAAAATATTTATTATGTTTCTATTAAGTGGGATAGCTAGGTGACCTCAAAAATGAGGAAGATCTAAGTGGTGACCCTGGGCAAATCACTTAATTTTTCTGCTCTAAACAACTCTCTAAGACTACAAATTGTAAAGAAGGTATGAACCTACCTTGATAAAGGGAGTTTCCTCACCTGGAATATCTCCATGTCGATGCAATTCCAGATCTGTTACCTCTATTATGTGTGAGCTATTGTGCCAGGCACTGAGGATATACAAAGACAAAATATGGGTAAGGTCCACAAAGAGCTTACATTCTACAAGAGTGATACAATTGCAAATAGGTAAATATTAACATTATATATCATATATAATACACATATACACACATATACGTATATATAGTCACACATGTATATATAGAGATATATATTTGTGTATACATGCATGCATATATACATTCATACAAACACATGCATACACACATACATACATGCACATGGTCATTTGAGGTAGAGGAAGTCAGCATTTAGAAGAGGGGTTAGCTTCTAAGGTTATTAAGAGCTCACTATATAATTGGGGAGAAAACATGGAAACAAACATGTACAAAGATATGTACAGGATAAAATGGCAATAATCTGTAGAGGGAAAGCACCAGAATTAAGGAGGCTTGGGAAAGGTTATTATAGAAAAGGTAAGTTTAATAAGAACTGAATGAAACCAAGGAAATCTAGAGATAAGGTGAGGAGAGAGAGCATTCCAGGCACAAGAGACAGCCTGTGAAAATGCAAAGTTGGGTAATGGACCATCTCATTAGAGGAATAACAAGTGAGTGCATTGCTGAATCACATAGTGTTTAGGCAGGGGATGGTTTGACCTGGTTGCATGAAACGTAAACCCCTAGGAACAAAGGTCATAGGAATCAGTTAAGAATATATGATTTGGGCCAGTTCAGTTATACTAGGCAACTCCTATGAAGAAGTTAAAAGGAATGAGGGCAAAATGCAGGGGAGAGGAGGTTGGCTGGAGAGAACAGAATACTTGTGACACCTTTCTATGAAAGGCCTACAGAGGACTGAGAGGGATAGTGGGTATGATGGCAAGCAAAGTAGGATGTTTTACTGTTTTTGTTTTAGTACAATCAAGTGCCTCTGATTGAATCTTACGTTTATCAACCAAGAGTCTTTACTATGGATAAAGTATAGAAACAAGAGTTTCTTTAACTAGAAAGATTATATGTATTTGTACTGTTAATTATTTTAATGTGATTAAAGAACTTCCCCACCCATTAATGGACCTGTGAAGATTTGTAGAAAGGCCTATACCTTTTGTTAATGAGGTACTGGTTCTCAAGGGTTTTGATGCCCTCTGGCTCTAAAAAGTATATAAATACACTGAGGGTGAAGTTTTACTTTGGGGTGACTGACTAGAAGTATTTGTTTGGCCAGAGGAGACTCTAGGAAGCTGCTAAGGGGCCCCTCAACTTTGAAAACTCAGATGTTGATACTTCCCTCTGGTAACTATGTATGTAAGATCAGACAGTTAGCTGTCAATCTGTGATGTATGTCTATGGATCTTTGATTTCTCTGTATTTTCTCTGAAGTTCAGGGAGCTGACATTTTTCCCTGAACTAAGTGAATGATATATATGCTTGAGTAAAGTGATTGTTGACCCCTCAAAAGTTGCCTTTCCTTTTAGAAAAGCAGATCAAAGAACCTGTGATAGTAGGCAGTCCTGTGTATGCTGGGGTTCTGACTGTTACAGTAGGTCAGAAGAAACCCAGTCCAGCTCACCCAAGGTTGGCACTCTGAGGCAAAGAGATGGTCATTTAATCCTAGTAACTAACAGCCTTGTTCCAGACAGAATCTGAAGTCATAATGACCTTCGCTTCACCTGAGAAAATCAAAGGTCAGTTCACCACACCCTGTTCCTTAGAAGTTCTCAGGGGACATTATAGCATCAGAGTTACCCCTTCTAGTTGTAAGGGATTTGAAAGCTCCCCCTAGCTCCAACACTTTCATTGTATAAATATGAAAACTGAGACCCTGAGAGAAAGAATACATAGTATTCTCTCAGATACATAGTAAGTAATTGAACCAGAATTCAAAGTCAAGTCCGTTGCTGTAGTGTCTCTTTGGAATCCCATTTAGTGTTTCCTGGCCCTTGGGGTCAGACAGAGGCCTTCCAGACTCCCTCCTGTTGCAAATTAGGCACATTCTTTGGGTGGAGATGGGAAGGGAATATGTTCAGAAGGAATGAAAAATGTCTTCAAGGAAAGGGAACAATATAGTTGTATAGCAGTACAATCCCCCCCCCCCACCTCCCAAATTTTCTCTCTTTGTCTCTCATTTCATAAGTAGCTTGGAATTTAAAAGACACAACAGAGAGATTAAGTGTACACTTGCCAAGGTTAGAAAGTCTTTAATTCATTTGTAAAACCACTGCATTACTTTATATGTTAAGAAGGGTGGGTTTGGGTTTTTTCCTACTTCTTTAAATGGAAAAAATATCTATCAATGCCAGCGACCAAGTGCTCAAGGGAAACCTTGGAATGGAAAACGAGTGTGTTTAGCATTGTCTTCATGTGCACAGCCTGGCAACAACAGAGTAGAGTGTCTGACCCACCTCCTCCTGGGGAAACCCAGAATAGAATACTGCTGAGCCCTGGTTGGCCTTGGAGGACATTCCTAATAGAGGAAGAGCCTAGGGCCCACAATAAGGACCTCCTGAGGATCAAAAAAGTTACCCACAAAAGTGTGAAGGGGTTGATCATTCTTAAGCAATGTTATAGGAAATCCTAACCCTTGAGAGCTTCTCAAATAATCACACCTGTAGCCTTTCCAGATCAGAGCTCAGTCAACCCCACCAAAAGCAAACTGCTTCTCAGAAATCAGTGCCAAATTTATCAAATATCCAGCAATCATAGATCGTCAGAGCTGGCCAAGACACAATAACCATTTTGGCCTAGTCCTTGGGATAAGACCAATAATTATTGAAGCCCCTATTAAGTGAAGGGAACTGTTCTAGGTGCTGAATGAAATAAGAGATTTTAGATAAGACATGACCCCTTCCTTTAAAGAAGTTTATAGTAAAGAACTGAAATTAATTAGGAGAATGATAACATGTAATATTGTGTAAGGGCATCAGAGAGTTACAGTCAATCACTAATCAACAAATATTTCTTAAGCTCTTGTAGTGTGCCAGACACTGTGCTAGGCACTGAGGATATAAAAAAAAACCTAGACATTTTATATTCCTTTCCTTTATTGTCTCTAGTTAGCAGCCAAATTGACCTGCTTGCTGTTGTTTGCATAGGACATTTTGTCTCCTACCTGCCAAAACTTTGCCTAAGTTGTTGTTACCCATGCCAGGAAATTTGCCCTTTGTAAAAGTTATATATTTACTTATTTGTATATATGTTGTTTTTCCACAAAAGAATGCAAGATCCTTGAGAATGAGGACTGTTGTAATTTTGTCTTTGAATCTCCCAGAGTCATGCGTACTACTACCTTGCACATAGTAGGTGCTTAATAAATGTGTACTGAATTTAATTGAGTTGAATCTGTGCCTGTTTTTATTTCTATTATGAGATTATAAACTCATTGAGAACAAGGGATTTATTACTTTAAATTTTCATTCCCATCACTGGGAAAAATGCTGTGCCTTGAGTAAGGGCTTAAAACAATTGTTTCTTGAATTGAATTATATTGAAATGAATTGAGGAAGAAGACACAAGGGGAGATGCAGTCACAGTTCCATTCTGAAGAGAAGAATCTAGGTAAAAATAGTATGTCTCTTTCATCATTTCTTGGAGATATAAATCAGACAGACAGACATGACAGCTGTTAATGTCCATTGTGTTTGAAGATATTGCAGATTGTGTTACTGAAAAGATAGATGGATGACCTGGAGCCCCTTGTGTACCATGAAAACCTGAGATTGCCTTGGGTTCATGGCTATAGTTAGGACCTGAAGCAGTCTTGTCTCTGTTCCTGGCTGACTGATGTCTTTGTCTCAAAATGGAAGACTGTCAAAAGTGTCCATCCTCCACATCATGTTGCCTCTAGGAAGTGCCAAAGAACAGGAACTCATTTGGTATTGGGGGAGGGGGGAATAGAGAGGAAGCTTCCATCAGCTTCTAAAAGTGCAACATCTCTGAGCTTCCTTACTTTTTCTTCAGCATATTTTAATGAAGAGAGCCCTCAAAGTGGTGGCAAGGAATAACCTGAGTTAAAATCTAGCTTTGACGCTTTTTAGCTGAGAACTGACTTGAGCAAATCACTTCTCTGTCTGAGTCTCTCTTTCCTCTTCAGTATAAAGTGAATAAAAATATCAACTCATTTCGTACCTATCTACCTTACAGGATTGTTGTAAACCAGAGAGTGTCATATAAATGTCAGTTCTTACTATTATTTTTCTTGAAGACCATTCTTTCTTTTGACTTCCTTAGCTTCCTCCATTTCAGATCTCCATGATTTTACTCTAAATGTCTCCCATACCAGGAATTCTCTCATCTTTCACTTCCAATTCCTCATTTTCCTGGTTTCCTTTGAGATTTAGCCCAAGTGCCACCTTCTACATAAGGCCTTTTCTATCTAACCCCAACCATCACAACCCCAATGCTTTCCCTCTGAGACTACCTTCAATTTACATTGCATATAACTTGTGTATACGTAGTTATTTCGGTGATGTCTCCTCTATTAGAATGTGAGCTGCTTAAAGGAAGCACCACATGTTTTTTTCCCAGTCTTTCTTTATATCTTCAGCACTTAGAACAGCTCCTGGCACAGTGCTTGTCAGAATGACTGATGACAGTGGAAGTACCCACCCAAACTTTCTGAGGCAAAGCAGATACTTTAGCCAGATGGCTAAATAGCCCCTCCTCTCTCAGTTTAAAAATCACAGCAGGTGTGCTATATCGGGTCTTAGAGTTTTTAACCTTGCCTCTGGCTGCAGCATTAGCTGCACTCAGCCCCATTCTCATCTCTATTTTCTACAGGACTGCAAAGATTTGCTTTGATGAGATTTGCTGTAGTATGAAGAGTAGTGGGTCTGCACCTAAGAGAATTGGAGTGCTGTGGTCTCTTCTAAATATTCTATTTTAAGAGAACAAGCGTTTCTATAGCATCTATGCACTAGTTACTGTTGTTCAGCTATTTCCAGTCATGTCTGACTCTTCACAAAACCTTTTGAGGATTTTCTTGGTAAAGATATTGAAGTGGTTTGTCAATTCCTTGTCCAGTTCATTTTACAGATGAGGAATGGTAAGTGACTTGCCCAGGGTCACACAACTAGTAAGTGTCAGAGGTTGGATTTGAGTTCAGTTATTCCTGACTTCGAATTCAATGCTTTATCCATCATATCCCAAAGAAGAGCTGAGGGAATGTACCAGGTGGAGCCCTCATTCACAATGCTCCATCAGCTAGCTGACCTACAGCTAGATACTTGTGCTAAGTACCTGTGACAAATATTATCTTGTTTGAGCCTCAGAGCATCCCTGAGAGGTAAATCCTGTTGTTATGGCCATTTTACAGTTGAACAAACTGAGGCAGACAAAGGTGAAGTAAATTGTTCAGAGTCACACAGTTAGAAAATAGAATCTGGATCTGAACTCAGGTTTTCCTGATTTCAGGCCAAGCACTCTATCCATTTCACCACATCACTAAGCTAGAATATATGCAAAACTTCAGTGATCAGATTAATGAGGGGACTGGAAACCATATCCAGTGAGGATGGGTTGAGGTGCCTGTGGCTGCTTGGTCTATAGAAGAGAAGCCTTTAAAAGGACACATCTGGTGACATCATCATGTGTTTAAAGGGCTATTATAAGGGAGAAGGATTTCATTTCTTCTGTTTTATCTGAGAGGGCAGAACTAGGAACAATGGATGGATGTAGGAGAAAGTTAACTTTTACTTGGAAGTAATTGGGTTTAACTGATTTGTCCAGGGTCACATAACTGGTAAGTTTCTGAAGCCAGATTTGAACTCAGGTCTTCCTGACTCCATGGTCAGTGTTCTGTCCACTGTGCCACCTATCTGCCCCTACTTTTAACTAATTTATGGACCTCTTCAGTGAGATCTAGATAATAGAACCATAGAATTTCAGTGAGAGAACTCAGTGGTGATCTAGCATGTGATACACTGCAAAATGTCTTGACCTCCAAGTTATATGACCTGACTCCAAATCTCGACTCCACCACTTTACTGCCTACATGATTTTCAACAAGTCACTTATCCATTTCTAGGCCTCAGCATCATTATCTGTAAAGATGAAGGGCTTGTACTGGATAAACTTTTAAGGCCCCTCCTAGTTCTAGCTCAAAGATCCGCATATGTTCCCAAACAATCACTACTATAACACATCTGACAAATGGTTATCCAGCCTTTTCCTTGAGATCTCCACTGAAGAAGAATCCATTATATTTCTAATATATCCATTCTACTTTGGGAGAACTCTAGCCATTACAAAATATTTTCTGATCTCAAACCTGCAGCTTCTATCCATCACTCTTCCTAAAACCTCCATTTAAAGAGAGTTCCCATGCCAAATGAGATAATTTTTGTCAAAAGCATTTAGCACAGGGTCTAACTATATTGGGCATCTATGTAGTGCAGTAGATAGCATGGCTCACCTGGAGTCAGGTACATTTTCTAAAATCTTCTCTGGGATATGGTACATAGAGTACTAGACCTGGAGTCAGGAAGATCCAGCTTCAAATCTGTCCTCTGACACTTGCCAACTGTGTGACCTTGGACAAGTTTCTTCATCTGTAAAATGAGCTGGAGAAGGAAAGAGTAAACCACTTTATTTCCTACCAGCTGCACATTTGACACTGCTCTCCACTATGGCCAGGTATCTTCTCCTGCTGGCCTGTTTTTCAGTTGCTTTGTGTGTGTTATCTTTCCTCCCTCCCTCACTAGATTGTAAGTTTCTTGAGGGCAGGGAATATCTTTCTAATTTGTATCTCAAGTGCTTCGTGCAGTGTCTACATTGTAGCCACTTAAATGTTTATTGACTGAATGACTAACTTGTACTTCTGTTCTCTTAGTCAATTAGAGCAAGTTTAATTCCCATTCCAGGGACCACTTCCTTAAGTGTATGAAGACAACTATGATGCCCCACCACCACTCCTCTTTTCTGAAGACTAGTCATCTCTATTTTCTTCGATTGTTATGTAACATAAACTTGAAGTTTTTCAGCACTCTGGTCTCCTTCCTCTGGAGTTCCTCTATCTTATCAATGTTCTTCATTCACCATTCTGCCAAGATCCAAAGACAATACTCTAGATATGGTCAGAACAAGCCAGAATACGGCTGGACTCTTACCTGCTTATTCCTGGAAAATATCCCTCTCCGAAGCCTTTTCTTATGGTTCAATCATTTTCTTGGGGTTTTCTGGACAAAGATGCTGGAGTGATTTGCCATTTCCTTTTCCATGTCATTTTGTGAATGAGGAAACTGAGGCAAACAGAGTTAAGTTACTTGCCCAGGATCATACAGCTAGTAAGTGTCTGAGACCAGATTTGAGTTCTGGAAGATGAGATTTCCTGATTCCAGCCCTGGATTTCTGTCTTGTGACATTGGTCTCACCATCCGCATCAGAAAACAAAGTGGATGAAAAAGACATATTACCCAGATTATGACATGTGGTTAGAGAGATACCCCATTGAGTTAGTCCAGCAATAGGTATATCATGAACAGAAACTAAAAATGGGCATTGAACTAAACAGGAAGAAGAATTCAAGCTGGATTAGACTCAGCAAATTAAACCATGCCTTCAAGGATTCTTGAGTCATTTACTTTCCCTAAAACCCATCTTTTTAACACCAATATTCTCCTGGTGGTGCTCTGTGGTTACACACCAGATGAATCAATATTTCAGGTGATTCAAAAGGGAATAGGGATCAAAAACATGTTATTAGTCTATAAAGGTGCCCACATAAAGAAAATTAACTAAGAGGACTGAAGAGATGTATGGATGCAGCGTTTTAAGTGACACAGAATTATCTTAGCAAAACCAGCATCTGCAATAATGGGAGTAGAAGAACAACAAAGAAGACAATGCTGTGAAATAATAGTATTTAACATGTTATAGTGCTTTGAAGTTTGTAAAGTACTTTACACGTATTATCTCATATGATCTTCACAACAACCCTGGGAGGTGGGAGCTATAATTGCCCCCATTTCACAGGTGAGAAAACTGAGTCTGAAAGATGGAGAGTGATTATCCAGACTGTCTGGGGCCAGATTCAAACTCAGATCTCCCTGACTCCAAGTCCGGTGCTCTATCCACCACATCCTAGAGAAGTGTTGAGGAAATATGCCTCCTTCTGTTCACAGTCTGTTGCTGTGGAATATTGGATATACTCTCAGAAATGATTGGTACATTTGTTGGCTTTGCTGTACTGTTTCCCCTTCCCCCTCCACTTCTTTTTAAATCTTTCTTACTTAATAGATGTTTGTCTAGGTAGACTGGAGAGATATATTTGTAAATTAAAGTGTTATAAAAGCAAAATATATCGATGAAATCAGATTTGAAAAGAGGTGGCCTAAAAGATGCTTTCAAGGACATATATGACTGGAAAAAAAAGAGGCAGACTGATCATGCAATGAGGGATAACAGATGGACAGCTCAAGTGTTAAATTAGCATTGATAGAATATTAAATGAACCCAAAGGCCTCCAGTACATCGGGTAGACATTTAATAGGAGACTTTCAGAAAGATTTGGCCTAGAATTACCCAGGATGAAAAAGTCTGCCTGATTCAGTATCTGGACTGAGGGAAGGATCATGAATCAGAGATCTGGTGCAAGACAGGACGTCTAATGCAATCCCCACAGTTTCCAGATGAAGAAAATGAGGTTCTTAAAGTCACAGGTTGTCAGTCAATAAGAATTCATTAAGCATTTACTATGTTCCAAGCACTGGGCTAAGTGTTTGGAATACAAATAAATACATGAAAAAGGAAAGGCAGTGCCTGCCCTAGAGGAGCTTACACTCTGATGGGAAAGGGACAGAGACGTCTTTGGCTTGGGCCTCTTCCTTATGGTGGAGGTTCTGGGAAGAACAAGTCAACCACAAGATGAGGCCTCAGAGACAGAGAATACTTCCCATGAGAACAGTAATCCAGGGATGAAGTGAGCTTCCATGGTATAGAGGTTTCTATGACATGATAGGAAAAATTCTGTGAAGATGAATCATCAATTCATCCTGAAGAGAAGTTTGAACTCAGGTCCTCTGATTGCTCTAGGACACTAGGAATTCTGGGTTCTGTTAGAGATGCCAAACTGATGAGATCATGAGTACATTAGTGTAAGAACAAAGTTTGTGGTCAGCAGATACAGCCAGGCACCAGTGGAGTGGATTTGTATTTCAGGTTTTATTTAAGATTTTTATTTGCCTAGGACCTGACTTATTTTAGTTCTAGATAAATTTCATTCAGACTCCTGTTTGTGAACATGTGCTCAAACTCAAGAGGTATAGACCTACTATGCAGACAGGGCAAGCTGGCAATAAGCTAGAAGAGTTATCGGGTAGTTAAGGAAACCTCGGTGCCAGAAGAAGGCGCTCAGGAGATGACCGATCTGAATAGTCTGACAAATTTTTATTGCCCCCAAATCTCTAGTTCTGTGAGCCATGAAATAAATTGCAGGGCACATCAAATAAATTATTGCCTGTTTAAGTAAGAGAGAGTGGGTAAAGAGAAGAGTACACAATCTGCTTCTTCCTCTTTTATTTTATTCATGCCTCCCCCCCACCCTCCGAAACTGGGAGTTTGTGAGATCCATGCAAAACCTATTAGTACTGGCTCTTTTGATTGATGGGATAAGCAGGCAGCTGGCAGCCAATCAAAGGCCTAAGCCTGCTTTTGAAGAGTTGGAAGGACAAGTAGGCAAAGACAGGAAAGATATGTGGAGAGGTGAGAAAATAGATATACGGGCCAACTGAGGGGACAAGATTGGCCAACCATTCTCAGAGCTTCAAGTAGGCAATATGCTATATTGGAGATGGACTGGCCTGTAAATTAGAGGACCATCTCTACCACTAAGTAGCTATTCCTTGGATTGGGTCATTTTCTCTCTCTGGACCTCAGTTTTGTCACTTATAAAAAGAGGGGGTAGAGTGGGCTAGATGATCTCTCAGGTCTCTCAGGTTCCTTTCTTTTCCAAAGTTTCATAATCCTCAGATGAACCAGAGAAAGAAGCATCAGTCGTATGGAATAACATTGAAACGGTGGAAGGGGAAAGACATTGTGAGTAACTAGAGATGGAACTCCCCTCAATGGAAATCCACCAAATTACTTCCTTGAGTTTACTAAGGAGCATTGGTTTGGGATTTGGGAGACCTGAGTTGTGACTGGGACTCTAGTAAGGAAGCTATGAGATTTCAGGCAAATAACTTGGACACATCCCTTAACTTCCCTAGACTTGAGATTTCTTTTCCATAAAATGGAGAGGCTGGATTCTCCTTCACAGGAGTCTTTAGGGAGAGACTATTTGACTATCAACAGGAATGTTAAGAGATTCTTCTTTTTTTGGTGGTAGTTTCAGGGTTTATTTAACACATACACACACGAAAAAAACCGTGCAAAGCTTTTTCTCATTTTCTTCACTTCTCAGTCTAGAATTTGGATTGGTAATCCTGATGGCTGGCTGAGCTGCTCTCTCAACAATAACGTTCCAATTCTTAGAGGAAACCTTGTGAGCAATCTCAGCACAGTAAGATTTGTTGCCCATCAGAAGTACTTCTAGCTCTTTGACACTGTGCACCAAAAACTTCCTAAATCCGTTTGGTAGCATGTGTTTTGTCTTCTTATTGCTACCATGACCAATATTGGGAATCAAGATCTGGCCCTTGAATCACCTTCACACCCCGTTGTCAATGCCTCTTGGTTTATGCCAGTTTCTCTTGATCTTGACGTATCTGTTGAACTGGTGCCAGATGAACTTCTTGGTCCTCTTCTTGATGATCTTGGGCTTCAGGAGGGGCCTGAGGGCAGGCATGGTGCCAGTAAAGAGAGAGTGGTCCCTCTGCTGGAAGCACCAACAGAAAGCATGTTAGGAGATTCTTGCTTAAGCAAGAATCAAACGAGATGGTTCTGATGTCCTTTTTCAACTTCAAGCCGTATTGTGAATGAGATAATTTCAAAGACCTTTTCCAGCTTTCTTATTCTATGCTATACCCTGCAGCTGTGCATTTGTAGCCAATTCTTTCTTAGATTCAAGGGGTGATTAAACAACCTGTACATTAAAGTTTTCCTTCCCACCTTCACCTAGTTTCCATTTTGTTATTCTACTATTTGACTACATTTTCTACAGAATGTGGACTGAGCTGAGGGAGAAGAGTAAAATCCATGTAAGGGCACCCGTATTCTTCTAGTCTCCAAGGTTCCCAACCTCAGAAACATTCTCAGCCCTTTGCTCTCAATTCTGGTATGAGAGAATTCAACTTAATTAGACCACAAGATTGTGGTTAGTCTGGACCCCAAAGTCAACATTAAGAGCAGAGGCTTAGAGCTGGAAGGGACCTTAGAGAACTTCCTTTCAAAACTGAGAGCATTGAGGTGAGAGCATAGAAGTAAAGGGACTTGATTAAGGTCATGGAGGTGGTAGTTAATAGAGCTGGGATATGAACTGAGATTCTTTAACTTTGAATCTAGCAGTTTTCCCCTTGTAAACATGCATCTCTGCAAGGTATGGGTACAGTTTCTTTAGATTATACATCCAGTTTTAGGAGAATTGGTTAAATAACTCTGGAAAATAAATTATTTCATAAAATTACCCCAACGAAATAGACAAATAATAGAGGAGAACCCAAATCCTGACAACAAAACTAAGTAAAAAAACAAATCTAAAATCCTGTATATAACACTTGAGTGGAGGAACCCACAAATCTCTCAGGATCTCAGACCATAATTGTGAGCAGAGAGTTAGTAATAACTTGATTAATATATTTTTATTTCATTAAATATTTCTCAATCACTTTAAAGTTTAACATTCATTTTTTAAAAATTTGAGTTCCAAATTCTCTCTGTCATCTTCTCTCCTACCCCTTGAGGAGTCAAGCAGTATAATATCAATTATATATGTGGTCATGCAAACATAATTCCATGTTAGCCTTGTGGCAAAAATGGAACACACACACACACACAAACCACAAGAAAAATAAAGTCAAAAAAGTTTACTCCAATCTGCATTCAGAATTCATCAGTTCTCTGAAGGTAGATAACATTTTCCATTGTAAGTCCTTTGGAATTGAATAGGATCATTGCATTGATCAGAATAGGCAAGTCATTTACAATTGATCAATACACACTATTGCTGTTATTGTGTAATGTGTTCTCTGCATTCTGCTCACTTTGTATTAATTCATATAAGTTTTTCTAGTTTTTTTTCCTTCTGGAAACCATCCTGTTCATTGTGTCTTATAGCACAATAGTATTCCATCATAATCATATATCACAACTTATTCAGTCATTATCTGATTGATGAACATTCCCTCCATTTCCAATTCTTTGCCATCACAAAAAGAGCTGCAATACATATTTTTTGCACAAATATGTCCTTTTCCCTTTTCTTGGAAAACTACCTGTAGCAAGCCAGTCATTTACCACCTCATATTCAATATCTGTATGAGGGGAAAATGCTTGGCAGTTTAGGTTCACTGTCCCCTAATTATCCATATTCTGGTGATAGAAGGCAGCCCACAGGTCACCTAGATCATAGGAAAGATGAAGGTCCTGAGCCTGGAAGGGTAGGAGAGGATGACACTTACACTAGTGTATTGCAATTACCTGAACTCCTAGGTTCCCAAAGGGTATTGTATACCCTAAGATAAAAAGATGGGTGCTCAGAGAGGGAGCAATGACAGGGGGCTGGTCTAGTCAGGGAAGATTTGTTTTTTTAAAAAAAATTTATTTATCTATTTTTTAGTTTTCAATAGACACTTCCACAAGGTTTTGAGTTGAAATTTTCTCCCCATCTCTCCCCTCCACCCACGCCAAGACAGCATGCATTCTGATTACCATTTCCCCCAATCTGCCCTTCTTTCTATCACTCCCCTTCCTTCTCTTATCCCCATCCCTTCCATTTTCATGTAGGACAAGATGGATTTCTATACCCCATTACCTGTATATCTTTTTTCCCAGTTGCATGTAAAAACAATTTTTAACATTTGTTTTTAAAACTTTGAGTTCCAACTACTCTTCCTCCCTCCCACCCTCCCTCCCTCCGTCCCTATCTCCATTGAGAAGGCAAGCAATTCAATGTAGGTTATACATGTGAAGCTATGCAAAATACTTCCATAACAGTCATATTGTAAAATAATATCTGTATTTCCCTTTATCCTATCCTGTACCCCATTTATGCTATTCTCTCTTTTGACCCTATCCCTCCACAAAAATGTTTATTTCTAATTACCTCCTCCCATTTGCCCTCTCTTCTATTATCCCTCCCACCCCTCATTTATCCCCTTGCCCCCTACTTTCCTGGGGTGTAAAATAGATTTTCAAACCAAATTGAGTGTGCATGTTATTCCCTCCCTAAGCCAAATGTGATGAGAATGAGGTTGACTCTTTCCCTTTCACCTCCTCCTTCCCCTCCATTGAAAAAAGATTTTACTTGTCTCTTTTATGAGAGATAATTTACCCCGTTCTATTTCTCCATTTCTCCTCTCAATATATTCCTCTCTCATCCCTTACTTTTATTTTTTAAGATGTAATTCCTACCTATTCAACTCCCCCTGTTCCCTCTGTCTATATGTATATAATCCCTCCAACTACCCTAATACTGAGAAAAGTCTCAAGAATTACAAATATGATCTTCCCATATAGGAATGTAAACAGTTTAACTTTAATAAGTCCCTTATAATTTCTCTTTCTTGTTTACCTTTTCATGCTTCTCTTGATTTTTGTGTTTCAAAGTCAAATTTTCTATTCAGCTCTAGTCATTTCAACAAGAATGCTTGAAAGTCCTCTATTTCATTGAAAGATCATTTTTCTCCCTGAAGTATTATACTTAGTTTGTTGGGTAGGTGATTCTTTGTTTTAATCCCAGCTCCTTTGACCTCTAGAATATCATATTCCAAGCCCTCTGACACCTTAATGGAGAAGCTGTTAGTCTTTTTTATCCTGATTATTTTCCACAATATTCAAATTCTTTCTTTCTGGCTGTTTGTAATACTTTCTCTTTGACCTAGGAGCTCTGGAATTTGGCTACAGGATTCCTAGAGTTTTCCTTTTGGGATCTCTTTTAGGAGGTGATCATTGGATTCTTTCAATATCTATTTTACTCTCTGGTTCTACAATATCGGGGAAGTTTTCCTTGATACTTTCTTAAAAGATCATGTCCAGGCTCTTTTTTTGATCATGGCTTTCAGGTAGTTCCATAATTTTTAAATTGTCTCTCCTGGATCTATTTTCCAGGTCGGTTGTTTTTCCAATGAGATATTTCACATTGCCTGCCATTTTTTTTCATTCCTATGGCTTTGTTTTATAATTTCTTGATTTTTCATAAAGTCATGTTCCAGCTGCTCCATTTTAATTTTTAAGGAATTATATTCTTCATTGAGATTTTGGACCTCCTTTTCTATCTGGACAATTCTGCTTTTTAGGCCATTCTCCTCATTGGCTTTTTGGATCTCTTTTGTCATTTGAATTAGTTTCTAAAGTGTTATTTTCTTCAGTAGTTTTTGGGTCTCCTTTAGCAAGCAGTTGCCTTGTTTTTCATGATTTTTCTTGCATCACTCTCATTTCTCTTCCCAATTTTTCTACTTCTCTTACTTGATTTTCAAAAGCCTCAGGTTTTTCTTGAATGCTTTGGATGCAGGAATTTTGATTTAGTCATCTTCTTCTGTTTGTATACTTTGGTCTTCCTTGTCACCAATGTAAGATTCTGTAGTCTGATTCTTTTTCCAGTTCTTGCTCATTTTCCAAGCTACTTGACTTTTGAGCTCTTTATCAAGATACTTCTCTGCTTTAAGTAGGGATGGGAGGTGTACTGTCAGCCTCTTGATTCCCCCCATAATCTGTGGGACTAGAGCTTCAGAAATAGTCACTGCTGCTGCCACTGCCCCTGCCCCTGCTGACTATTCATCTGCGGGCTCTTCCACCCCCTCTGCTTCTCTGGGGCTGGTGCCAGACCACTCTACTCTCTCACACAGTTCCCATAGGATTTTTCCACTAACCTTCCAATTTGTCCTCAGCATTTTGGAGTTGTGAAGTCTGGAAACTACCACAGATGCCCAAGATTCAGTCCTTCCAAGGCCTGCTCAGGTCCTATCTATACTGGCATGGCCCACATTTAACTGTGCTCTGCTCCCACCATGGCACAATAGCCACTTCCTGGTGACTTTCCAAGCTGTCTTGGGCTAGAGATTTACTTCATTCCGATTTACTTCATTCCATCTTTCTGTGGGTTCTATAGCTCCAGAATTTGTTTAGAGTCATTTTTACAAGTATTTGGCTGGGTTTGGGACAAGAGCGTTAGGAAGTTCATGCTTTTACTCCACCATCTTGACTCCACTCCCCAGGGAATATTTGTTAAAGAAAGGAGTACTTGATTGGGGCTCTGAGAGTAGGCCAGAGACCTGCAGAGAGGGGACAATAGGAAGAAGGTCTTCTAAGGAATAATGGGGGAAAGCACCATAATAGAGTGAAGTCACTCTGTCCGTCTGTCTCTAACTACCTTCTCCTATTTCTATTTCTATTATCAGATATCATGAGAAAAATGCCTTAAGTTCTTCCCCAGTCCTTTCTTGAATGACTTTGGGCAAATTTCTATACTATCTTTCACCAGGCCCTCTACAACCACATGGACTTTTCATCTTTAGTTTGCTTTATACATTGTATGCTCTGTCCAAAGTAGAAAACTCCATCCTCTTGGAGATGCCCTGAATTACTCTACCTCTTTGCCATTGTTTGGACAGTCCCTTATTCATGGGGTGCCTTCCTTTTCCATCATCATATATAAAAGCCTACTCATCATTTGAAGTCTAGCTCAAATGATACCTCCACTAGGCAGTCTTCCATGATCCCCTCTGGACTGTAATAACCTTCTTCCTTAGGTCTCATGGAGCATACATGTTAGTGAGGGGAAACTACACTCAAAAGGAAGATAAAAAGTGGCATGTGGGGGTGGGGAAAAGTACACACATGTTGTTTAAAAGTCTAGAAAGTCAAGAAATAGAGCCATCAGAAGAATGAAGTTTTGCTTTCCTGGGTTGCTTTCCAAAACAGAGACTTTGAAGGAATAACTACCCTGGTGCAGGCCCTTATCACCTTACAATGGACTATAACAGTCTCCCTGCCTTGTCTCTTCACATTTCAGTCCATCCTTCACTGAGCTGTTAAATTTATATTCTTAAAGCCCAGGTCTAGCCATGTCACACACACCCCATCCCCACTCCATAAATTCCAGTGACTTGCTATAACCCCCAGAATCAAATATATAATCCTTTGTTTGGCATTCAGAGCCAGCCATAACCTGCCACACTTTTTTCCAGTCTTCTTACATTTTACTTCCTTCCAAGTACTTTGAGGTCCAGTGACATTGGCTTCCCTGCTGTTCTTTACATGAGATATTCCATCTCACAACTCTGGGCATTTTTACCAACTGGCCCTCTTCATCTCCCCCTTGTGAGTCCTGTGTCTCAACTAAAGCTCCATGTCTGAAAGAAGCTTCTTCCAGTTCTCCTTAAGCTTTCTTCTCTCTTATCCTGGCTATACCATTTTTGAATGTAATTGTTTTTATATTGTCTCCCCAAATTAGATTATAAGGTCCTTGAGGGCAGGGACTCTTTTTCATTTGTTTTTCCCTTCTTTGTAACCCTGTTGCTTAAGACAATGACTGATATATAGTAGACCTTAATTAATACTCGTTTATTTGACTTGACATAGTGGAGAATGGAAGAAATATTGAATGAGTAGAGAAGGGTAAATGATCCGATTTTCAAGAAAGGGAACTTCCTAGATAGAGTTTCCAAACTATAAGCTAGTGAGTTTGACTGACATTCCTGGCAAAATTCTAGGACATATAATTAAAGACATGATCATTAAATATCTAGAAAGGAAGTGCTAATCACAAAGAATCAGCTCAGTTTCAACACACATACACCCTGCCAGACTAATTTTATTTCTTTCTTCAACAAGGTTACTAGACTAATGCTAAGATATAATTTGCCTAGATTTCAGTAAAAATGTATAATAAAGTATCTTATGCTACTTTTGTGTGAAAATATGTTGATATGTGTCAGATAAATATCACAGTTAGCTGCATTTGAAACTGCTTCAATGACCCAAAGCCTAGTTATTAATTTTTATTAATAGTACAATACAACTTGAAAGGTCTATAGTGAGTTGCCCCAGGGATCTGTGCCTGGCATTATGCTATTTAGAATTTTAATCAGTAACTTGGATAAAGGTATAGATGACATATTTAGTGGATTTGCAGATGACACAAAGTTAGGACGGAGAGCTAATATACCGAATGATGGAATCAAAATCCAAAAAGATTTCAGTATTGGGCTGAATCTAAGTAAATGAATCATCAAGCCAGACTAATTAAAGAAGCAAGTCACACTGTGGGAGAGGTAGAAGGCAACAAGTACTGGACAAATCAAACCACCACCATCATGATCACTACCTCCTCTCAGACCCCAGTGAGATCACCCAGGACCTTGAATTCCAAAACCTTGGAAATATCAGTGACCTCCAAACCATGAGATCTGCTTACAACTTAGTGTCTGCAACTATGATTGAGGGCGGCAATAATTGTGAAGTAGGGGATGATTTTCCTCATCAGCACAAGGAACATCTGTTGAACAGCTACCATTAACATAACTACCATTATAAGATCTCTGTGAGTGGCCTCACTTCTCACACCACCATTCTTATTTCCTGCCCAACCCTCACAACCATCATGGCAGGGGGGGGGTGCACAACTTCTGTGGAGAATGAGCCATCCATCTACAATTGCCAACCAAATGCCATCCACAGGGCAAGTAAGCCAACATGGCTAAAGGAGCAAGATGCCCTATTGGAGAGAAAGGAGGAAGCATGTGCTAGATTTTACGTGAGGAAGATGATTCATGGCAATGTGGCTATGAACCCCAAAATGCAAGGTAGAGGGTGGGGGGGTCTGACTTGAAAGAATTTGACCACTCAAACCTTCTTTCAGTCAAAGACAAGGTTTATTGTGTCACCAATAGAAGCCTGCCAGATTTTAAGAATCTGAACATTTGATGAGAATAAGATTGATAATCCTATACAGAAAAACTGTAGGAAGATCTGGATGGGATTAAGGAGTGGCAAGTAGCCTGGGGTGGGCCGGGTGAATACCATGAGGGCCACAATGAAAGGGTAGTTTGAATGACTATTGACTGGGATGGGATGGGTGCCCTCAGGCAAACACCAGGGATCTGGGTTCAGGGATGGGGTTCCTAAAATTTGTGGGAAAATTCAGAGGCTTTTCCTTTTAGGGGACTAGCATGAATCCCACGTCCCATCAGCAGGACATGATAGCTATCTTCAAGAATAATAATAAGACACTAATAAGATCTCTCATTTATATAGTACTTTTAGGCTGGCAAAATACTTTACAAATATTATCTCATTTTACCCTCATAATAACCCTAGGAAACAGGGACTATTTTTTTTCTCATTTCAAAGATGAAGAAAATGAAGCAGATATTGGTTAAATGACTTGTCCAGAGTCACACAGCTAGTAAAAGGTTGGATTTGAAATCAGGTCCAAAACAAATTCACTACACTGCCTAACTACATTTGAAGTGTTCTCATGTAGTGAAGGAATTAGATTTGTTTTCTGATGAAAGAAGGTGGAACCATTGATTTCTATCTCTCTGCCAAATCACTCTCTAAATAAAGAAAATCATAAAATATCCAAATAAATATCAAGCAAAAATGAATATAGTCAAAAGGTAGATATAAAATGTATAAAGTAAATATATAAAATGTGGTTTGCATTGATATATCTATATGCCTATTATTTCCCTGGTAAAATTGATGCCCCTTTGAGGACAGGAACTTTTTTCATTTTTATTTTTGCCTCCTTAGCACCTGATACATAGTAGGTACCTAATAAATGCTTATTGAATTTAATTGAAGTGAACTAGGAGCAACAAATAGTCGTAATGAAATGTTGTTTAAAAAAAAACTAATTGAGAGGCTTATTGTCAGTAAACACTTGCCCACAATGAGTGGAATGGGCTGGGGAAATGAATTCCCCCTCATCAGAGATCTTACAGCAAAGGCTGGATGACCGTTTCTTGGTTATTTGGTAGAGGGAATTCTTTTTTCAGGTATAGATTGAACTAGATCTCCAACAAAGTAATCTTGACTTCTGAAATTCTATGATTCTATTAGAAATAGCATTAAAGAGAACTCCAAGGTGAATTCAGAGCTTTAAGGGAAGTTTGTGGTATCCCTTTTATCTGGGACTCCTGGTCACCTCTACCCCATGGTTCTTCAAGGAACTAGATATCTCAGGATGGGTTCTGGTGCTCCCCAGTTAGCTACTGTGTTTTGACCTGCCCAAGAGTGATGCCCTGGACTGTAGCAATCCTGTCAGGCTTTTTGACGAGTGGGGTCATGGTTTCCTTTCATGTACTTCAAAGGATCAAAGATTTAGAGTTGGCTGGTACTTTAGAAGTCATTTGGACCAGTCATCTCATTTTACTGATGATAATCAACCAACAATTGTTTATTAAGCACCTACTTTGTTCCAGACATGATGCTATGTGGTGGGGATACAAAGAAAAAGTCAAATGAGCCCCTGTCCTCCAAGAACTTCCATTGTAATGACAGAGATAATATAGACCTCAACAAGCCTCCCTAAGGTAAAGTGATTGACCTGACGTCATAGGGAGAATTAACTGGCAGCAAAGCCAGGATTCAAATTCCAAATCTTTTCAGTCCAGTCCAGATCCCTTCTCCTCATCACTGTGCTAACCCTCAGTGAAGTCTGATTCTTGGAACCAGGGTCAGGCTTTTAACCTTTGCATTTTTGACCAAGGCCCAGCCAGGGGCGGGAAACCTGTGGCCCAGAGACCTTTTAGGTCCTTGGGTTTGACCTTTTGACTGAGTCCAAGTTTTATAAATCCCCTTTTATTAAAGGGATTTGTTCTGTGAAGTTTGGATTCAGTCAGAGGGCTGCCCTTGAAGACCTAGAGGGCCACATGTGACCTTGAGGCCGCAGGTTCCACACCACTGCAACATTAATCTCCTCTGAACCTGAATTTTCCCCTCTGTAAAATTAGGTGGTGCAATGGAGTCAAGGAGACCTGAATTTGAATCTTGCCTAACACTTAATAGCAATGTGACCCTGGACAAGTCACTTCACCTCTCCTAGTCTCAGTTTTCTTGTTTGTATAAAGGAGATGAGTAGCTTCTACTTTGCAGAGTTTTTATGAGATTCAAATGACACAATATATGAAAAGTTGTTTGCAAATTCTATATATTAAATCACAACTGACCTACAAATTATTTATTGTTATGGTTCAGTCATTTCAGTTGTGTCCAACTCTGTGTGACCCCATTTGGGGTTTTCTTGGCAAAGATACTGGAGTGTTTTGCCATTTCCTTCTCCAGCTCACTTTTACAGATGAAGAAACTGAGGCAAACAGTGTTAAATGACTTGTCCAGTGGCCACACAGCTAATAAGTATCTGGGACCAGATTTCAACTCAGAGAGATGAATCTTCCTAACTCTGGTACTCTATCCACTGTGACACCTACATGCCCAATTTATTATAGTACACATTATTATTTATGGTAGACTATAAATGCTGGGCTTTAGTAATATTCTTAATGAGGAAAATAATGCGTCTCCATCTCCCCATTTTGAGAATGTTCAGACCTCTGTTACTCCCCAGTTCACAGCTCATAGAAGGTGAGGCTAAGCCGGTGCTTTAGACTTAAGGAAAGGAAGAAGCATTTGTGAGAACACAGGCATACAGTATTAATTGTGTTATTAGAGCTGCTACTGCACTCTAGCCCTGCTGAAGGGTCATCCATCTCTGCTCTGTTGAAGAGACAGAAAGTGATTAATGCACCTGGCTACTGTCCTGGGGACCACCTCTAGCTACTCCTCTTTCTGATGAGGTTTGAGGAATTCATCAGAAAAGGGCAGTGGAAGGGGGAAGGAGGCTCCAGGAGGGGGGTGGCTTCCCACTGTCCTCATTTCTCCGTCTACTTCTATACAAAGAGACAGGCTTGATCAGGATCCAATACTCCCTCGCTGTGGGGAGGAGATAGTCAGTGCAGATGTACTGCTCTGAAAGCTAGGTCTGGAGCTGTCAAGGCATCGAGAGGAGGGAGACCCAGAGATAGAGAGACTCAGAGACAATAACAGAGACCTAATCTTTCCTTATTTAAAATAAAATAAGGAAAAATAATTTATTTAAAATTTTTAAAAATAAAAATAATTATTAATTACAGCTTAGCTTGCACTCAGACTCCAAAACTTTCGGAACCGATCGGGCTCTTTGCTCTTGACCAATGCTTTTTTCTTCAGCAGATCCCTGGAAGTCTCCTTCCTCAAAGCCCTAATTAGGGAGAAGTGATCAAAGTTTTGCCCCAGGGCCCAGGGATTTAAATAATAATAGCATTTATATAGCAACTTAAGGTTTGCAAAGCATGTCACATCATTTAATATGCACAAGAATCCAGTTGGGCAGGTGCAATTTACAGACTGGAAAACCATCTGAGATAGGATTTGAATTTGGGTCTTCCTAATCTCCAATCCAATGCTTTTTTGGTCTGTCTGTCTGTCTGTCTGCTAGGGGGTTAAAGCTCTGGGACTGGCATCAGGAAGACCTGAATTCAAATACAATCTCAAATACTTACCAGCTGTGTGATCTGGGGCAAATTACTTAACCTCTTCTAGCCTCAGTTTTCTTATCTGTAACATGAGGATAGTAAAGGCATCTACTTCATCTCATTATTGTGAGCTTCAACTGAGATAATATTTATGAAGCACTTAGCACACACAGTGCCTGACATACAGTAGGTGCTTAATTACTGCTTGTTTGCTTCCCCTTTTTCATCTTCTGTGCTGCCCAGCTGACTTTTGCACTACCATTTAGAAAGTACAGAAGCACTTGTACTCTTTCAACAAGGAGAAACAACTAACCTTTTGACTCTCTAAGACCCCACCATACTCTAGTTCCTTGGGTTCAGGCTTTTGGACTGAGGATGACAACAATGTTCATCTTTTAGCCCAGATGATTCTCAATTCTTTTAAAGTGAGCAGAAGAGAGTAATGGGCCCTGGTCCTGCCCCACTATGCTGTTGACCCTGGAGGCAGTCTTCCCAGCAGTCTCCAGGTTTCTTGGGGCATCTCCCTCCTGAAAGTCCCAAGATCCAGATCTCGCTTTGATTTTCTTCCCCATCCCCAACTGAATGTCTTAAATGGCTGATCTCAGTACACTTTTGTAGTGTTTGCCCATAGGTGCGTTGTTTGACATGCAGGGAGGGAGGGGATGGGAACTAGCTATATGTCTACTCTTTTTAATCAATGGGTAGCCTGCATTTTGGAGATTAGAGGCTAAAGGCTGCAGATTCATGCATTAGTGTCAGAAGGCATCATCATTATCTACAGTCAAGGGCCCTAGGGATGTTATTCCTGTCTGCCGGTTCCTCTTACCTCACTAGCCAAATGGGGCTAATACCTATAATAAATGCCTTGCAACATGGTGGTCAGGTAAACCTCATGAGATAATTTTTATTTATTTTTATTTTTTGAATCCTGTAAGTGCCAACTCTTATTATTTATTATTGGTGATTAAAACCAGTTTTTGTAATCACTTTATAGACTAGAGCTTAGACATGCTCCATTGCCGGAGCATCCAGTAACCCTTATACTTTGACTTATTGGAAAATTACACTGAATATTTGGTTATGAATTAGCTATGCATATTTGAACAGGCTAAAATATCCAGAGCTGAGAGTCCAAGGGCAATCAGGGCACTTCCCAATATTACAGATTAACCCCATGGAATATTGGGACCCTTGAGTCCAATGTCCTCACGCATCTCTAACTGCCTATCGGGCATTTTGAACTGGATGTCCAGCAGACATCTTTTAAGACAACACGTCCAAACTCATCTCATTTTCTTTCTCCTCAGAGCCTTCCCCCCTTCCAAATTTCCCTATCATTGTTGAAGGCAACACCATTCTCCCCATTCTCCAGGCTTGAAGCCTAGGCAGCAGCCTCCTTTCCTCACTATTTCTCATTGCCCATATCCAGTCAATTGCCAAGGCCTGTCAATTTCACTTTTGCAACATTTCTCGAATGTGCCCCCTTCTCTCTTCTGATATGGGCATCATCTTGGTGTAGGCCCTCATCACTTCAAACCTTGACTATTGTTATAGCCTACTGCTTGGTCTACCTGCCACAAGTCTGTCTCTATAATCCTCCATTCAGCTGCCAAAATGAATTTCCTAAAGCATAGGTCTGACCATGTCACACACAACACTGTGCTGTACTGGATAGAATCCAATATCTCCCTTTTACCTCCAGGATCAAATACAAAATTCTCTGTATATGCCCTTTACAATTTAGTTCCCCATCCCTACCTTTCAGTTTTCTTAACCTTTCTCTCCACCATCATACCACACCCAATCATTGGCCTCTTTGCTCTTCCTTAAACAAGATATTCTCCCTTTTGACTCTGACATTTTCTCTGGCTATCACCCATACCTGGAATGTTCCCCTTTCTCATATTCACCTCCTGGTTGCCCTGACTTCCTTTCATGTCACAGCTAAAATGCCACTGCTAAAGGAAATCTTTCCTAAGCCACACTTAATTTTAGTACCTTTCATCTGTTGATTATTTCCTATTTATCCTATCTGTATCTTCTTTATACATAGTTTACATTAAACCTTGAGCTCCTCAAGGGCAGGGATTGTATTTAACTTTTTATTGTATCCTGAGCACTTAACACCATGCCTGATATATAGTTAAGTGCTTCATAAATACTTGTTAACTGTCTGACCCATCGTTTCAACAAATGAAGAAACTGAGAGAGTTAACTGGTGAATAATAGTATTCTATGGTAGAAAGATAACTGATCTTTGGGTCAGGATTACTTGGGTTTGTATAATGGCTCTGACATCATGAACTGTGCATGATCATGATCAAGTACCCCCTCTGAAACTCTGTCAGGGTTGTTGTAAGAGAGAGAGAGAGAGAGAAGACAGAGAGAGAGAGAGAGAAAATAGATAGCTAGATAGATAAATAGATAGATAGAGATAGTGACTGGACATGTGATTTCATAGATGAAGAAATTCCCTCTTCCTAGGCAGGTTAACACATGTTGCGTAGCTCATAGTCTTAGAAAAAAGTGTCCAGGTCACTGAGAGGCCAAGTGACTCACTCTTGTGCGTCTTAATAGTGGCTATGCTGCCACTATTAAAGTTGGGATAGAGATAGCTATGATACATGTGTAGGTGATAGTGATGATGATGGTGAAAATGAGGAAGATGATGATGATGGTAATGGTGAAGTGACTTGCCAAAAATCATATAGCCAATTAGTTTTGCCAATCTTGTTATCATAGTTTATAAGTTCATGAATAATTTTTGCCAGCCCATAAATATTTCCCCTTCCTGTTTCCCAGTTTACCATTAGTGTGATGATTTCAGTCAATTGTCAGGGATTGTCAGGAATATTCCAAATGATACTACATAACCATGATTTGGATCCCATTTTTTTTTTAATTTTCATAGAATGGTTACTTACTTTTTACCATTTCTTAAAGGGTCTGAAAGCATTTCAGTAAATAAATAAATAAAACAAGGGGGCAAAATCTTTCCCAAAGCCCCGAGCCTCTAAGAACGCAGAACTAAACAAATTAGGAAATAAAATAGAAGCACAAAAGATACTTTGTCTGTTTAGATCTCTCTTTAGAGACCTGATAAAAAGTCTACCATCTTTCTCATTTTCTCCTTTTCCCCTTTCTTCCTTTTTTTCCTTTTGTTATTCCTTTTTTCCTCCCTCTCTCATTCTTTCTCTTTATTTCTCTTTCTGTCTGTCTCTACTTCTCTATTTGTCTCTCTTTCCTTCCCTCCCTCCTTTCCTTCCTCATATTTGTAATAAAGGTTTTATGTTTTTGTTTTGCTACTTTCACTAGTCATTATCTCATACAAGTCTTTCCACATTTTCATTGATGTTTGTTAATTTGTTGTTGCTTATAGAACCACAGTATTCATTACATTAACAGTAGGAATAAGGACCAGATCTGTGATTTCACTAATGTAAGGATCTACTCATTGGTAGAGCAAACTCCCACTACCACTGAAGATAGGCTCCTTTTCTACAACTTATAGCTTTAGAGAGGTACCTAGAGTACTGAGAGTCTCAGTGACTTGCCAAGGGTCCCACAACCAGTTTATGTCAGAAATAGAATTTGAAATTGATTCTTTCAGGTTTCAAGGCCAGTTCCCTATCCACTGTGTCAAGCTGCTGTTATATTAAATTAGGAACAGGGACAGGATCTATGATTTCATGGTTATAGGGAAATTCTAGGGGAGGAAACTTCCTCTACCAATGCAGGTTGGCACCTTTTCTATAACTTATAGTCTTAGAGAGTTTCCTAGAGTACTGAGAGAATAAATGATCTCACTAAAAGATTCCACCAATAGTATGTGTCCAAGTTGAGATTTGAATTTGTGTCTTCCTGGTTTTATTTCCAGCTCTCTGTCCCCTATACCAGGATGTTCCTATATGTATATTACAATGTATAGTACATTACAGTATTATAGTATATTACAGTATATGGTACATCACTGTGTATTATAGTAATGTACCATAATTTATTTAGTGCTTTTAAAATTGTTGAACATATAGTTTGCTTCCAGGTTTTATTGTTTGCCTGTTTGGCATTGTGGAGTTGGGTTTTTTTTGCTATTACAAACAGAAAAAATATAAATACTTTTGTACCATTGTATCTTTGTTTTTATGACATTGTGGGGATAGGGACCTAGCCAATGGAATCTTTAAGTCAAAAAAGTGTGATTAGCTTTTTGACTCTTATTGCATAGGGCCATAATGCTCTCTAAAATATTTGTAATCCTACATCTGCAGTCGGTAGCACTGCCAATAATGTATTAAAGACTTATTTTTTCATAGTCCTATAAATGTTGGGTTTTCATAACTAAAAAATATTTTTGTCATTCTTTATAGGATCTAGATATCTAACTTTTATCTGATGTAATTACTTCAAATATTTTTTTCTAATCTGTTTCTTTTATTTTAATTTGGAGAGCTTGCTTTTGTGTTGTGCCAAACGTTTGTTTTTACATAATCAAACGCTTCATCTTTGTCTCACATGGGGTAATGTTCATTTAAGGCTATTGCAAAAGGATCTGCTAAAATATTTTGTTCACACGAGTACTTTTCATTGTTCTTTTCTCTCTTTGGAGAATAGGCATGGTAGTGGTATGACTAGATGGGTCAAAAGGTATGCGTAGTTTAGCAATTTGGAGGGCATGATTTGGAATTGCTTTCCAGGATGGCGGGACCAATTCATAACTCTACCAATAGTGCATTCATGAGCCTATTTTCTGGCAGTCTCTCTAGCATTTATCATTTTCCACATTTGTCATATTTGTTACTCTTGTGGGTGTGAGATGAAATCTCAGAATTCCTTGAATTTGCATTTCTCTGATGGGAGCATTTTTTTCCATGGATATTTCTTGATAACATTATTTCTTTTCTTCCCAGATTTTTATTGTTTATTTTACAATATATGTACTTAACCCATTGAGTTTGTAGTGGTAACCTGGTATTAGATATGTAGTTAAATATGTTTAATTTTTTTGTCATTTAGTCTTTCATTTTTATGGAAATTTTTCTTGAATAGTGATTCTGTTGTCATTGGTTTAGCATATGGATTTATTCAGTCAACAATATGTATATTAAGCACCTACTATGTGTCTGACACTGTGCTAAGTGTTGAGGACACAAAGAAAAAAAATCCTGAACTATTTCTCTAGCAGTTTCTCTTCATTCTTGATGATTCATCCTGATTCATCTTAATAAAGATGATTTTTATTGGTTTAGCTTGCATCCTGCTCCTTTACTGTCATTAATTACTTCTATTAATTTTTTGCTGCATATCTTGAATTTTCTAAGCCTCTAATCATGTAGTCTGCAAACAGGAATATTTTAACTCCCTATTTGCCAATACTTTTTACTATGATTTCTTTTCATCCTTATTGCTATTGTTAAGATTTCTAAAACTGTATCAGATATGAGTGACATGAGCAGATATATTATTTGTTTTTAATGAGTAACTACAGATATATAACTAACTTTTATATTTAAAAAGCAGGATAGCTTAAAAAAAGAGCTACATGGCAACAAGATGTCATCTTCTAGTATGAAAGATAGCATGGCAGTCTATTGGGTAGAGAGCTGCCTTCAGCCAGGAGAACTTGGTTACCAATCCTGTCTCAGACCCATACTGGCTATTTGAACAGCTGTCTGGGGCCAACTAAGTGATTGGTGAGTCCTCACCCAAAAACACCATATTAATAGAATTCCCAGCCACGCTACTCATTATCCTTCTGGCTCACCTTCCTGTCTGCCTCATCTGCACATTGACTGCCTTTCCCCATTCTAGTATCCTCCCTCATCCCCTACCCTTTTCATCTCCTTTTTATGTATTGTCTTCTCCCGTTAGAATATATACACTATCTTATTTTCTTCTTTTTTGAATTCCCAGGGCTCAGCACAATGCTAAAAAATGCTTTACCTCTCTATGCATCTTTCTTTCTGTTGAGACTATCTGTCTATCCATCCGTCTATCCATCTATCCACCCATCTATCTATCTATCTATCTGTCTGTCTATCGATCAATCTATCTAATCTATCTATCCATCTACCTCTTTCCTATCTATTTTATCTATCTGTCCATCCATCCATCTATCTATCTCTTGGTCTGTCTACCTATCTGCCTGCCTTCCTATGTGTATTTAGGGATAGTTAGGCTGCACAATAAATAGAGCCCTAAGCCTAGATTCAGAAAGACCTCAGCTCAAATACAACCCCAGACACCTACTAGCTGTGTGACTCTGGGTAAGTCCCTTAAGTGTTGCCTGCCTCAGTTTTCTCAAGTGTAAAATGGGATAAAAATAGTGTTGTTGTGAGGATCACATGACATAATGTGTAAAATGCTAAGCACAATGTCTGACAGGTAGTAGGTGATTAATAAATGCTTGTTCCCTTCCTTTCTTCCCTTTCTATCATTTACCTATGTAAGGCATTTAATCTACCAGTGCTTCAGGCAACAGTCCAGCAGTGCAAATTGTAGAGAAGATGCCAACCTTCCTTAGTAGAAAGGATTTCTTCATTTGGGAGTTCCCCAGGGGAATAAAATTGCCAATCAAGTTCTATTCTTCTGTTCTAATGCACTTCCGTCATGTAATGGTCATGAAATTCTAGATAAAGTGTTTCCATGATTTAACCCCAACATCTTCCATTACTTACTAAGAGAATGAATTTTAGTGTGATGAGAACATCAGACTAGTCAAGAGACCTGAGTTCTATCTAGTTCCACCTGTCACCATGACTGGATAAATTACTCTCCTCTCATATATCAGCTTCTTCTTATGTAAAAAATGAAGGGGATAAGACATCCATAAGTTGGCAAGCATCCAGAGGAGATCACCAAAGATGGTGAGAGCATGCTAAATGAAGATCTCTTGAAAACTGTTCAGTCTACAGAAGAGAAGATTTAGGTAGGACGCAGGAAAAGAGCTTAGACTTGGTCTGTTTGGTCACAGAGAGTAGAACTAGGAGCAATGTGGCAGAGTGACAGAGAGGGAGGTTTAGACTTTTTGTCTAAGGAAATCCCCTCTAACAACTGGAGCTATTCAAAAGTGGAATGGGCCATCTCTGGCGACGGTGGGTTTCAGCTTGGGGAAGTCATTAAACAAAGACTAGGCAGTAGACTAATTGTGAGATATGTTGGAGAAGGCATTTTGTTTTAGGTGTGGGCATTTTGGCCATAATTGGCAACCAAGGTTTTCTGACCTGAAATTGTGTGATTCTTTGAAAGCTGGCAAACTTTTGTGCCAGTTTGTCAATGTCTGGACTAGAGCATCCTGAGAGTTCTCTCATTTGTAGTGTTAGTTCCTTAGGTCAGGGTTTTTGTTTTTCTATATATCTTCAGTGCTTAGCCCAGACCTAGGACATAGGAGGCATTTAATAAATGCTCATGAACTGACTGACTTCTAGCTCTAATATTATATATTTTTTGTTTTATTTAACCTCAGTCCTCATGGGCATAACTATCATGTCATTTTTCATCTATTAAAAGTATTGTGTTTTTCTCTTATGTTTGTCCTTTCTCCACTACCCTCCAATTCCTAACATCCCACTCCACCACCTACCCCAGACCCAGGGGATAAGCTCCTCAAGGAAAATGCCTTCTCTTTCTCTTTCTCAGACTTAACAACTCATGGATGGTTAGAGCTAACAGCAGACCCAGAAGTGACCTTGCCCAATCCCTTTACTTTACAGATTAGGAAAACCAAGGATAGAGGGGATAAGGAACATCTGCCAGCTCATGCAGCAGATTAGTAGCAGTATTCTTCTGGTTCTCAGAGGCAGCAAAGGGACAAACATTTGTTAAGCACCCACTATGTCTGGTACTAAGTTCTTTTCAAACGCTATTATCTTGTATAATCATCACAACAACCCTATGAGGTAGGTGCTATCATTGTTCCCATTTTACAACTGAGGAAACTGAGGAAGATAGAGATTAGATTACTTGCTCAGAAGTCACATAGCTAATAAGTGTCTGAGATCACATTTGAACTCAGATCCTTCATGACTATAGACCCAGTGCTCTATCTACTGTATTACCTAATTTCCCTAAGTATTTATTAAGCATTTACTATGCATCAGGCCTGGAGATATAAATACATGAGGAAAGAAAGCCAGTCCCTGACCTCAAGAAGCTTGAGGAAAGATAATACACAAAAGGGAGATGAAATGATGAATAAAAAATAATACAAAAAAGAATGAGATGTGATACCTATCCTTCAAGAACTTACAAAGTATGAGGTCTGTGGTTCATGAAACTGAGTTAGAAAGGATTTTAGAGGCAGCTAGGTGATAAGACCTTTGTAGAAAGAAGTTAATGTCATACAAATAGAAGGATAACTAGTACAAAAGAGACATAAACAAGGGGATGTGAGTTTAGAATTGGGAGTATCTGGTGGATCAAGGAAGGCTTTTTGAAGGAGGTAGTGTTTCATTCTCTTTCATATATATAAACATGCATACACATGTACATATGAGCAAAGTAAGGTTAAATATATAAGAAGCTGGTATTGTTATACAGATACACACAAACACACATTCCAGATGGCTTTGTTGGTTGAGAATTTTTGTTTCTGCACCTTAGCTTGGGCCAAATTACTTTGTCACTTTTTAGGTCAAGTTAGCCCTTTCCACAAGGTTCCGTTCTCTCCTGGCATAGTTCCCAGATCAGCTGCTCTCTAGGATGTAAAACTCAATTCAAGTCAGGAAGAGAAGACTCACTCTTAGCAGAGCAGAATCATCTCACAGTATCATAGAAAGAGACTTGGCTCTGTGATCAGAAGCTTAAATTCCACCTCTGGTGAGCTTTACCTATATGACCTTGGGTAAGACACCTAACTTGTCTAGGTCTCAGTTTCCTCATCTATCAAATGAAGGAGTTAAACTAGGAAGATTCTGAGGTCCCTTCCAGCACTAGACCTATGATTTTTAAAAATCTCAACTATTGGAGAACTCCCCAAAATGCTGGCAGATCTGTGAAAACATTGGCCCTTATGATTGGGTCTCATTGAGACATTACAAGAATGGATATTCCTTCCCTCTTCCCTTTCCCTTTCTGTCGTACTTTCTTAGCAGGAATGGACAGAAGAGGAAGCTCATTGTATGGGCTTGGTGGAAAATGGTACTAATGTTTCATCAGTTTCATCAGATTGTTTAAATGAGATCCTCTCCAGAAAAGTGATGGACTGGACGACTTCTCCAGACCTTTTGTAGTCCTTGGATTAAACTGTCCATGGAGACTTTAAATCCTTTCCGAAGAAGGAAATTCTCTGCAGTCACGTTCCAGGGTTTAACAATCCTAACCACTAAGAAATTCTTCTTTATCTTGAATACTTCATGCTCCATTTCATCAGCTCCTATCCTCAGTAGAGATTCCTCCTGCCCAAAAGGATCAGTATTAATTGTCCCTCAGAACTATTCCTGAGGCAGAGCAGTGAAAACAGTGTCATGTCAGGGAATCCAAGAGCTTGGAAGTGGAGTAAGTACAGAGTGTCAGGTTTGCTCAATTAGAAACACCTACTCTTCCACCCAGGCCCCCTGATCAGCAGTTGGCATCACCAAACCTCTACTGGCTTTGTAGCTAGCCTGTTTCCCTAACACTACTTACTAGAACTGCATAGACATTTAATGTTCACTCTCTCTCTTCATCTCCCCCACTCCCACCCTCTGCCCCCAAATAGCCGTATGGCTTCCATTACTGCTAATGGAAGACATTCATACAAGCTGAGGACTGAATAAGACCCCATTAATCCTGCCACCCTGATGCTCAGGAGCACATGTGAATTATTCTGTCACTCCCTGACAAATCTCAAGACCCCAAAGTCTTCACATTTCCCTGTAATGCTCTAATGGCCTGCTTCTGTTACTATGGCAACAGTGGAACAATGCTTGATGGAGTCGTCTGAGTACCTGAGGTGAAAGAGAAAAGAGGAAGTTTGTAGCCATGGGTCATTGTACTATTGGTGTTCACATTAGTGTTGCTATGATGGTTTCTTCAGTTGTTAATCACGTTAGTCAAATTCTTGTGGAGCACCACGGAAGAACAATTACCCCAGACCAGAGTTGTGCCAAGTGGAATAGGTGCTGTCCTCTCTTTTAGGCCTCAGGTGATATTCTTAATAGCTCCTGCTCTAGTTCCCATCATCAGTTTTCCTCCTCTTACAAGGGGTTTCACTAAAATGGAGTCTTCCTGATTTGTGAATATGTATAAGGGGAGAATCAGGGAAGGAGATGGGGAGGTAAGGAGTCCACTGTGCACAAAAAGGTCTCCAAAACTGTGAGTGTCATCACAATAGTAGGGGAAAAAAACCAGAAAATACAGGGGAATTCTTTAGACAGCTGGTGATAATAGGGGAACACTGATAGCTCTGTGCCTACTCTACAATTCCCTATTTCTTGTTTTGTATTAATGTGTAATGTTTCCTTAAAAGGGAAGGTATCCAGGCTTACAGTATTCCCAAGGGACTATATTTGGTGAGACTTCCAGTAAAAAGAGTGCTAGATTTGGGGTCTAAGAACCAGGTTCCAGGCCCTGCTGCTTAATAACATTAGAGGGGCTGCACCTTACAAGAGGATCACAAGTGACAGAGCTAGAAGAGGTCCATAAGGTCATTTCTTCCACCTTCTACATTTTACAGGCAAGGAAACTAAGGATCAGAGATCATAAGTGACTTTCCTGAGGTGGCAGTAACAAAATTTGAACTTGCACCCTTTAACTCCCAAGTCCAGTGCTCTCTCCCCTAGAGCAGTGATTTTCAAATTTTCTCACAATGCTAAAATCCATCTACTCATACAAAAGTTCAGTAGCACCCTTGTGTTCAAATCTCCTAAAGTAGTTTTTTAATTCTTATTAACAAGCAATTTAAGATTCATCGAGGAAAAAATACTTGAAGTGCTTCAGAATTCCATGAAGCATAATATGAAACCAGACCATTTTTACATGGCCTTGGGAATTAACTACCTCTCCCCCTACCTGATTTCAGTTTTTCCATCTGTAAAATTGAAGGACTGAACTGAATGCTCCCTATGATTTCTCCCAGGTTTCAATTCAATACTCTGGTCACTTCTCAGAGACCTTGATTTTAGTTCTGACTCAGCCACAAACTAGCTGCATATGACTCATCACCCCTCCTTGCCCTGTTTCCATTTTTCTTTTGACTTTGAGCAAATCATCTCACTTCTCCAGCATCATTGTTCACTGAACCATAGAACCCAAGGAATAGAAGCTGGGTCTGGAGTTGGAGGACCTTGGTTCAAATGCCACCTCTGAAGTCAACTATCTGTATAGTCCTGGGCAAAGCAGATATCAGCAATAACAGCTAGTATGATGGGTTTTAAGGCTTGCAAAGTACTTTGCACATACTTTCCCATGATCTCATTTGAATGTCACAACAACTCGATGAAGTGAGTGATATTATCATGCTCTGATTTGGAAGCGGAGGTCAAAAAAAGTTTTATGTGGCTTCCTCAGAGTTACACAACTAGTCTGAGGCAGAATTTGAACTTTGATCCTCCCAATTCCAGTTCCAGCACTCTGTCCATTGTACCATCTAGCTTCTACTTGACTCAGTTTCCTCATCTGTAAAATGATCCACTAGATTGCCTTTATGATTCCTTCCAGCTCTTGAATGATTTTATAATTCCTCATTTTACAAATGAGAAAAATTAGCCCTAGAGAAGTGAAGTACCTTCAATTTAACAAAATTCAACAAATATTTGTTCATCTATTGAGTAGCTTCTAGGTTCAAAGCACTCAGATAAGTCCTAGGGATCCAAAGATGAAATAAGACACATCTTCTTTCCCTAAGGAGCTTATGATCCAGGAAAGCAGATAAGACAGTAATGCAAGTTAGACAGTAATGCAAGCAGGAATTTGATTGAATAGGAGAAGTCAGAGTAGTTAAAAAAAAGCTATGCAGAGGGGAGGACCGTGCCCAGATTGGGGGATTAAGGTAGGCTTTACCAAAGCTATGACACCTGAGTTGGGACTTGAGGAAAGGGAAGTATGTCAACAGGTGGAGACTGAGAAGAAAAATGACATCTGCATGGAGGTGTTTGGAAAGGTTGAGAATCATCAGGACCGGTCATAAGTGCATGGGATTATAGGTTAATACAACTGAAAACTGCTAAGGGTCTTAGAAATGACCTGTTCCAAGCCTTTCATATGACAAAAATAGGAAAATGGGGCAAAGAAAAGCAATGGTACTTTCATAAAGTCACATAGGTAATAAGGAGCAGAGCCAGAAATTCACCCAAGGGAAGAGAAAGGGCTGTTGGTCGCAATAACTAGAAAGATGAAGCAAGCCCTTGTTAAGAAAATAGTTTAATAACATTCAGCCTATGGAGGGAGAGAGACAGAGAGAGAAAGAGTCAGAGAGAGAGATACACACACACACACATGCACACAGAGACCAAAGAATCCGTAGTCAGATGAATTGAGTACAGATAAGATTATCCATGTGGAGTTGAACATAAGTGCTCAATAAAATATTTGTTGAATAAATGAATGAATGTTTCATCTCAAGAAAGCTAGTATTTCTGGTTGGACTGAAATTATAGAAGCACAGTTGAGTGCTGAGCTTTGAACAAAACAAAGAGACTGAAAATAAGGTAATGGAAAACAGTCAGGTATAGAACAATTGACTGACAGATTTTGGCCACACTCGGGGTACTAGTTGACAGTATTCTTTTATGATGATCCACCCATATTTCCCATATACTATTAGGGATATTGTCAAGGGCAGCTGTACCACTACATGGAGGGGGAAAAATGACTCAATAATTCTGGTGATCCATAAATCCTTCTCCAGTTGAACTACATTTTACCAAGTAAGGTCTGAAGTTTATAGAATTAATGCTAGTAAGAGGAGTACCATAAGATACACCCAATGTGTGTATTTTTTGACTTTCAGAGGCTTTTATTTATGTGTCATCAGCATCAGCATCATTACTGATGTATTATAGGATGGCTTGTATGAAAAGTCTGGGGTAGTGGATAGAGAGCTAGGGTCAGAGTTAAAACAGTCCTGCTTCTGTCACTAAGACCTGTATGCCCCTGGGCAAGTAATTGAATCCATCCCTGCTTCAGACAATACCCAAGCCTGTTTAGTTATAGGATGGGTACAGATCCATCTTCTCAAAGTAGAGTATCTCTGTAAGTGCCACTCCCTTCTCTCATTGGTGAGTTTCTCCTGGGGTCTCCACTGTGTGGAGGGGCCCAGAATAGCCTTCATTCCCATCTCAGCACTTGGCACAATGCCTAGCACATAGTAAGCAACTGATAAATATATTCCCCTTCATTTCTTCCTTCTTCCTTCGTTCTTTCCTTCCTTCTCATCAGTAATTATTCACTAAGTGCCTACTGTGTCCCAGAAACTGTCCTAGATATTGGGGAAAGAAATAAAAAAGAATGAAACAGTCATTAATTTCAACGATGATGATGATGACCAGAAGGGACCCAGAGGAAGAACTGACTGTTTCACTTTAAAGATAGCTAGCTAGCTAGATATGCATACATATACATATATATCATGCTACATATGCATAGCACGCATATATAATATATAATAAATATATTACATATCTTTTATGCATATTTCTCTTTTACACATTACATGTGTATATACGTGTACACACACAAATGACTACTCAATTCTGACTGACTTTTCTTATACCTGCCATTGCACTAAACATCACTATAGAATCTAAGAGACTGAAGAGGCCATCTACTTGAACTTGTACCTAACCAAGAATCCCTATTAAAATATTCCCAAAAAATGATCTTTCAGCATTTGCTTGAATAGCTTTAGTGAGGGGAAGCTCCCTCACTCCTAGACAACCCATTCCTCTCAGGATAACTCTAATTAGTAGGGGGTTGTTATTGTGGGGTTTTTTTCTGACAATACCTAAATTTACCTCTGAACGTTTTACATACCACCCCAAGTTCCCAAGCAGAACAAGTTTTATCTTTCTCCCATATGAAAGCCCTTCAAAAACTAGAAGACTCTTTTCCTGTTCCCCAAGTCTTCTCTTGGTTAAATAGCCCTAGTTTCTTTAACCAACCTCATTGGATGGCCTTTTCCCTAACTGTCTCCTCAGCATGCTGGTCTCTCTTTCCTGGATGTAATGCAGTTTATTTATGTCCTGCTTAAAATATGCTGTCCATAACTGAACACAATACTTCATGTACGGTCTACAGAGAATGATAGAACCCTTACCTCTTCATTCTGGATACCATGCCTCTTTTGAGGCAGCCTAGGATAGCATTGCCTTTTTTTGGACTGCCACATCAGACTATTGACTCATATTGAACTTTCAGTCTATTCAAACTCCCAGATCTGTTCTTTGATCACATCTTCCATAGTCAATGTTTCTGCTGATTTTTTTAACCTACATGTGGAACTTGACATGCCCCCATTAATTTTCATCTTACTCAATTTAGTGCCTTTTTCTAGCTCATAGAGGTTATTTTGGATCCTACCTTTCTCTCCTAGAATCTTAGTTGTGGTTTCTACCTGGATGTCATCTGCACATTTCATCAGCATGCCTTTCTTCACTTCATCCAAGTCAATGATAGAAATGATAGTCAACTCAAAGTTAGGGAGAATCCCACAGGTGCCCCAGTAGAGACTTAATTTGCCCCCTCCCCAGATGACTACAACTACTCCTTGGGTCTACTCATTTGGTCCGTTACAAATTTGCCTAATTCTAATATCAAGCCCACTTCCTTTCAGCTTTCCCCAAAAAAATAGTGCTGAAGACTTTGTGAACTGTTCTGTGTTGAAATAGAATATCCTTTCTATATCATTCTTATAATCTACCAGTCTTGTTACTCTGTCAAAATCTCTTATTAATTTATTTATTTAGTACTTTCTGTGTACTTGGCACTAGGCTAGGCCCTGGAGAAAAATAGAAAAAAATTATAAAACCATCCCTCCTCTCAAGAAGTATCTTTTCTAATAATAATAGCTAACGTTTATGCAGGGCTTTACAAATATTATCTCATTTGATCCTGCAAGTTTGGATCTATTATTAACCCCTTTTAGAAAATAAAGAAACTAAGGCTGAGATAGGGCAAGTGACTTGGCCAGGGTCCTACAGTCAGTAAATGCCTGAGGCAGAATATGAATTCAAGTGGTCCTGATTCCAGATCTAATGCTTCATCTACTATACTACCTAAATGCCTACCATATCTAGCACAGTGCTTGGCACATGGTCAGCACTTAAATGTTTATTGACTGCTGGTTTCTCTCAGGGAGACAAAGTGTACACATATAAGGAGATACAGAATGAGAATAGCTTAGCACAATTTATTTTTGGTGAAGCCATGCTGACTTTTAGTCACCACTGTTTCTCTTTCTAAGTGCTCAGAATATACCTCTTTAATAATAAATACATTCTAGAATTTTGATAGGAATCCAAGTCAAGGCTACTGACTTATAGTTTGAACTTTCCCTTTTTTGGAAAGCAAGGGAACATTTGCCCTTCTTCAGTTCTAAGATGCCCCTGCCATTCTCCAGGATCTTTCCAAATCTGTCCATAAACTCAGCAATCACATTTACCAGTTATTTTAGTAATGCCATAGGAAGTGGTTTGTCTAGGCCCCCATGGCTTGAGTTGATTCACAGTAATTCCATGCTTTTTAATTATCTTATAACTATCCTGAGCCTCGAGAAATACAATGTTAGTAAGAGGGAGAGAAGTTTCCATTTTAATTAAAATTCTTGCCTCCTTGAAGCCTAATTTAGTTCTGTCCCAAGCTAAATTCTTTTAGATCCTACTATTGGTCAGGTGTGATTTCCTCTCTCATCCGGTTAACCCTTCATCTCCCTCACCCTCAATTCTATGGGAAGATTACATGACAGTTATCTTTAAACGAATAACCCTCTGGTCTACTCTTGACTAGAAATGGAAATTCCTTCAGCTCCTCTGGAAATGAGTCTTGGTGTTTTAAAAAGAAAGGAGACCCCACTTTGTGTGCAAGGGGAACATTTTCAAAGAAGGAAGGAAACAAACATTATTAAGCACCTATAATATTCTAGGCATCTAGGTGGCACAATGGAGAGAGTGCATGTCTTGGAGTCAGGAAGACTTGAGTTCAAAACTGATCCAAGACACTTACTAGCTGCGTGACCCTGGGCACTTAGACTCACTTTGCCTTCATCCACTGGAGAAGGAAATGGCAAACCACTCCAGTATTCTTGTTAAGAAAAGCTCATGGATAGTATTACCCACAGAGTCACAAAGAGTCAGACATGACTGAACTGTTCTAAGAACACAACCCTGGGAGGGAGATGCTATTGTGATCTCCATTTAACTGTTAAGAAAACTGAGGCAGACAGTAGTTAAGCAGGGAAGAGTCATTTGTGCTATTAGGTGTCTGAGATAGGATTTGAAACTGGTCTGACTCCAAGTCCAGTGCTCTATATACCATGGCATGGTACCACCTAGCAGCCAGACTGGTAGTATGGAAAAGTAGAAAGTATGGTATAAGTTAGCTCAAGTCAGAAGGAAGCTAGTCATGTATTATCTAGGGGATCCAGAAGAACGATCCTCAGTTTCACTGACTTTGAAGATAGAGGGTCTGGGTTCAAATCTTAACCCTACTACATTCTACCTATGTGGCCTTAAGCAAATCACTTTGGTCTCAGTTCCCTCATCTGAAAATAATGGAATTGGAGTAGATGACCTGCAAGTCTCCTTCTAGTCATCAATTTGTGATTTACCATGCTCATCTGTGAAGTGGGTATAACCCTTCCTGGACCTCCTTCAGAGGGATGCTATAGGGATCAGTCACCCAATAACTGTTAAGTGTCAACTATATGTCAGATAAGCTCTGGAACAAATGGGACAATATATGAAAAGTATTTTATAAACTGGAAAACACTATCTAAACTCCCTTCTTTTTTAAAGTCAGATCTTTGATTTTATCAGCATAGGAATGAAGAATGAAGAATGTCTTCTCCTGATGCAGTTATACTTGTGAAGCAATTTGAAATTTAAGAGTTTCCTGGATCTCTGGGAGGTTAAGTGACTTTTCCAGGATGACTCAGCCAGTATTTGTAAGAGGTGGTACTCAAACATGGGGCTTTCTGAACTTCTAAGGCAATTCACAGTCTTACAAGCAATTATTTCCTTGGAATTTCAGTCCAACTGGACACAGCAGACTGTCTTGAGATCAAGCATTTATTTATTCATTCAAAAATGTTTATTAAACATTCACTATGTGCACAGCACTTAGAATTGTTTCTAAATGGACTAATTTTCAAACAGAAAAAAGCTGAGGATAGCAGGAGAGCTTCCTAGGAAAGACCAAAACTCAAGAATCACAAGGTTGATGGTTAATTAACTAGTCTGGTTAATAATGGTTCATTTTTATAGGTAGCCATAATAGTGCTTCATCTTAGAGGCCAACAAGGTCAACCTGGTCCTGAACAGAATCCCTTCTACAACATCCTGAATAAGTAACCTTCAACTGAAGAGCTCAAGGGAGGGGGAAATCCACTCTCTCTGTATGTTTCCCTGGAAAGAACACTGGATTTTCAGCCAGAGAACTGAAATCCCAGATCTGCATTTCCTACATGGTCAGCAAGTCACTTAAACCCTCTGGACTTTAGTTAAGTGAGATGGTTGAGTCTCCAAGGACCCCTTGAGCTCCCAATTTGTGAATCTATAATCCTTAGAGGCAGCTCATTCCACTTTTAAAATTGTTTTAATTACCAGGAAAAATTTCCCCTAACAATTGCCTCTCAATTTCTCCAATTGTTCAGAGTCATATAGAGAGTACAGTGAATGGAATCATAGAACTGGGAAAACCTGAGTGCAAATTTTGCCTCAGACATATGCTAGTTGTATGGTTCTGGGCACCTCTTTTAGCCTGTTTTCTTCATCTGTAAAATTGGGACAATAGCAGCATCTACCTCACAGAGCTGTTGTAAGGAACAAATGAAATAACATATATAAAGTACATTATAAGCATTCAAAACTATATAATTGTAAAACATAAATAAATATGAATATATCAAACTATATAAATATATAAAAAGGTATATAAGCATAGCTATGATATTACTACTTGAATCTGGAAACTAGGCTGAATCTCCACAGCTATGACGTGAATTGACACTTAATCTTCCTTGGAGCTGGGGGTGGAAGGAAGGTCAAAGCAGCAGTCTAGCCAGAGCCATGTGCCGGGGTGGTGAAGCAAGGATGTTCAGAATTGTGCTGGGAACGTATTTGCAACCTTGGATAGCTCCTCTCACCTCTTTGCAAGCAGGGGACTTCAGAACCTCGGGGATAATCAGACTTGTCACTATCTGCTTTCCAAGGGTGTTGAGAGGATTTAATGAGATAATGTTTGTAAAGCACTTTGAGCTTCTCTGAAGAATGGTGCCTTATAAATGCAAAACATCATTATTACAGTGATCACAGAAGCATTCATGATAGTTAAAGCCAAAGGGGGGGAACAGCCTGATTTCATTACAATTCCCTGTTTCCAGGAGCTGATAAAGCTCTGAAATATGTGTCCTTTCCCCATGGAAACCTTTATTATCAGCTCAAAGGTGAAATATTTTGGGAAATTTTGAAAAATTTCTCTTCAGCCTCTTTTGGGCCAGGACATTAAATAAGGACATTTTGCACACTTACAAAAAGAGCTATTTTGACTGCAATCATTCAGAAAAGGACTGAGCTTTATGCCCTAAGTTGGAGAAGGAGGAGGAGGGAATAGTTTGGGCAAAGCTGCTGATGTTGGAAGCTGACCTCCAAGGGTGATGAAAATGTGCCACACTTTCATCTAGGGAAATTATCCTACAGTCTCCTCTGTTCTGGAAAAACAGGTGCGTGATTTTGTCAATAATTCACTTCTGTAATGTTGCAAGTCTATTTTCCAGATTTTTCTGCTCCATGGGACTTCAAGTCCCAGGACTGGAGAACAGAAGACCACCAAATCTGTTCTCCAACCTGTCTTGCCTCGTGGAGCACCTTCTGCATAAAACGTAAACTCCTTGAGGTCAAGAATTTTCATTTTTGTTTTTACATCTCCAGTGCTTAACACCATGCTTGGAACACAGCTAGTAATTAATAAGTTCTCAGTAATGGATTACTAGTCAGTCATCATGGACATTATTTTTTATGGGTTGAATTCTCTTTAATTCAGTTATCACACAGCATTACACATCAACTGTAATCAGTGTTGATTCTCCCTTCACACCATGACTCGTGGAAATTTGGCTAATAGGATTTTATGTGTATGTATGTATATATATATATATATACATATATATATATACATATATATATATACATCCTATATTACATTGCATGCTGTCTTGGGGTTGGGGGAGTGGAGGGAGGGAGAAAAAATTTAGAACTCAAAATCTTAAAAAAGTAAATGTTGAAAAACAGAGTGCAATTAAGTGGGAGGTCAGTGTTGGTTTTGCATTCTTTTACTAGATTTCAGTTTCACAGAACAAGGACCCTATCATAATTAGACTTTTTAACTCTCCCCCTCCTATCCAAGGTCTACCCCAATTACCTATCTGCATACAGTAGGGGCTTAATAAATATTACTTGTATTATATCCTCTAGTGGGCTCTCAATGTCCCCATCTTTCCTCTAGATTCTGAGTTCCTTATTCCCCATTTATTAAAGGGAAGAATTTGTCTCCTTCCTTCTCTTCCCCAACTTTCCTCTACTTTACCATAACAACAAATGCTTAAGATTTAAAAGTGGGTTTACTGTGAATCCCTACAGCAGAAACACAGAAGAGGCCAAAGTTTTATATATTGTGAAGTAATACTTAATCCTGGTGTTAAACACCAAACACAGGTCACATTCTTAACTGTCGCTTCAGGTCCAACCTATCCAATCTGGACCTCTGTATTAACTGTTCTCACTCTTCTTGCTATGGATTAGTTGTATCTAGGACCTTTGGGACTTATTTTTTCAGCCCTTAATTATGAGAACAGGAATCTCAGGGCTTGGGTAGGAACTTTCCTTCTACAGTCTCTCAAATTAGTCCTTTTCTTGGCATAATTTATTTCTGACTTCTGGGGGGTCCTTCTGGTAATAAAAGCATGCCTACATGTCATTGTTTGGTCTTGTCCAATTCATCATGACCCTGTTTGGGGTTTTCTTGGCAAAGATACTGAGAAATTTGCTATTTTCTGTTCCAGCTCCTTTTACAGATGAGGAAACTGAGGCAAACAGGGTTAAGTGACTTGCCCAAGGTCACACAGCTAGTAAATCTAAGACCAGATTTGAACTCAGGAAGATGAATCTTCCTTACTTCAGAACCTATACTCTCTCCACTGCACCACTTAACTTCCCTCCTTAAAGTACTTCTGTTCCCCCTAAATTTCAGGCCTCACACCACTTCAACCTTCTTCCTGAGAGGCCTCCACACTGTTCTGTTTCTTATGTCTACCATTTTTCTCTTTCCTAGTTGATCTGCCTTAAGAAAATTTTGTTAGCTCTGTCTTCACATCTAACTCAGCCCCTGATGAAGTAGAATTGCTCTACTTAGACACTGAGACATGTGGCTCAGACTCTGACCACTCCTGGGTTCTGAGGGGCTGGGTCCCTGTGTTACTGACATCATGTCCTCTTTCTCAAATGCATTTTCTCTAGTGTTCTAAATCCACAGAGGGCTCAACCTAACTCCATGGGGTTAGAGCTAGAATGAACCTTAGAAATAATTTTACTATGAGCAAACTAAGACCCACAGAAGTTATTTGACTCAGAACAACACAGTGGTGCAGTCAATAAAGAGCCAGGCCTGGAGTCAGGTAGACTTTTCTTCCTGAGTTCTAACCTACTCTCTGACACTTACTAGCTATCTGACTGAACAAGTCACTTAACCATGTTTGCTTCAGTTTCATCATCTGTAAAATGATCTGGAGAAGGAAATGGCAAATCACTTCAATATCTTTGCCAAGAAAATGCCAAATAGGATCACAAAGAGTCGGACACAACTGAAAATGACTGAACAATCACAAGAGTAACATGCATGTTAATTTGCAGAGCTGGGATTTGAACCCAGGTCCTATAACTCAAGGGTTCTTTCTATTACAATGTACTGCATCTCTCACAACTGATATTTCCTTCTTGGTGAATCCCATCATTTATTTGTTTTACCCTAATTACAAATAAAAAAATCAGCATGACGTAAGTAAATAGCATCATTAATATATTCTCTGTGTAAGAAACTGTTCCAATAGTCATTGAGTTTATCATTTCGTTGAGGAAATTAGACTTATGTGAGTGAAACAGATAACAGTAATGCCTATTATATGTTTAGTATGGAGCATGAGTTCCTTGAGGACAAGGACTGTTTTTATCTTACTTTTTTATCCCAAGTACTTAGCACAATAACAAGTACTTTATACAAGCACAAGTACTTAGCACATAACAAGCATTCAATAATGCTTATTGGCTAACTGCTGTAATAAGTGGTATAGGTGGCAGATGCTTTAGGTATTGAGAGGAGAGAGAAAACAGTGTGGCCTAGTGATCCAAGAAGACATAATAATACACAGAATGTGTATTTATATATGTTATTTATACATTATTATGTAGTATTTGTATGTTACATATTAAGATTAAGAAACATTATGTATCTCAAGACCCTAGAAAAAGAATTTTAGATTCCTAATATATGTAAGGGCTTTGGAAAACTTTAAAATGCTTTTAAAGTAAACTTTATAGCCTTGTGGAAATACAAGCTCTTATCAAGCCTCACAAAGTGAAACCATATGAGGTATAAGTATTTTTCACATAAGTAAACTGAGGCTCAGAAAGGTCAAGTCATCATGGTCACACAGCTTGAGCATGAATATGGGAGCTAGAATGCTAGTTCAGACCTCCTGATTCTAAGCCCAGCATTTATTCCAGTTTGATTTGAGCTTGAGAGATGGGTGAGGTTAATGGGGTGTAGGAGAAAGAGAATTAGATCATCTGTGACTCAGTCCCAGGTCTTCCACTTAGCAAGATCCCTCATTCCTCTGCACATCACTTTCCATATACGTATAATGAGGAATTCCGACGGAATTACCTGCAAGCTCTCCCTTAACTCTAACATTCTGGGAGTCTTTGATTCAATGGAGAAGAAGGAGGAAGACATTTCAGGAGGTTATGATAACATAATCAGAAACTCCAAGAGGGAATGAGCATAAAGAAATAAAGAATCACTTCCCATTTTCTCCATTATACCTGAAGTGCACAGATATTAAAAAGACATTAGACAAAGAGGAATAGAGTTCTGATAGGATTTCTAAACCCCTTCCCTGGTGGCCCTAAGTAAACAGTGCCCACTAGGAGAGCTAGTCTACTTCTGTCTCCCAATTGTTTATAATGTTTGCCAAGGACTAATGGAACGTGGTGGAGAGATGACAAACACACCAGAAAATTGTGGGATACAAATGGTCACATTAAAAGAACAAGGATATTATGGAACCTAGAAAATGAAGATGGAGGGGGAGGAAATAGAGACCACCCCATTCTACCAAGTGAGTTTACAGCAAATAATTAATTTAAGAAATACTGTCCAATAAAAGAAATTCAGCACCAGTGTCAGCCGAGTTACGCAGCCATCAGTGTGAAATATTCTACCTCCTGCCCATATCAGCCCAGGAGGAGACTTAGCATGACAGTAGATAGTAAGCAACAATTCTCCTTTCCTGTAGAAAACAAATTATCTTAGGACCTAGTTAACATGCAGAATCCAGATAAACACATCTTATATTCAGAGCAAGAAGAATGAACAAATGATGGGGGTGGGGGGGAAGGGGAAGGAGTGTTGGAATCTAGGAGTGATAGTTGAGTTCTATGAGGCTGGCACAGTTATCTGAAAAGTTTCTCCGTGTGACTTCAAGTTCAACCATCGCCTTTTCAGTGCTTATTTCCAGCAAAGAACATTATGATATAGGCATAGTTGGAAGATATTGATTGCATATTGGTAGCTACAAATATTGATAATAAATCACATTGATAGCATACTTGAAGGGTTATGACATTTTTCTCACCACAATCTTGTTTGGTAAGGTGTATGGTATATAATAAAAATAAATATTACATTTATTTAATAAAATATGTTTAAAATTTTTATTTTTTTACCTATACCTGTGATTTCATTAGTGTGTTAACAGGGTAAAAACCCTCTTCACCCTGTGAACAACTCTTTTAGTGAATCAATGGAAACATGGACAGGCCTTGGATTCTTTATTCTCTCCTCCTCCCACGCCCTGACTACCACTGGGTATGAAGTGCTAAACGGAGTTATTTGACCAGCAGGAGATACTGCTTGGCAATCTAGATCCAAGTTCTGGATAGGAGAAGGTCCTGGGGGCCCAGCAGACATGCTGCATCCCAGATGATCTGTGTGAGGCCTCTATGAATAAAGCAAGGACTTCTGGGCCCTGTAGTGCTAGAATTTGTGATCTCCCTTTACATACGTTTCCCTGCATTATGTACTTTCCTCTGGAGACAAGCTTGCTCATTCCAAGAAGGAGATATGTTTTTGTGGAATATTGTGTCCCAAGTTTATGGGAGGAACATTTTGTAGGTATCATTCTTATTATACTACCTGAGTAAATGCCTGGCTAAGTGAAAATTCATTCAACTAATTGGTTGTTAATGGGAAACACACTGAAGGGGGCTTATGAATGAAGGTGTTGAGTGTACTGATCAACCATGTTATCCCCAGAACCTGAGGAAGTGGGCTATCTTTTGGTCTCCAGCCTATGAGGTCAAGTTGAGGAAGTAGTATACAGAGGGTTTTACACAGGTAGCAAATGGTAGAGACAGAATTTTAACACATGTCCCTCGATTCGAAAACCATCACTCTTTACACAGAACCTGGTTTAGAAGGGTCTATGCCAGAGATGATCAATTGGATATTGCTTTTTTCTATCTGCTTGCAGCCTCTTCTCCCAGGACTACTTCTCTTAGAACCTAATCACAGGTCTGAATTTTCCAGTGACTTAGCTCCCTTTCCTCTGCCTCCCACAAAGACAGGAGTCTCATAATCCATTCTTGAAGAGAATGGGCACATTAGAAAGAAAAATGCTTTCTTTCTCTTGTGGCTGTGGCCAACATGTCTTTCCCAGAAATCATGTGTATATACTGATCAAGCAGTTCCTGCATCTCAAGAACTCCTACAAAAAGGCATGACCTTTTCTCTGGAGAGCTGAGCAAATGTGAACCTTAGTAGTTGTTGTTAAGAAGGGGAAAGATGGGGCTGCCTCTGAAAGGTTTTTCCTATAAGAGCTCAGAATTTAGGTTGAAGGCATGAACCACAACATGAAACTGCTCTGGGGCAATCCAGTGGACTGTTAAACCTGAAATCAGAAACGCTGGATATAAATCTCCCTTCAGATCCTGACTAACTGTGTGTCTTTTAGCAAGTCCCTTAACTTCTCTGATCTCCCATTTCTTCATCTGTAAACTCATAGTAAGCAAAATACCCGCCTCCCAGAGTCATTGTGAAGCTGAAGTGAGATAATAGCAAATTCTATAGCACTTTATAAAAGCAAGTCTTTATCAAATAAAGCTTGCTGGTACTTTCCCAGCATTACATTTGAAATTTGCTAACCAGGTGAGAAGCATATGTTCTTACCAAGTGAGCAAATAAAGAGGAACAGGAAGTTCCTTTGACTCCAAACCTTTGGTGTGACCTTGTGCAATTCATATCACCTTTGTGAACATCAATTTCCTCCACTATAATGCAAGGGAAATTCCCATGACTAATCATAGAGAGAAATGATGTACAAGGCTAAATCATTTGACAATGCACAATACTGTAGAGAACAATGATAGACTGAGGGAGGAAGGGAAGAAGGAATTGAAGGGAAGGGAAGGAGAGAAAGAGTGACAGAAAGACAGAGACAGAGATGGACAGACTCAGAGACACAAGGAAAGACAGAGATAGAGAAACAGAGGGACAGAGCAACAGAGATAGAGAGAGGCAGTGACAGAGACATACAGAGAAAGAAAGAGAGAATGAATGAATGGGCTCAAACCTGGCAACACTAGCAAGAAAAGTTATAGAAGTCACAAGCATTGGCTTTCTAGCTAGCAGTGAATAGTGCTGCCTCAGCATAACTGAGACAGGCTCGTAAAAGGTAGTATTTTATCTTTCATTCCATGAGTAGATGACAGGAAATGAGTAATGCATTGAGGAAAGGGAGAAGCTCTGAGTTATGGATAAGCAATCTGCTCTGGAGACAGAATCCTACTGAGGGGAAAGAAGTTAGAGCTGGTAACCAGATCATTCTTCTTTACATCTTAGTTGGATGACAACTTCCCACCCACCTGGTATTGGCCTAGACAGCCCAGACACGTAGGACTCAGGGTAAGCCCTACCACCACTGATACTGTGAACCAGATTCAGTCCCAGTTTTGAGCCCAAAGTTCTATCAAAACTCACAAAAACAGCAAACATCTTTCCCTAAAGAGCCCAAATTTTCCTTTTCTCACCCTCTTACCACCCCCGCAAGGCCTCAGGGGACAGGGTCTTCCTCTTGAGGCCAACTTAGTGCTACCTGCCTCTTCTAAGCCTTTCTCTAACACTGGGATATCAATCAATTAATGAATATTGATTGAGGGCCAAGTATGATAATCAGTAACATTTTTGTAGCACTTTAAGGTTTAGAAAGTACTTTCCTCAAAACAAACCTAGTAACTGCCATGTAAGTACCATCATTACTATTTTACAGCTGAGGAAACTGAGGCTTAAATAGTATAATTGCTTTGCTTGTGATCACACAGCTAGGAAATATTGGAACTGGATTCGAACCCATTTCTGAATCTAAGGCCTGTGCTCTCTCCATAACATCACTCTTACCTTCCCCCCATCCCAATTTCTATTAGATCATAAAATCCATAAAAGTAGAAGCCATATTCTTCATAGCAGGAAACAGAAGAGAAATTGAAGATGCATTTGTTGTCTTCAAGGTGATTATAGTCTAATAATAACAACTAGTACTTATGTATCACTTTAACATTTGCAAATCACTTTAAATCCATTATCTCATTTGACCCTCACAACCACCCTGAGGGAGAGATGTTATTATGACCCCAACTTTGCAGAGGATGAGGTTGAGGCTTAAAGACATTGGTACCTCACCTAGAGTAACACCACTAGCAAGTGCTTGACTCCGAGTGAGCGGCATGCTGTCCACCTAGTGGCTTCTGATTGGAGACCGAAGATTGACAGACAGGACATAATCAATGAGTGAGTACATGATCAAATGTTAAATCGTGTGATCTTAAGTGGGGGGTAAGACTTCAGATAAGGGAGACTGATGTCTCTGTGGGGTTGGACAAGTTGGAGAGGCCTTCATGGAAAAGGTAGCCCTTGAGCTGAACCTTGAAGGATGATAAAGGTTCGACGAGGCAAAAAATATATGGGGGTTTTTTTAAGGAAGGAGAAAGGACATAAAAAGCAAACACAGAGGCAGGAATGAGAAGGTAATGTGGTAGGAACAGTGAGGCCGCTCTCCCAATTGGGAGCAAAGAGGACATGTGAATTAAAGTGATTGGAGTGAGAATGGAAGGATGTGAGATACATTACAGAGGTAGACTCAGCAGGACTTCACACCTAATTGGATCATAGGATCATAGAGCCAGACCTGGGAGGGACCTCAGAGAACATCTAGTCTAACCCTCTCATTCTTTGGATGAGGAAATCAAGGCCAAGAGGGCTTCAGTAATGTTTCCAGGGTCTCTGATACTAGAAATACAAGTCTTTCTATTGTACCATCCTGGAGATGGAAACTAAGTAAGAGTTAATGGTTTTGAGTTTGAGTTAATGGGTAGTGTCTGTCGCCAATGACAGAAATAGACAGAAGACAGAAAAGTCAAACCCCAGTTTAAGTCCCACACGTGCAGACTTCCTTATCTTTCCTATACCCCAGTGACTATTCTCTCCTGTTGCTTTTTCGGACTATGCTACTCTTTTAAGATCTTTGAATATCTATTACCTTAGTGTTAGTAATCTCTATATGTCTAAGTTCTATTTCATCATCTAAAGGATAAGGTCCTTAATGGCCGCTATCATATCATAGGTAGGAGTGAGGCATGATACCTGTCTTCATGTATTTGAAGGGCTGTCATATGGAAAAAGAAGTTAGCTGTGTTCTATTACAGAGGACAGAACTAGGAATAGTAAACAGAGTGGCAGAGGCAAATAGAAGTAAAAACTTTCTAACAATTTGAGCCAGCCAGAAGTATAATGGGCTACCTAGGGAGGCAGTGAGTTTCCCCTCGTTGGAAATCTTCAAGAATAGATCAAATGACCACTAGTCAGTCATATGGTAGAAGAAGTTCATTTTCAGGTACGGACTGGTCCCTTCCAACTCTGAAATCCTATGGTCCCCCACAACGCTTTGTACATAGTAGCAGTGTGACAAGGATCACTCAGAACCTGTGGGTTCAAATAAACCATTCCTTCAATGAAAACATATTCACTAACTCTTAGACAAAAACCAGTGTACAAGGCAACAAAAAAGCATTCCCTAGAAAGTTAAAAAAAAAACAGAAAAAATGCATACATCTTGGTTCAAGAACTCAGCTGGGATTCATTCCTCCTCTTAAGATTTTCCAGGAGGTTGGACCCAGGAACTCATCCAATGAGTAGTTCTTTTCTCAGCAACTCCGTTATTCAACCACTCCTTTCTCATTCAATCAAGGAGACATTATTGAAGCTGTAACAAAGACCTCCCCATTCCTCATCCCAGATTGACCAGGACACTTCTGACATCCTCTGAATCATAGATTCTTAACTTTTTCTGTGCCATGAACTTTTTTGGAAGTCTGATGTAGACTATAGACTCCTCATAAAAATGTTTTTAGATGCATAAAACAAAGTATGTAAGTTTATAAAGAAAATCAATTATATTGAAATATGTTCATCTCTATCTATCTATCTTCCCTTATCTATAAGTTCATAGAGCCCAAAATTAAGAACGATAGCAGAAAAACCAAGGCCATTTCTGTTTTTTTATTTTATTATCTGAACTGCATGAGCTAGGGTGAGAAGGTCAGACTGGGGAAAATGGTGGTGAGAGGGTAAAGCATTTATTTGTGTTTATCTGCAAAGCTGCACTAGGCTAGAGACTCTTTTTTCATTTGACTATTTGTTTATGGGATCTTTCCACTGAATAAAAAATCATGTTGATGTAGGATGGGCTGTGTAGAGGAATACGTCTTCAGTATTCAGTTGTAAAATAAATGTCAGAATAGAATGTTTGGGGAAATAAAGAGCTGTATATGAAATAGCTTTAGACAGAGAGAGAGAATACTGATGAACTATTGTTGATGTTTTATTATTTAAGGCAAATTTGGTGCATAAAAAAGGAGCTGTCCTACCTAAACTGCTTTTGATGTACAGAAGAGCGTTGAACAACAGTGAAAATTTCCCACATTGCACCAGTCACACACTCCAGAGCTGCTTCACAGAAATTTATTTTAAATTGAGAAGGTTCAGCTTTTGTGAGTCAGAGAATGCCAGAATGAGGAGCCTCAGAACACAGATAGTCCAACCTGTTTGTGAGCAAGAATCCTCTTTATGACATAAATAAAAAATTGTCAATCAACCTTCAGTCACTCAGTCAATTAACAAGTATTCATTGACCATTTACTATATGCCATGCACTATGCTAAGCCCTGGGGATAAAAAGAAAGGCAAAAACAGTCTCTACCTTCAAAAACTTTACTTTATAATTGGGGAGGCAACATACAAACAACGAAGTACAAACAAGATATATACAAAGCAGATGAAGATAATCTGAAAGGGGAGTGGCATTAGCACCTGGAGAGCCCCCAAAAATTCTCTTACAAAAGGTAATATTTGAGTTGAGTCATAAAAGACAGAGAAACTGAAAAGCAGAGATGAAGGGGCAGAATATTCCAGGCATGGGAGACAACCAGTGCAAAGGTACAGAGGCAGAAGATGAGATAAGATACTTGAAGAACTGCAGGTCAATCAGTGCAGCCAGATTGTAGAATGTACCTAGAGATGTCAAGTGTAGTGGGTTATGGAGAGTTTTAAATGCCAAAAGAGAGGAGTTTATATTTGATCCTAGAATGAGGAGTCAAATCTTGCTTGAAGACATCCAATGAGGGAGAACACATTGTTTCCTAAGCTATTCCACTGTACTTTGGAGTTGTCTAATTATTATGAGAGTTTTTCCTCATGTAAAGCTAAAATTCTGTCTCTGTGTAACTTCCCTGCATTGATCATAGATCCGCCTTCTGGGGCCAAGGGGAACAAGTGTCATCCTTCTTCCCTAATATGAGCCTCTAACTATCTAATGATGGCTCTTGTTTCCGCTTTGAATGTTCTCTTCTGAAGGTTGTTTCACCAGTGCTCATGAAGTATGATCTGAAGGTCCTTCACCATTTTGGTCACTTTCCTCTGGGCATCCTCCAGCTTATCAATGTCTCTTGCGTACAATCTTGTTTTGTTAGCCTGAATATTGTTCGGGCAACAGTGTTAGCAATCCCTGATATTGATTGTCAATGATAGGACCAATGACAGTCTTTTGGCATTGGCACAGAAAAGGTTAAGAATCTATGATTCAGAGGATGTCAGAAGCGTCCTGGTCAATCTGGGGTGAGGAATGGGGAGGTCTTTGTTACAGCTTTAACAATGCCTCCTTGATTGAATGAGAAAAGAGTGGTTAAATAATGAAGGAGTTGCTGAGAAAAGAATTACTCATTGGAGGAGTTCCTGGGTCCAACCTCCCTGAAAATCTTAAGAGGAGGAATCCCAGCTGAGTTCTTGAACCAAGATGTAGGAGAATGATGATGATGATATCTATGTACGTGTACTAGTATACTAATGAGTATATAAATATCTAACAAACCATTGTTAGGGTTTTCAGAGCATTATACACATCACATTTATGCCTAACAACAACATTATGAAGTATGTGATTTTATTATCTTCCACTTTACAGATGAAAAAAGTAAGGTTGACAGAAGTTAAATAACATGCCATAGTCACCCAACCAAGGCAGGATTTGAACTCAGCTTATCCTGACTCCAAATCCAATGTTTTCTCCAATATACCAAGGGAGGAAGAAGAGAAAATGAAAGAGTTCATGAGAAAAGAAAAAGAGAAGTAAGAAAAAAATAGAGGAGTGAAAGGAAAATTCCAAAGGAGGTGCATATGGTAGGAATGGATAAAATAGCAATAAGCAAATTGATTGCTCTGGAAAGAAGTGAGCTCCTCATTTCTAGATGTATTCAAGAGAATTCTGTAGGAATGTAAACTCTTACCATTTTGATTCAAAACCCAATCACATTGGAATAACTTTAGGTAGACTTAAAGAACATGGTTCTTGGTTTAGATCCATGAAGAACTGAGTTCAAATCCCACCTCCAAGATATTCTAGCTTTGAGACTCTTTTCCCATGTATGGAATGAGGGGGTTAGATTAGATGACGATGCTATCCTTTGAGTATTGTTGCAGTCCTAAATCTGTGATCCCAAGACAGGGGAGACAGGGTTAGGCAGCAGTTTATTGGGAACGGAACTGAGGGTTTTAGTGGTATGCAAGCTCAATATAAGTCAACGGTGTGTTGATGTGGCAGTCCAAAGGGGCTAAGGTGGTCTCAGGCTGCACTGAGAAGCATAGCTTCTAGGCAGAAGGTGATGTTTCCTGCTACACTTTTCCCTAGTCAGACCACATCTACAATTTAGTGTTCCGTTCTGGGCACCAATTTTAGGCAGGCTGTTGATAAACTGGAGGACTTCTGGGTGAGGGCAATTGGAATGGTGGGAAAGTATTAAACAGCTAGGTGGCACAATGGTTAGAGCATTGGACCTGGAATCAAGAAGTTCTGAACTGAAAACCTTCCTCAGACACTTATTAGTGTCTGATTATTAGTTGTGTGACACTGGACAAATCATTTAACTATCTTAGCTACCCAATTTATAAAATTGAGATAATAGTAACCCCCATGTCCCAGTGCTGTTGTGAAGATAAAATGAGAAATGTGGGGTGTCCCCAAAATCTTAGTGCAGTCTTAAGCTTTAATAGCTTAAATAAACTCAAAGCTTAAAAAATGGAACTAAACTGAAGTAAAAAAACTTTGAGACATATTTTTAAAGTGCTTTTAAAAATGTAAAGTGCTCTACAAATGTTAGCTGTTATATATAAGACTGAAGGAACTGGAGAAAAAAAGGTTCAGAAGAAATGGATCAGATATAAAATATTCTGTTGAGCTTTCAAAGTCTCTCATTATCTACCCCCTCTTACTTTTCCAGGGTTCTTTTACCTTCATTTCCCCCCACTTACTACACTCTTCTATCTCCTGGCTGTTCCTACAACAAGATACTCCATCTCTCAGCTTTGGGCATTTTCTGTGCCTATCCTCTATACCTGGAACACTCTTTCTGGTTAGCTTCAACTACTCACTTCCCCAACTTTTTTTTAAGTCCAAACTAAACTCCCACTGTCTACCAGAAGTCATCCTCAACCCTTTTTAATTCTCTGTTAATTATTCCCTATATATCCTGCATATAGCTTATTTACATATATTTGCCCATGTCTCTCTCATTAGAATGTAAGTTTCTTGAGTGCAGGGACTGAATTTTGCCTCTTTTTGCACCCTCAGTGCCTAGCACATTATATGGCATCTAGTAGGTATGTAATAAATGTTTATTGACTGACAAATGATGGATGCCTTCATCTGTAACAGAAATGAGACTTGTTCTGCTTGGCCCCAAGAGGCAAACCTAGAAACACTGGATGGAAGTTATAGAGGCAAATTTAGGTTTGATACCATGGATAAACTTCCTGACAATTAGAACTACCCCAAAATGATGTGCCTAGGGAGGGAGTAGTTTCTTCCACAAGCACAATCCACTAGTAATTGTTGAGAATGTTACAGGGAAGATGCAGTGGTGGCTGGGTCCAGTCGGATGGCTCCTAGGTCCCTTCCAACTCTCAAACTCAACAATGGCTTTTCAGAGGCACTATGGGCATTATTTGGCTTCTGATTTTGTAAAACTTGGAAAATCACTTTAAGAGAGGTATTGAAATATGGATTTAACAAGAGGAGAGTCTTCAATGGTAGAAGACTTGGAAACCATGGTGGATCAAGATGCCACTGAAGTTAATCTAGAGCTATATTCTAGATAGGGGTTAGAGGGTTTTCCCCCTAGGCTAGTTGCTGGCTATGCTACTTAAACAGATGCTGCACATGAGCATTCAGGACTCCAGTATCTTCTTTGCCAAGAAAATGAAGATAGACTGAGAAATCCAAACTGAGGGCACGGCAAAGAAGAACCAGGTAGCTGATAAAAGAAGACCATGGGAACAATCAGAGATTGCTTTCTAGATAAGGCAGCCTAGTCAGAGGAAGGTTGGAAGTAGAAAATAAAATCATTGAATGGTAGAACGGACGTGTACATAGTCAGGACACCTTGTTGGAGATCAGTGAACTTGAAGAAGTCAAGACAGGGACTAGATGAAGTTCAGGTGAAGCTATATAAGAAATGTTCCTAGAAGGGTGAGTTGTAATAACAACAAAAACGTTTTCCATTGTGCAATGTGACCAAGTAATGGTTTGGCAGGAATTTCTAGGGCACTCTTGTCCTGGGGCAATCTATTGAGGCCCCAAAGTTCTCTGATTCATTCAGGGACTCTGGATCTATGAGTGAGAGGCTCCATTTTCTGTTTAGTAGTCTTCCAAACATATCTCGAGTCTATGTTCTCAAAGTTGACAGGAGAAACCGGTGGGATTCAGACGGGTTCAGAACCCCATGAGTCCTTTCTGTTGTCACTATTCAAGGACTGGGCCAGAGTCATAATCATAGAGTTCTTGTCTACAGATCTAAAAATACTACATTATAGGAGAAAATGATGAGAGAACTAATAACATTTCTTTCTTCTCTAGGAAAAAGAAGAGACTTGAGGAATAGGGAAGGGGAGGGAAGTAGAGAGGAGGATACTATTGTCAGAGAAAGTTTCTTAGGTAAAACAGAGATTACACTTGTTCTCTCTTGCTACAGAGAGTAAAACTTCAGTAGAATGAATAAGTGGAAGTTAAAGAGAGGTAATATTTGCCTCCACTTACAGCTGAGGATAAATAGAATTGGTTGTGTTATAAGGTAAGGAGTCTCCCATCTTTAGAAACATTTAAATAAAAGCTAATTGTCTGGGAGGCCAGAGAGGATATTCCTGCATTGAATGGGAGGGAACAACCCTAAAGTCCCTTCCTACTGTACGATTCTGTGGACTAAAGCTGGTTGATTTAATGCACGGATATGTTATATGCTATGATCCAGGCCCAGAGATTGCACCAGGTTTAAGACAGAGGGGAGGATACCGAAACATTAGAAGATAACCTTACATGGTATAAAAAGAAGTATACAAGGAGTCAAGCAGACAGGATTGTGTCCCAGCTGTGCCACTAACCATCTGGGTGACCTCTGGTAATTCATATACCAGAGGTTCTAGTTGCATAGCTCATCAGCCTTTCTGGGATCTCAGTTTCCTAATGTGTAAGAAGACCCCTTTGGCTGAGAGCTCTTCCAGTGCTAAAATACTGGGATGTCATTGAAACACAGCATAATCTATTAAAGTGGAAGATAGGAAATTTCATTTATGTTTTATAGATATATGTTCAGCTGTGCTAATTAGAACAAGACCCTGAGGCTAAAGAATATTAAACTACATCTAAAAGAAAGGCTATGGACAAGCAAGAATGTTGCTAATTTTCAAAAAATAAAAGTGTAATGCCTAACTCAATAAACCACAAAAGTCTCTGTGCAGGGTCATCTGGCCATTTGTAACCTCATTTTTTCTTGTACAGACCTGTGATTTCACCCATAGCCAGATTTCTGTGGGTGCAAGTCATCCTTGTCTATTCTTTTAGAGGGTTGATTAGGGGACACACAGGTTACTGCTATGGTCACACAGTAAGTGAGGAGATCAAGATTTGAACTCAAGTCTTTCTGGCTTCAAGACTGGACTTCTATCTGTCTCAACACACTCTCTCCCTTGGAACTAATAGAGTAAATATTTATACTCTCTGGACACTAACTTTGGAGGAAGTCAGAATAGATATTAATCCTGATTACCCTAGTATTGTTGAATAATTTGAAACCTAGGGATACAAAGGCAAAAGTGAAACAGGAGTTAGCTTAAGGAATTTACCTTCCATTGAGGAAAACATACACATACATACATACATACATATATATATATATATATATATATATATATATATATATATATACATGTAAATGCAGACACAAAAACGCATGCACATATACAGATGTACACATGTATTAGAAAAATATATGCATATATACACACATTTATAGACACATGTATGTATCTGTATATGCCAAGTAATTTGGGGGTGGGGTGGAAAGGGCTCCTTTCTTCTGGAGATAAGGAAAGATTATATGTAGAAGGCTGCAGAGATACTAAGTATCAGAGAGGAGGTGGTTGGATACAAAGCTGAAGTTCAGATTACTGGTTCCCAAATGTGTGTTACGTGTATGTTGTATATATTTTTACTTGGACTTGTTGTTTCCCCATTAGAATGTGGTTGTGTTGGTTAGAATTGTTTCATTCTTTGTATTTAAATCCTCATTGGCTAGCACAGTATTTAGCACGTAGCTGGCATGTAATAAATACTTGCTTATGGATTGATTGGTTTTGGCCCAAGGTTTTCCTGAGGAATTGTGGCTAGATCAGTGCAAATCATTGAATATAAAAAAGAACACGAAACAAGTATCCAATTGGTAGAAAGGAGGGAGGGAGGGAGGGAGGGAGGGAGAGAGAGAGAGAGAGAAAGAGAGAGAGAGAGAGAGAGAGAGAGAGAGGGAGAGAGAGAGAGAGAGAGAGAGAGAGAGAGAGAGAGATGATTGATAGCTTGATAAGTAATGAAGATAAAGAGATGATAAAGATTAGAGAGATAACTAAATGATTGAGACACATAAATGATTGTCTGAAAAGCAATTATATATTTACATATATATATATTATATGTGCATGTTAAAGAGTAGATATATAGATGATTGAGAGATAATGGATACTGGCTTGATAGGTGATAGAGATAGAGAAATGATAAAGGATAGATAGAGTAGGGTACATTTCACCCCACTACTGGCACCAGTGCCAGGGAATCCATTCAACTCAAACCCACTCAAATCGATTCAACTATATTCAGCCAACATATAAAGCACCCATATGTATTAGGCACTGAGGGTACACTGGTCAAAGAATCACAGAATTTCTGAACTATTAGGGACCTTGGAAGTCATGTGATCCAGCCCATATCTGAGAATGAATACTATCTACTTGGAGCATGCTTAATAAAGGTTCGTTTAGCCTCTGTTTGAAGACTTCCACTCAGGGAGAACTCACCACCTTCACATAGCAGACCATCCACTTTTGGACAACTCTAATTATTAAGGAAATCTTTCCTAAATTTGCCTCTTTGCAAGTTTCATCCTTTGCTCCTTGTTCTGTCCTCTGGGGTCAAAGAGGACAAGTGTTATCCCTCTTCCAGGTGACAATCCTACAGATACTTGAAGGAAGCTATGAGGTCTCTCAGTAAATCTCTTCTTTAAAGTGAACATTCCCACTTCTTTCAACTCTTCTTCACATGGCATGAGAGGACTGCCTATCTACCCCTGGAACCTCTCTGTACCTATCTATTGTTTAGTCATTTCATTTGTGTCCAGTTCTTTGTGACCCTATTTGGGTTTTTTTTGGCAGATACTAGAGTAGTTTGCATTTCCTTCTCCAGCTCATTTTACAGATGAGGAGAGGCAGAGTTAAGTGACTTGCTCATTGTCACACAGCTAATAAATGTCAGAGGCCAGATTTAGGTTTAGGAAGATGAATCTTCCTGACTTCAGGACTGGCACTATCCACTGCACCACCTAACAGCCCCCATACCTGCCCTTACATCCTAGTAAGAATGGTAAGACATGGACATAAATAAGCAAGATGCAAAAAAATATGACAAGGGAAAAGGACAAGGTGCTAGGAAAATTTGGGGGGTGGTGTAATAGATGGCAATAGGAGAGGGGAGGGGAAGGGACAAATTGAGGAAGTCTTCAAGGAAGAGGTAGCCTTTGAGCCTTGAAGGAAGAAAAGGATTTCTGCAGAGCAGACTGGAAGGAATGCATTCCTTGCATAGGCTCTTTGCTAGTATAGTGAAAAGCTAGAGGCTTTTTCAAATGCACATTCTAAGGTAATCAAATTCTGGTAACTTTGGAATACACCATTCAAGAATAAGCTGGATAGAGATACATCCTAAGGGCGATGCAGTACCTTTGGTAATCCTAATACCTTGCACTTTCATATTACCTCCCAACTACTCTGTGGATGTCTTGAATGCACTTAGTTATTTGCTTGGTGTTTCTTCTACTCCTTAAGGGCTCAGATTGTCTCTTTCCTTTCTTTATATCCCCTTTGTTTAGCACCTTAGCTGGCATTTAAGAAATGTTTGTAGCCTGACTGGTGGTGCTCCAGGTTTACATTTACACATTCATCTCACTCTAGCTTTTTCTGTAAATACTAAATTGTAACTGTTTCTCTTTTACCCAGGAACCTTGAGAATCTTCCCTTCCCAGTTTGATTTTTTTTTTTATTAAAGGGGCCATCCCTTGAGTAACTACTTAAAGAGGTCTGTTCACTGAATGGGTATATCTCCCTCAAAGTGAGAATGTGATAAAACCTTAGCCTAAAAGGTCCAGGGTCTCCCATTGCATCCTGGGTCATCTCCATTCATCCTGATGAATATCTGGCCACTGGACCCAGATGGCTCAGGAGAAGAAAGTGAGGTTAGTGACCTTGCACAGCCCTCCCTCACTCAAATCAAAGTCACCTGGAAGTCATGTCATCATCTTGATGTCATGAACCTCTTTGGGAAAGGACAAACACAACAACAACCAGCTTTTTCTGTATTTATGTTCCTCCTCCTTGCTGGAGGAGGGACCTAATCTGTTCAGATTTCCTCATGTGTGAAATAAGGGGCTTTGACTAGTATATAATCCTTAAGGTTTCCTTTACCTTTCAAGCCTATAAAATTGATGGAGGCAGGAGACTATGGGACAAAAATGGGGAAAAGGTAAGTAATGAAGAGGGGAAGCATGAACTAGCACCAGAAAAGTATATTGGAGTTAGATGGTGAGTGACCTTAAAGGTTATACTGAGTAGTGTGTATTTTATTCTGTACACAACAGAGAACCACTGAAGGTTTTGACCAGAGTAATGACATGGTGAAGCTTGCACATTAGGAAGATTAATTAGGACCAGAAATGGCCTTAGAGATTACCTAATACAACCTTCTATTTTTATAGCTTAGGAAACTGATGAGATCATTTAAACATTTTGCCCAAAACCAAAGTATTGGTTAATGGACCTAGAACCTCAGTATCCCAATTCCCAGGTCCATGCTTTCTTTACCATGCTACCATGTTGAAAGGATTTCTTGACTTTTTCCACCTATAAATCCAGTCAACTTTAACTACCTCGTTTTCAGGAAATTGGGTTTAGAGTTACGTTGCTTCTTGAGTTGGGTGTGATTGTTTGCCCTAAGAAGTGTCTATCCATCGGTTTGTAGCCATTGAAGACAACATCTCTGGCTACCTAAGGACTCGTAATTTATTGCCCACAAGCTTCATCCAGCATGGAAACAAATAACTGTTATTGGCTAAGAAAAACAACACTTCAAAGTCTGGAGCCTCAGAGGCATAGATGAAGTTAGGGTTGATGTGCCTATAGAAGCAAGATCAAATAAGTCTCGACTACACCACCCCAAACATGCACACACACAAACACAAACACACAAATACACAGACACATACATGCACACATATACACAATACACACACACACACACATACACTGAAGGAAGTGGTATGTTGCTGAAGCAGACAGATGGTGGAGATGAAGAATTTGCTGTCCTCTTGTGCCTCTTTCCTCTGGATCCCACTGAGACAGGAGCCACTGTGTTGGCGGTGGCAGTCTCTTTTGCAAAACGCCTGCCTGCCACAGGAACGTAGGAGAATTTTTGTGGATTTGTTTTGCATTTTTTTAAAAAGAGCTGTCAGCCTCAAGTTTGCTTTCAATTTTGAGATCTCCACTGGCAGAGTGCTAGCTTGGAAAGCTAGGGAAAATTTACTTACCATCAGTCATAACCACTCATACACTCCCTCATTCTGTTTTCTCATTCAATTCAAAGTGGCGACCTGCTGAGGACACAAAGTTCTCCTTTCTGGTAGTAAGAACACCCATAGCCCCAAAGGTTCTTCGGGAAAAGATGTTGATCTTGACTGAAAGCTCTTAAAAGATTCTTGGAGTAGACTGGTCCACTCACTGCCCATGGAAATAGCCATTCCTAGCAAGGGAAAATGACCCAGGGTAAAATATATTGTTTCCTTCCCTTATCTTTATACATTTGATCCTGGTGAAATCAGGTTGAAATGATTATCAAGGATAAATTTAAAGAAGAAAAGAAGAGACAAAAGGACAGCCAAAGTAGGATGTGTGGAAGGCAGAAAGGTAACCCATGCCAGCCTGTTTAACCCTTTCGATGGTTGAGGAGTATGTAGGAGGTTTAATAATAACAGTGATGAGAACAACAATTAACATTTATATAGCATTTACTGTATTCCAGGCACTATATTAAGTGCTTTACAAGTATTTTTATTATTGCCATTTAACAGATGGGGAAACTGAGGCAAAGAGGTCACACAACTAGTAAATGTCTGAGACCAGATTTGAACTTAGATCTTTCTGACTCCAGGCCCAGTGCTCTAGCCACTGTACCACCTAGTTACCTCTAATAATAATACCTAACATTTATATAGTACTTACTATTCAGTAAATTACTATGTAGTAAATTTATCATGTAGTAAATCATGTAGTAAACAACTACAAAGCAAAGCCAATTTTCTTCTGTGTTATGCTTTCACCCTGAGGGCATTTCAGGGTCTCATAGGATCATAGATTTAGAACTAGAAGCAAACTTAGAAGTCATGGAGTTCAACCACCTCATTTTACAGATGAGGAAACTAAGGACTAGTGAGGTAAATTCCCTAGCAGAAGGGTTGCAGAACAAATTTTAGTAATGGCAGTATAGCCTATAACTTCCCAACCTGACTGCTTTGAGGGACAGTAACTCTCCTTATTCCCCCACGTAACCTCTCCTGACTTATTTATACATGGCTCCTCTTCTTACACTCAAATTGGAAAAACTAGATAGACACAGGAATCATTTAAATTCTATAGAACTAAGCCCATGCTTTCTCTACCATGTCTCCCTGTTGGAAGGATTTCTTGACTTTTTCCACCGGTAAATTCAGCTTAAGGAATTCCCTTTTTTCCTGAGCTGGAAACCTGTCTTCCTCATTCATGAAGATCTTTCCAGCCTTTCCCCTATCTGTTGGTTGTCACTGCCTCTTGAAATGACTTTATACATACTTTTTACCGATTTATGTGTAAGCATGTTCTAAACACCCAATGAAATGTGAACTCCTTGAGAACAGGGGCAGTAAACTTCTATTTGCTTCTTAAACATCTAGCATAGTGCCTTACATACAGTGGATGTTTTAATGTTATTTTTAAGTCTCCTTTCTATCTGTAGAACATTCTCTCCCTACCTTGTCCCCTCAGTCGATGGGTGCCCTGCTTCATAAATCTTCCCCAGCCTCATTGTGCCTGCTCCTTACCTTACCTGAGTTCCTCTTGCTGGAGTGGGAACAGAGCATGTGGGGGAAGGGCTGGGAGAAAGGAATGAACAGTGGTGAAATATGTGAGGGGATGGGGACGGGAAAGGAGAGAAAACTTGCCTTACTACCACTGTGATGAAAATGCCCTTCAGTTACCTTATTGTGTGAAGAGGCAGGATGATTGAAAAAGGAAGGCAGGGAGTCTGACCTGACCTGCCTGTAAGGTAAATATACCTTCCTTCAGCCTCCTCATCATAAAATCATTGAAGTTCAGTATCAGAAGAGACCTCAGAGGCCATGTAATCCAACTAGTACATGAGAAAGAATTTCCTCTATTATACCTCCCTCGCTTCCCCACCTAAGTGTGGGCTTTCAGTCTCCGCTGAAAAGCCTCCACAGGCAGAATCCTTCTGGGGGAGGGAGAGAGAGAGAGAGAGAGAGAGAGAGAGAGAGAGAGAGAGAGACAGAGAGACAGAGAGACAGAGAGACAGAGAGAGACAGGCAGAGACAGAGAGAGAGAGAGAGAGTGTGTTAAGGCAAAAGTATTCTCAAGTGTAGAGTAATTTGGAATACATAGAACCTGGAGCTCTGACTAGAGAGACAGAAAAGAGAGAAATTCAGAGACAGTATGGATATGGAGGTAGTGTGGCATAATGAATAGGAGCCAGAGTCAAACTTGAGGCCAAAAAGAATTGTGTTTAAATTCTGCCTTTATCTAATACCATATGACTTATTCAAGCTCATCTTACAGATGAAGAGTTGAGGCAAACAGGGTTAAGTGACTTGCCGAGGGTCACACAACTAGTAAGTATTTGAGGCTGGATTTGAACCCAGGAAGATGAGTCTTCCTGACTTCAGGCATGGCAGCCTACCCATTGTGCCACCTGGCTGCCCAGTTATTGGCATTGTTGTGAGTCTAAAATGAGAGGAAAGTACTTTGTAAACCTCGAAGCACTATATAAATGCTAACTACTATTCAATGCTTTGTTTTGCAAAGGGTTGTACATAGATTGCATCATTTGAATCTTATACAAATCCTTCTCCTAATCTGCTTCCTATTGGCACCCTTAGAAAACTCAGCCTTAGGAGCTCCCCACCCCTACCCCAGTGATGTCTCCCTGCCTAGGATGTTAGAGGACCTGGGTTGTAATCCTAGCACCACATAACCTTAGATAAGTCATTTCACCTCTCTGCATCTCTATTTGCTTGACTCTTAAAATGAGGGGGATAAGACTGGATAATCTTGAAGTCCTTTCTACCTTTATTCGAGCCTATGAACTAAGTTCTATGATTTTTTTCCTATTGACAACTTCATGTGAGCGCAGAACTCATAGGCCCTACGCGTGCCAGCTAATATCTTCCCAGAATGGAAGCTTCAATAGTCCCTGAGTGATTTGTATAGTATCTTTAATAACCACATGTACTTTGTCAATAGCCTTTCATTCCAACCCTATAGGACTGCCCATCCTGTCTTTCTGGGGGGAATGAGTCAACAGGTCAAAGATGAATTAATTCATCTGACCCTGATCCTCTGTCTGCAGGTCCTCCCACTTGGATGGCAGTCTGCTGACTTCTGAATGTATGTCCTGAAGTTGTACCAGGTTAGTGGAACCTATGAAATTTTGTCCTTATTGGTCACCACAAAATTATCTGATGATAGTAGTATGTGGACTGGTGAATATGGTAGGAGGGCTGTATGCTTTTTTCTAATGTCAGGCATTTACTCAATGTGGCAATATCCATAAACCAACGTGGGGGATGAGTAGAAAACCAGCACAGAGAAGCATCCACTTCCTTTCAAAGTAGCCTAAGATCTGAAGCCAGATGACCTAGTTTGAAATGCCCATTTTTCTGCTTACTAATATGTGACCTTGGCTTAGCCACTTATCATCTCTAGGACTCAGTTTCCTTGTTTGTAAAATAAGGACTGAGCTAGGTGATTTCTAAGATCCCTTCTAGCCACAAGTGTGCTGGTAAAATGTTTAATTGACTCTCCAAATATAGATCCATATGTGTATAGATACACCCACCCATATATATGCACACACAGGCACACACATGTATATATGTATACATATGTATGTCTATATAGGTGACTGTGTGAATAACATTTATAAAGCATTAGATATTCTATAACGTATATATGTTTATATGTACATGTATAGACATTATGCATATATGCACATCTACACATGATATACTTCTAAATTTAATCTGTTATTAATATTTCCTCCTCTTTCTCAAGTCTCAGCAATCAACAAAACAATAAATCAGACCCTGATTTGTAACACCTCTGTTTCTAGCTCTAAATCTATGATCTGTCTCTAGTTTAATGTCCATGTATGTCAAAAGCATTCCAGATTCTTGTGACTAAAGAATGATTGGATACCAGATCCCTCCAGGTAGTGACTCCATGCTTGAATTATCACCTTGATGGCTCATACCTAAATGGCATCATTTTACTCTGCCACGGAAAACTCTCCTAAAAAATAGGCTCAAGGTCAATGGGAGGAAAGGAAGAGGGAATGGAAAGAAAAAAGTTCTGACTTAATATAAGATGACTAATTGTTCTGGCACCTGAAGTATCTGTTTATTACCATGTATAGCAGGTCCTAGTACGTCTCTAAAGTGACCAAGTTTAATGAAGGCTTAAGCTCCCTACATGAAAGCACTACAGCAGTTCTCAGTGGATACTATAAGATATCTATGTTCAGAATATTCAGGGCTGAGAAATTACTGGGAAATGTGAGATGCAAATTTAGAGCAGGAAGAATCTTTAAAGGTACTGTAGTCTTCTCATGTATACAGATAAGGAGACCGAGACTGAGTTCAAAGGACTTGTCCAAGGTCCTCCTAGTAGCAAATGACAGAGTTGGAAATCTAACCTATGCCCTCTAATTCCAAATGCCACACTAATTCTTAAAGGGGAGGGTAAGGAGGTAAAGTAGTAATAATAGCCTACAGTTCCTAATGTGTTTTTTTTTCCTTCTGCAAGTCCATGGTGGCTGTATGTTGCAGCATCATTTCTACATTTTTTAGGGAGGATGGTCTGTATTTTAATCCATCCCTATTTTGAGCCTATCGTGTACTGCAGGAATTTTTTTTCTCTTCCTTCTCAACCTGGCATTTCTCTAACTTTGCAAGTCAATGATGGGTTGTGCAGGCTCTGGAAGAATGGTTGTGCCCAAGTGGTACACTGGCTGAGATCCCAAAAGTAAATTAAAATAATGGTTATGTAGACTATTATCACTTAGTGTAGCGTATCATGAACACTAGAACTTGTAAACTTTTAGAGTATTTGTGCACAGTCCACAGATTATTGCATGACACCCAAATTGTCTCCTTGGTTGGTCTGAAATGGTATTTTCCATCCATCCTCTTTATGACTCTGATTGAGACCATAGGCCCCTTGAAGATCAAATTTCAAAATTTGCTAGTTGAAGATCGGAATCAGGGTGATGGGATCCTTTGGATCAGGATCCTGAGCCTAAATCCATTTCATAGCATTGAGAACCCAGCCATTATGGTACATATGCAGCTCTCATTATTATTTTTCCAAACAAGAGATGGGAGGAGGCAGTTGAAGAGGCTGAGGTAAGATGAAGTTTTGTCTAGGTCTTTGTTTTCCTCCTCTTGTGTACTGTAATCAAATCACTGAGTATCAAGACTGAATTGAACCATGAAGTCCTAAAGCAAAAATGAGGGCAATAGTCCCACTTCTGGGTGCAACGTATGGCATGGGATTGCTAGTTTTGTAGTGGTATCATAGGTATACATGTGGAGCATGTACAAAGTAGGGGGAAATGAAGAGAAAAGGCCAATGGCAATGGTTTTCATGAGTGTGCACACCTCTGGTCCATAGTCTTGTACGACAATGAATGAGACAACTTCTGGTCTGGGTAAGGACTTCTGGCAATTGAGCCCACAGTTTCCTCCTCTATAATTCTAATAACAGTTAGCAAATATGAACCTGACTACCCTGAGGTTCAAGCATTGTCCAGGCTTTAAATATAGGAATCACAACAATGGTCATGAGAAACTTCTTCTCCTGAGACTATAGTAGTTTGGGTTTTATGAATTACTGAACTCAATTATATGAATCATTCATGAATAGTATCTATAGCTTCAGGGCTCATTAAGGGCTATAGGACCTATTCCATATTCCATATTCAGAAAATTTTGTCAAAACTTATGTTCACACAGGCTTTAACTTGGATTACTTGACACCTGGAATATTCAAGGTGGAAGATGGGGGTGTGCAATAACAGATGGAACAAAAATCTGGCTTGATTAGAAGTGGAAGGAAATGGAGAAAGAGGAGGAAGATAAGGAAGAGAAGGAGGAAGAGTGTTTGATTATAAGAAGGGTCACATGCTTCTCCTGGCTGCCTGTATATCCCTTGATAGTGTCATAATAAATCTGACCAGTAGTTGAAGCAGGTCTTGATCTGGATGCCTGTTTAATGAGATCAGATTTGAGCCTCTACTACTTCAGTCCAGGTTAATTCATCTCCCACTAGGTTCCATAGCCTTTTGACAAATTGCTTGGTCAACACAATCTGATTTCAGTTATATCTGATGATGACCCAGAATGTATTAGTGTATTTTACCAATTCTCCCTTCCTCCACATCTCTTCTTGGAAGGAGCATATCCTCTGGTTGATTGTCTTTGTATGAAATAGGTCATCACAAGATTCCTGTAGTTAGGGCACTCTTGGAAGTTGCTAGGAGTTAGATTCTTCCTCAAAAGGAAGATTGTGACCAAATGGTCAACCTAATGGATTGGGAGGCCATTGATAGATTTTGAAAAAGTCACCTTTGTGTTCCAAGACAAAGAAGACTCACTGTTAACCACACTCTCCAGTTCTAGGCAATCAAGGAGCTTTGGGGTATCTCCTGACATTGGTAATCAGTAGAATAGAGGCGTTAGGAGTCAAGTCCCTGGGTGTTTAACCTGACATGTAGAGAGGAGTATGAGCATCCGAATATTGAGTGGTATTTCGAGTGACTTTGGAAATGGAAAGAATTATTTGTTAATGAGACTGTGCAACTTGAGAAACTCTTAATTGTTGTGAGTCATTATTTTTTGGGCCCTGTTCTAATGTAGATTCTTGGCTAATTTAAAGTTTCTTTTCAGAATTTGAATATAGATCTTTAGAAGTTTTGGGTGCTCCCTCTGGGATGGACCTCAATTTTAAGGATTGTGTGGGTGATTGAAAATTAAAGCAATATATGGGGTAGATACCTCTGCTTTTCATCTAGTCAGGGAAATTGAGTGCATGTGGCCATCAAGCTAAATGGAATATTTCAATCACTTGGAGATTGTAATATCAAAGCCCTGACAGATGTTAGATGGATGACTGACACAGTTCTGAGCCCTCTATAGTCTCTATATGGAAAAATAAAATGTTCAGGAGAAGGAGGTCTAAATGTACTAAGAGTCAGAACTTTAGAGAGTGTGTGGGAATGTCAATGATGAAAAGTCCCTTGGCACAGTCAGGGTAGAACTTCTAGTAGTGGTCAGTTACAAACAATTTCAACGGGGTGATCAACTCAGGGAGGCCCAGAAAATTACTCTAGGAAGCTTATCGAGTTGCCAGATCTATCCATATGGGTATGGAAAGTCTGATCCCAAAGCCAGGAGCTTTCCTCTCACAAGATAGCAAACTTACCTTTGAAGGTAACAGTCGCAATCACTACCTGGATCAGTTCTTGTTTAAGGGTAGTACTGTAGGTCCAGTTGTACTCATACATGTATTTTCTTCATTTTCAGTGTCTTTCCATTGCCTAAAAACTAAAGACCAAATTCATTAGCTTCATAGTCAAGGTCTTCCATAAGCTTGTCTCAGTCTACCTTTCTAACCTTAACTCCCACTAGTTCCATAAACAAACCCTCCATTCTAGTCAAATTCTATGGTTCTGTGATTTCAAGATATTTCCACACTTGTCCATGCCCTCCCATATATTTGCCACAAAGTGTGCACCTAGTATTCTATGGGCCTTCCTCACATTCTTTTGACAGTAGATAGATACTATTACCTTAATTACCATCCTTATAATATGCCTTGAGCTTCCTCATTTCTGTGAACTTTAGCTGACAATACTTCTTGTGCTTAGAATACCCTTATCTTGAACCTATATCTCCACTTCTTGAAATAATATCTATTCTTTAAGACCCAAATCAGATGCTACCTCTTCCATGAAGCTTTGGCTGATCCTCCCAGCCTTTGGTGAACTCTCCAATATGACTTATTAGCTATCACACTCATAGAACGCTTACCAAATGATGCCTCTGTTATAGTTATTTGCATAGTGTATCTCTCTTTTACAAATTCTAATCACCTTGAGAGCACAAAGTAGGTCTAATTCATCCTTTTATCCTCCTTAACACCTAGTACTATAACTAGTAGTTTCTGCTTGTGGAATGAATGAAAAAGAAAAGTTAACTATCCTCTCATTTACTCACTAAATAAATATGGATCTCTACCTGGAAAGATTAGAAAAAGATGATGACTGAGGATATGTTATCATCAATGTATGTTTTTTTGAGGGAGAATATTCTGATACTAATAACTCACATTTATAGAGGCAGTGTGGTATAGTAGATTGAGGGTTGGTTCTGGAACAAAGGAGACTGGGGTTCAGGTCCCACCTCTGACATAAATTGGCAATATGATCCTGGGCTAATCAATTCACCTTTCCTTCCTCTACAATTGAAAGTTTTAAAGAAGGTAATGACTTGCATTTCGTTGGGGGAGTTTCCTCATCTTGTAATATCCCTATACCAAAAAAAATCACAAATCTAGTACTGTCCCTTTAAAGTTTGTAAGCTACTGTATACATACTATTTCACTTGTTCCTCATAATGACTCTGTATGGTAGGTATTTCAAGATTATTATTATGCCTATTGAACACATAGGGAAAGGGAGTCACTGAAGAGTGAAGTGACTTGCTTGTTGTCACATAGATAAAAATGGTCAGTCAGAATTCAGACCCAGGTTTTCTTGACTCCAAGTCTAGCACTCTAACTATGATATCACATTGCTTGAGGGATCTGGGGACTATTTGGCACTGAAATACTTCAGTCAAGACCAGTTATGGGGTAGGAGGGCAGAGTTGGGGATTAACTTGACAACAGGAAGGAGAGTAAAGAGATCCCTTTGGCAGAAAAAAAAAAAAGAAAATTGGAAGAACCCTACCATGGACAGCTCCTTTGAAATTTGAGCATCCTCTGGTATGTGGACTAGCCTGCAACTTGGCTCTGGGAATTGAGCATTCCTAACCCTTTCTTCCTCACATTCAGTTACCAGATGACACACTAATTGCCATCCTGGCTCTCATTTAAATTCCTCTCATTGGCAAGTGCAGAGAAGGTGACAAAATCCCTACAGGATTTCTGTTTGTTTTAATTTTAGCCCAGCTCCAGGGATCTCCTCATTAAGCCACATCACCAGAGCCATGAGAGGACAGATCTCTTTAGCCAGAATCTGTAAACAGAAGGTGTTAGCAGCTCATCTCCTGTCTGCTATATGGAGTCTATTTTGCTCCTTTAGATGTTTTATCCATCTACTGTGCCTACAGCGGCTTATTAATCTTCCTCTATTCTTACTGTAGCTCGTCCATCTAGGTAATACTTTCTGTCTATCTGCCGATGTCATTTTCATATTCTATCCATTTGCCTATTTACACTGTTTATATTCTTTGCCTACTCTATTTTATGAGCCTTCCCCACTGCTACATCCATCCTGTTGATATTCTTGCCTATTTATATTTCCCAGCCATGCCTATATTCCCCCCTCCTTTTTAATCTGTTTATCAATCTTGTTTACTTTCTCTATCAGTCCCTTCATCTTGCTATTATCTAGTTATCTATCTGGTTAAATCACCTCTCTCTCTCTCTCTCTCTCTCTCTCTCTCCCCCTCTCCCTCTCCAGCTATCACTGGAATCCCATCTGAGTATTTTTGACAAGGCTGCTTCCCAGTCCATATTAACAAGCAGGTCCCTAGGCTCTCTCAGGGGACTAGACCACTCAGCCACATCCACAGAGAGAGTCCTCTGTTCTCCTGCAAGCTGGAATACACTCTTGATCACCTGAGTAGACACAGGGAACACACTTGTGTTGATTTTCCCCAAAAGTCACTTATATTTGTTTTGGGGATAGAATATTTGACACTTGAGGCAATAGATGCTATGCTTCTTATACCTGGAGTAATGTTGAGGGCATCTTACTGCCAGAGAGAAAAACTGTATGATAAATGGGTGTTATTTTTGTCCAGTGGCACCAGTAGCTCCCATTAACAGAAGAGAACAGTAGGAGAGGCATTGTGGGAGAATGACTAGAAGGTTGAACCTAGAGTTTGGGAGATCTGCATTCAGATCCCACTCTGAGATGTGTGACCATGCAAGAATTACTTTACCTCTCTGAGTCTCAGTTTTCTTATCTGTAAAATGGAGTTAATCATACTTTTAGTAACCATTTCATAGTTATTGTGAGGATCCAATAAGATAGTATTCGCAAAACACTTTGCAAACTCTAAGATGTCATATAAATGACAAGGGTTATTGCCAAAAGGTAAGCCAAGCTGGGTTTTCATTTTTGCCATGGATAATTCAGAGTGAGTAAATCTTATATGGATAACAAAGAGTTGACTATTAAGGTATGTGATGAGATGGTGATGATGATGAATAATCAAGCATATGTTATATGTTTTATATATGTTATATGTTTTATAATTCTTATCTCGTTTGACCCTTACAACAACCGGAAAGGTAGACACTATTATAATGCCCATTTTACAGATAATAAAACTGAGGCAAATGCTGACTTGCCCAGAGTGACACAACTAGTCAGTGTCTGAGGTGAGACTTATGAATCCAGGCTGTGCCCACCAGTGACTATACCCTCTAGCTGCCCACTTAACATCTCTGAAGTTGATTAACACAGGATAAGGAGGCCATTTGTATACTCTGACTGATTGGCCCAGAGATCACTTTCTCTTAGACCACTGGGTGTTACCTTTAAGTAGATGGCCCTGTATTAGAATATAGGGAAAGAAGGTTAAAAAAAAAAGCCAATTTCCCAGACAAGGAATGAGGAGATATTAGCTGAACCCCATGAACAAAGCTAAAACTCTTCAGGGAATCCTCACTGCCTACAAAACAAAGTGCAAACTTCTGAGATATTCAAGGCTCTTTATCATGTATTCCTACCTACTTCTCTGGCTTTATCTCCTCCCATTCCCCTGTAGAGGCCCCTGGCACAAATAATCTGTCCCTGCCCACACCATGAGAATTTTGGCTTCCACAGCCTCACTCTCCTCCCTCTTGCCTTGGAAGCCTTCTTGTTTTCTCTCTATTTGTCAGTATCATCTTCCTTCCAGGCCCAGATCAAATTCTTCTTCCATCTTGAAGTCTTCCCCAACTTCCTCTCACTTCAGTAATCTCTTCTCCCCTTTCTGAACTCATCGTTACTGAGTTTATGGACTTAATCCACTCTACCACAGCACAGGCTGTCTGGTCTTGCCATTTAATTATTTTTTATGTTTCATTTATTTTATTTTTAATTTATAAAATAAAACAAGCATTTCTATAACATAGGATAATAAAAAAATAAATGATTGCTCATGAAACTACAAGTCTATTATATACAGCTTGCTATCCCTGTTATTGCTATTTATGATGCCTCTCATGACTCCTCCACTAGAGGACCAGCCCCTCAAGATCAGGAGCAATGTTTGTATGTCTCTGCACCCCTCACACACACAACCATACAATCATGCCCCAATAAATTATACATGCTCAGTGTTCACCATATGGTTAGGTTCTTAGCCTAAGTAGGTGACCACCACCTGATCAAAGAGAGATTCCCTGGATCTAGAGACTGAGGATCAGAACATGGACCTCTGGAGAACGAGGGCTAAAGGAAATACTGGTTGTATTTTCCCCTTCCTCTCTTAGCTTTTGAAACACTCTTAGACTGACTGTGCAACTCAGTCTTTTATAGGAAAAATAGGAGAGATGTTGCCAAGTTGTCTGAAGCCCCCAGCCCAGGGGCAATAGATCCTGTCACAGAAAAGTAATTTCTTTTTAAACTTCTCTCCAGTGAAATCACACTGTTGTATGCAGCCTGCCAGCCAGTGCCAGTATTGCCATCTTGCCACCGCAGTGCCGGGGAATAAAGGAAAATGCTTAGCATTAAATTTCATGTAAATCAGACTTTATTTGCTCTGGTGACAGGTTATTACCTTCTGCAGGGAAAGAGGAAAAAAATTGCTGCTGGTTGGAGATGCAATTTCCCCAAATGGGGAAGTAACCAATGACAGCATGAAGCAGCATGGGCATAGAAGTCAGAGCTCTTGGTCTTATACTTCTCATCCTTCTGTCACCCTTTCTTCCCTTTCATGTACCACTATAACTAGAATCAGTACCTTCACACCCCTGCTCCATTGTTGGTTTCTTCACACCCCCTCACTTGAAAATCATCTCTCATGTCTGTTGTTGTTCTGTGTTTTCTCAGTCATGTCTGACTCTTCATGAGTACATTTGGCAAAGATACTGGAGTGGTTTGCCAGTTACTTCTCCAGCTCATTTTACAGGTTAGGAAACTGAGGCAAACAGGGTTAAGTAACTTGTCCAGGGTCAGACAGTAAGTTTCTGAGGCCAGATTTGAATTCAGTAAGAGTCTTTTTGATTCAAGGCCCAATACTCTATCTACTGCACCACCTAGCTACCCATGTCTTTACATTCTAAATTAAACTGGGTATCTGTGGTCATGCAAAGGAATGTAGTATCTCTGCCATTTACTACTCATGTGAGAAGATTAAAAAGTGATGGGTCTGGAGTCAGGAACATCTAAGTTCAAAATCTGCCTCAGGCATTTATAAACTTTGTGACCCTGAGCAAGTCACTTAACCTCTATTTGGTTTAGATTCTGCAGTGGGACTGAACTAAATGACCTCTAAGGTCCTTTCTTCCCTCTTTGATTTTGAATGTCATTTGATCTCTTTAGGCTATGGTTTTCTCTTTTATAAAGGGAGAGGATTGGGCCAGATGTGCTCTAAGTTCTTCATCAGCTCTTTATCTATGATCCCACAATTCCCTGAACATAACTCATTCACTCCTGCCTCCAGGCTTTTGCTCATAACATTTCCTCCTCTTGAAAGTTTTTCCCCCACTTCTTTTATGATTCACTATGATTTTTGAATCCTATTCACACTTAAGGCCCAGTTCAAAGCCTCCTTCACGTTACCTTCCCTGAGGAGCCTACTTTTACAGTTACCTCTTTATGTATATGTATCCTATTTCCCCTATGCTCTAGGTTGTTCTATGACAAGACCATGTTTTATCTTTATGTACTACACCTTCATCCTGTCCCCTACATATCCCAGTACTTTCCAGACACATATTCTCAGAGGGCATCCAGCAAGCCTATATTTGTTCCTTCTAAATCATCCCTAAAGTATGTTCATCTAGAAGAGGCTGACTTCAGAAAAACCTGGAAAGATTTATAAGAACTGATGCTGAGTGAAGTAAACAGAACCAGGAGAATGTTGTACACAGTAAAAGCCACAGTATGTAATGACTGACTTTGATAGACATAGTCTTTCTCAGCAATGCAAGGACCAAAAACAATTCCAAAGGACTCAAGGTGGAAAATGCCATCCACATCCAGAGAAAGAACTAGGTAGTCTGAATGCAGAGTGAAAGACTCTTTTCTTTTCTTTTCTTTTTTCTCATGGTTTCCTCCATTCATTGGGAGGTTCAATGTTTAATAATATGTTTAATAGGAACATATATGTAAAGCCTATATCAGATTTCATGCCATCTTGGGGAGGAGGAGGGGAGAGAGGGGGGAGAAAATTTAGAACTTATGGAAGTGAATGTTGAAAACTAAAAATAAATTAACTTTAAAAAGAATGTTCATTCAGTCACAACTTGAAGTCTTCTAGCATTGGTAAGTTCAGTACTTTCTGAATAGAACACTACATACTGAGCCTGCCTTAATTATTAGAAATTATATTTTATATTGAACCAAAATCTAACTTCTGTTTCCACTCCTTGGTCTAATCCTTCTATAGCATTATTCATCATAGACTTGTACATTCAGAGCTAGAGAGTCAAAATCATCTCGTTCAACTCCCTAATTTGACAGATAAAGGAACCAGTGACTAGAAAGGTTGAGTGCTTTGTTTGAAATCATACAGGTTGTATGTCAGTGACTCAGCTGGAATTTAAACCTATTTCATCTGACACCAAATTCAATGCTCTTTCCCAAGCTCCTCACCTAGCAGTACTTTGTCTACAGTGTTATTGTTGTCCAGTCATCTTTTCAGTCAAGTCTGACTCTTCATGACTCCATTTGGGGTTTTCTTGGCAAAGAAACTGGAGTGGTTCACCTATGATAAGTATTTGTTAAGCATCTCATCAACTGTCAAAGCTAAAAAGGACCTTAGAGTTCAGCTAGTCTAAGCTACCCATTTTATAGATGATAAGCATGAGATTCAAAGTGATTATACAAAGTCACATAGGAAGCAGTTACAGAAGTGAGACTAAAATCTACCTCTTTTGATGCCTAATTTCCATTCTCTTACTATTAAACCATGCTGCCAGTATTTTCTAACTCAAGTTTGATCGAACAGTAAATGTTGAGGCAACAAACACATATTGCATGTTAAATGCTAAGAAACCAGCAGCAAGACAAAACCTTTAATTAAAAAGGAGAGCATATGATGGGGTTGGAGGCATGATCAGCATCTGGGGGATGGAATCAAAGTTTGGGTGAATCCGCTTAGGTTGTGGTAGCCTAATTGAAAGCATGATCAGGGTTTGGGGAATGAGATCAGAAATCAGGAGCATGATCAGGTTTAAAAGCATGGTATCAGGGTTGAGGCACACTCAAAGTTTAGGGGTATCAGAATTGAGAATGAATGACTAAGATTTGGAGTATGGTCAAGATTTGGAGACTCAGATTAGGGTTTGAGGACTGAGATCAAGGTTTAGGTGTATAGTCAAGTTTGAGAATATGCGAGTAGGATTAGGGGCTTTGACCAAGTTTAGAGGGTGGGATCAGAGTTTGATGGAAGGGTCTAAGTCAGATCTGAAGTGATGGGATCAGATTTTCATTAAGGAAAGTTTTTATATCTCCAATATCTAGTATAGTGATTCAAATACAATATGTACTTACGAAATGTTTGTATTGACTTGTCATGTTTTAGGGATGTGAGATCAGGTTTAGGATAAAGTCAAGATCTGAAGAGTGGTATTAGTTGTCTGGATCTAGAGTCTAGGGAGGGGATTCTGGATTTGAATGTGTGAAGGATCCTTTTTGGAACATGATCATGCATTAGAGAATGGGATTAGGGTTTGTGAATGGGTCAAGGTTAGAGACAGTTTTCCAAATGATCTCTCTTCCTTCCCCTAAATTCCCCCAACTAGTATACATTGAAGATCCTATCTGATTCTTAACTCTTCCTTACCTGTGATTCCTTACTCAATCTTCTCCATCCTAAACAGGTCATGGGGAAGAGATTTCCTTGGTTTTTCTCTTAACATTTCCAATCCTGAGGTGAGGCTTCCCCAGAGAAAAGACAACAATTCAGAGAAGGGCCACTCAGCTCAGCCTTATTACTGCCACAACAATCCCCTGGACTGGGTGTTTGCCAGGTATACCATCTGTACCCAATGGCCGGTTATCCACACAAGTTGCCAGTTTCTACATCAAAAATTTCCCTTGCCTGAGTGAGCTCAAGCCAAAGCCACAGACTGTATCATACAATACAACAAACTTTGCCAGGGTTACACCTAGTAATTTATGGCCTCCTTTATTAACATTTATCAAGTTTTATAGTCGTTAAGCCTAGAGACTTTGCCCAGTTTGCAGAAAATAACTTGTGGTTCATTATAATGTAGCATTTGCTAAGTCCCTTGTTGGCCTGTCACACTGGATGGGTGCTGCAGCCCACCTACTCACCATTTGGCTCCCTCCATCTTACTTTGTTCAGGTCAGTCAGGCCTCCTCCCTCCAGAGGACAGACAGTCAAGATCTTCATGACTTCTCTACCCTTCCTTCCTCCTATGGTATAGCTAGAATTGCTTATCTGGTTAATGTGCATTTCACAAAACACAGAATACTTACTAGTGATGGGGAGAAGAGAGATTCCAGAACCATCAAGGTTAACGTATTTTGTCTCTGGAAAAGAATAACATATTTTCCAAACTGTCCTATGCCAAGGGCCAAATTCTTCGATTTCTTTGAATTATGGCGCCCATGTTAATGTCATAAAATGGAGAGTGGGCACACAGGATTAAAGGTGCATAGCTATACATAAACAGTGTATCCATATACATATAAACTATATAGAGAGTGAACTCCTCACTATCTATGCTAATTAAGGAACAATTAGTTATCTTTTCAGAATGAATAGTTCAAACTAGTTATATCAGTAAGCACTCCAACATATACAAGGGGGCCTACTACCACAGGTTCTTTGATCTGCTTCTCTAAAAGGAAAGGCAACTTTTCAGGGGTGAATAATCACTTTAATCAAGCACATATATCAATCACCTAGTTCAGGGGACTCAGAACCCTGAACTTCAGAGAAAATACAGAGAAATCAAAGATCAATAGACATGACTTCCTCTGTCTGACCATAATCAATACATATATCACAAATCAACAGATAGTTCCAACTGTTTGACCAAAGTTATCAGAGAGGGAATCACTGACATCTGTGTTTTCAAAGCTGGGGGGCTACTTAGTGGCTTCCCAGAGTCTCTCATCTGGCACACAAACCTGTTTCCAAAAACTAAAGTAAAACCACACCTAAAAGTCTTTATACATTTTTTAAAGTGAGGGAGCATCACATTCCTTGAGAATGAGTGCCTCATTAACAAAAGGTGTGGACCTTCCTACAAATTTTCCCAGGCCCAACAATGGGTGGGAAAGATCCTCCTCAATCACATTATTCAGAGACATTTTACTTCTTGGTATAAACAAAAACAGCAAAAGATTCTACTTTGCTTGCCCTCACATTCCACCCTTCCCAGGATCTTTGGCCTTACAATCTAAATGGTCTTGGATCCTGGAACAAATGGATGCATTATACTTCTCGATTATACTAAAACAAAAACAGCAAAATATCCTACTTTACTTGGCCTCACACTAGTTTATGAATTTTCATAAAGTACATCTGTTTGGCTTCAAAATGCATACATACACATATACACACATACACACACATATATACATTTATCTGTGTATATAAAACACACACATATGTGTGTGTATATGTATGTATGTATAGTTTTTCAGTTTGTATAGTGGAAAAAAATCCTAGATTTTAGAATCAGAGGAGCAGAGCTTGAATCTTGGCTCTGCTACTACCTGTGAGACCTTGATTAAATCATTTAACTTCTATGAGCATCAGTTTGTTCATATATAAGATGAAGCCTTTAAATTACAGTAAATTCTAAGGTCCCTTCCATCAACAAATCCATGAATTATACTTTGTTTAAGAAAACATAACTTTTAAGTTAGCTCATCTTTCCAAAGCATATGCTATATGAGAGGTTACATGGACATATTCTCAGTGGTGACAGAACTGTCTCACTTAGAATAAAGAACTGTGGGAATTGATAAGCCATGAAATAGGTAATATGCATGTGAGGAAGAATATACTTATTTTCAAAATATGGGTTCTCAGTAAACAGTTATAGATGGGTGAACAGATAGGTAGAGGCAACTGGCAAAGGCACACAGAAAATTGGGGAATCATGAAGTTGAATGGGATCTCAGAAGGTCATTCAGTAAATTGATTCCTCTATCCTTGGCCAGGAGTCCACTAGCATGATCCTCAGAAGGACAAATGTCTGCTTTTTCCCTAGGAAGGCAATTCCCAGACCTCTTTTAGTGATAAATTCCTTTGGCTGACAATAGACATGGTAAAGACATTTAATGTCCAACCCAAAGACTTCTTGACAATTCACCTTTAAATAAAAGTTCAAAACCACTCCCACTGGTGACAATCTGCCTTGGAAAGACAACCAGCTGCGGGAAAGTTAATGACAATGTCATCACAAGGAACCTGATGTTCTCACATCAGCAGCAATACCAGTAATCAGCATTGCCCCCTGCCCATACGATCCCTTGGTTCCCAGTGAGGGTGTAATCTGCTATTCATAAAAAGGTGATGTCACATGGAGGTCCATTGGTAGCAGGAAGTTATCTACTTCCTTCAATGCAAATGGCCTTCTGGGGAATTCTTGCATTTGTCCCCATGAATGCTTCTCATCAAATCTTTTTTGCAACCTCAATTTGGATCATGATTCATTTATTGTATAGTGCGCCATAAAGGAAGGTTTAGAACTGCTATTATTCAGTCGAATGCATGAATAACTTTTTCCCCCTTAAGTAAGGAGACAGTATAGACACTGGGGAAGTAATAAGTTTTGTTCAGAATACTCTGGGGTCCTTGCACTATTATCCTCATTATACTAACTCCTACTCAATGCCTTCTGTGATCTTTGGACTCTCTTACATAAAGCATTAGATCCTAGCTGAGCATAACATCTTCTCTAGGTTTGGGACCATTGTTTTGGGCTTCATGCTTCATAGTATTTTGGGATTCTTAAGTCATTGAGTAGCTAGAACTACCCAGGCCTTCATAGTAAGGTTTAGTGGACTTCTCTAACACAGTAAAATTCAATTATAAAATATAATTGACATCACCATGTAACTGCCCTCACCTACAATTAAAAAATAAAAGTTGGAATGTTGGTAACACAAAATAAAGAAAGGAAAAGGGATAAGAAGAATGACTTATCATCAGCTTCTCATCACATCCTCCCAACTCCTCCAGGGATGACTATGTCCCAGGTTCCCTAGAGATTTCCTTACCAGACTACCTTTAATCTGCTGTCTATATCTTGTATGTATCTGGTTATTAACATGTTTTCTTCCCCATAATAATGTAAGCTCTTTGAGGGCCAAGATTGTGTTGTGTCTTTGTAACCCCAGCATTTAGCATGGTTCCTGGCACACAGTAGGTTCTTAATAAATGCTTGTAGATTTGGCCTGCATTTAGTGACTTTATCCTGTGCCCCAGAATATCTAAAAGGTATCCTGAATGATCACAAGTTCAGATGGGTCCTCTCTCTATTTGAAGGTCAGAAATTAAAGAACTACAGGTAAGAGAGGGAATTATCTTAACCTATCAACGAGAAACTTCAGAATGGAACTTCATTATTTCTAGTTCTCTTATATGTAATGATATTATGGTTTAGCAGAAAGAGTGCCAGATTTATAATTAAATTACCTGAGTTCAAATCGTAATCTGTTCTTCCTTACCTATGCAACTAACCTTAGGTCAAGTTGTTTAAGCCCTGAACCTCGGGTAAAATGAAGGGTTAAATTAAATGTTTTCTAAGGCTCTTTCCCTGTGCTCTTACAACTATTCTAGAACAGAATTCATGCAAATCTTATAGGTGAGTCACACTACATCAAGATTTTTTTGCATGGAGTTGTTTGAAGATGGAAGAGAGTAGAATTGGGTCATTAGCATATTGCAGACCTCTGCAAGAACAAATCATACACATAGTAGGTGCATTAAAATTCTTTAAAAAGATTAATTGATGAATGGATAGATGGATGCAAGAGGTTCATTTGCAGTGTATTTTTAAATGATAAACTATTAAGGGTAATAACCAGCATTTTATGTGACAAGTATTGCTGACCATTTTTTGAGTTGTGAATAAATCAACAATTCATCAAATGCCTTTCCATCTTTCGTATAAATCCCAAAGCTCATATAGTCAGAGTACTTTAATCATAGACTGTCTTGCATTATTCCCTGATTATTTTATGTGTATTAGACTTTTCTCTTCAGTTAGATGAAAGGATCCTTTAAGGACAGGAGGTTCTTTAATTATAGAGTATCTTGCATTATTCCTTCATCATTTCATATGTCTTTTTTCCCTAGTTAGATTATGGGCTTCTTGAGGACAGTGACTCCTTTTCCACATATTTTCTTTTTCCCTTGGTGCCTAGAACAGTGCTGAGCTGTAGAAGTCTTCCAATAATCCCAGTTATAGATTTGAATATGACAATAGTAATTTTATTGTCCTGTAGCAGAGTATGTGCACTGATTGGTATAGGTGAATATTGAAGCAAGAGAAACAGAGGAAAACAGGAAGAAAAGGAGGACTGAAGAATATTGTTATAGATAGTACCTCAGGCCATTTAATCCTTCACTCACCTACATTTATACCTAAAATTAAAAGTAGAGGGAAAATGGGACATTAGAGACAGTTGAAAAGGACCCGCAAATTTATCTTAAGCCTTTTGGATGATGTTTCTCTGTCTCCCAAGAGTTTCAATTAGCAGGCATCTTTCTGTTTCTTCTCTCATCCTCTTCCCTTGTGCCCTTATAGAAGGCATAAATTCCCAGATCAACCAGTAGCCCTCCTAGGTAGTCTCAGGCTCGACTGAATGGCTTCCATCCTGTCTGCTACCTGCTGAGACATCAGCTAAGAGAATAGGCAGTGGGAACTTAGGACTTGAAAAGGGCTGGTTCAGGGCTGAAAAATCTCTTTTTGTACCTCTTCAAACTAAAAAGCACTTACTCTTTCTATTCAACAAGGTCTACCCTTGCCAAGAGAAGTCCTTCTCCCTATGTTTCATCTGCCTTCAAGATTTTCGGGGCTTCTTAGAAGAGTCTTGAATCCCAGAGAAGAGTTTTCTTCTGAATTTTCCTACATTGTTCTTCTCTGTGTTATGTATTCACTTGAGAATTGTTGAAAAAGAAAGGAGCTAACCTTCAGTGAAGTCATTGATCTGGGGCCCCAGTAGGAGACCAAGGGCTGGATAAGAGAGATAATGTGCCCAAGGTACCCAAATAGAGAGAAATTAAACCAGATAAACCAATAGAAAGGTAAGCATGTTAAGTACCATAAATAGACAAAGATAAAGAATATAAACAAGACTGATAGAGACAGAGACTTATTCAATGATAGCACCTTTTGTAACTCAAAGGAGTAGTCTCTGCAAGGAAGGATGGATCCATTAAAAGGATGAATTGATTGCTGAGCAATGCCCACAGAGCCTGTTCCATGTTGTCAAAGCTCTTTAAACAATTACTGGGAACAGGTATAAACTTGCTATTCATGGGAAACGAAAACCCTGAGGTCAGGCCTGTTTATTTAAAGGAAACCGACAGTGATTCATCATCATACTTCAGATGGCTAAATAAATATTTACTAAATAAGGGGCTACAGACTGTGGAGTTAAAGTAGCTATTAAGAAGCTGTCACTTCTACTTCACGGTCTCTACAGTTGGGTAAGACACTTGGAAGCATTTCTCTGGTGGAAACTGCCACCATTTTGGAGGCATGTAGCCCCAGAAAGACTAGGGGGACGGGTACTGAGTTCTTATCCAGCCCCTAACACATCTACCCTGGGAGGAAATTTGAAGTTTTCTTACTGAATTTATAATATTATTCACATACAATTAACTCAGTGTGATATAGTGAATTTGAACTAAGAGCAAAAAATCTATGTTCAAATCCCGGTTCTATCACTTGCGTCTAAGGCAAGTCACATGTACTCTCTCAACGTCAGTTTCTCCTCTGTGAAAGGAACGACATAATGTCCTTTCCTCTAAAACTATGACGCTATCCTCCCTGATAAATGGAAGGGGGTTAAAATAGAGATAGTCTGGATGGATGAAATCCAAGGGAATCCCTACATCTCACTTTACCTAATAATTTTAACTTTCTTCTCCTACCAAACTTTTCAACAAGACCGTAATAGACTTGGACAAAATCTTTTAAGGTGATCTTATCTAGACTCCTGCTAATTAAGGGTCTACCATTCTGTGTGTGTATGTGTGCATTTTGTGTTAAATTAGGTTGTCTCTGTGATACTGCCAGCTCTGAGGTTTTATAATTAAATTATTAAGTGAGAGAACGGTAGTTATTGCAGAAGTGATGTAGAGAGCCCAAGATGGGGAATCAGAAGACCTGAATTCAAGCTCTACCACTTAATATCTATGTGACTCTGAGCAAAGTTTTTAACTTCTTGGGGTCTCATTTTCCTCATCTGTAAAATCAGAATGCTAGCCAGCATGATCTCTAAAGTCCCTTATGGAATCTCCAAATTGGAAAAGACCTCAGAAGTCAAGTTTAACCTAGACTTGAACAGGAATCCCCTCTACAGAATCTCTGATGAGTGGCCATCTATCCAACTCCTGTTCGAAAACCTTCAGTGACAGAAAACTCACTACTTTTTTGTATAATTATCATTATTTATTAGTATAATTAAAGGCATTAGCATTTTATATAATGCTTTTAGGTTTGCAGAATGCTTTGTAAACATCTCATTTTATCTTCACAACAACCCTGGGAGGTAGATGCTATTATAATCTTAATTTTACAGTTGAGGAAATAGTTGAGGCACATAGCAGTTAAGTGACTTGCCCAGGGTCACACAGTTGGTAAATGCCTGAGCCTGAATTTGAACTCAGGTCTTCCTGACTAGAATCCAGTGCTCTATGCACCATGACACCAGTTTCTTCTGTACTTTGAACCTAAACCTGCCCCTTTATCCATTTCTTCTAGTTTCACCCTTTAGGGGCAAGAAGAACAGATCTACCCCTTTCATATGCCCTCCAAATACTTGGAGTCATTTTAATCATATCTTTCCAAGTCTTTCCTTCTCCTGGATGAACATCTCCAGTCCCTTCAGTGGATCCTTATGTGACCTGGTCTTGAGTCCACTTAGAAATTGGATGACACATTCCAGCTTATTAAAGTTCTTGAAATGTATCACCCAGAACTAAACACATCATTCCCCAGTACTTGTTCTACCTTGAAATTTCAAGAATCGCTAGCTAAAGGAGGATTGCTAACAGTGAAGACCCCACATGACATGAAGGTAGCAAAGACCAGGCTGGAGAGAACCTCAGCAAACCCCTAAGGAAGGTGTGGTTAAAAAGCAGAGACCTGGCCAAGAAATTAACAATACATCTAGACCTAACGAATGCTTCATTATGTCACAATCCCTAACTGCATTTCTTGTGCCAGGGACCTCAGGATGGTAAGGTGCTGGTTTCTGGTCCCCATTGTGGAGATGGGATATGTGGATAAATGCTGATATGGTTTGACTAAATAAAAGCCCTCAGGACTCTCTGAAATCCAGGTGACCTTAGTAACTGAATTGTATTTTATTATTACTTAAAATTATTTATTATTACATAAAATTATATTATAACAATACATATTCAATACATAACAATACATGTAACAATACATAGTGAATACATTATAATATAATTGTTGTTATAGTATTACATGTTATTATTACTCACCTATATAGTGAGATAACAAGGCCATTAGAGTGGATCGTGAGATTGGAATCTGGTCTAGCTGCTGACTGTGTGTCATTGGACAGGTCTTTGAAACTCTTTTGGCCCTCTTAGTTCTTTCTATAACATTAGACTTGATGATACCTAAGATTTCTTCCAGTTCTAACTTTCTAGGACAAGAAATTCATCTGATACATAAGCCTTTTCATGACTCCACCACCATTGTACATACTCACACTAAAGTCAGTCATTGCCCCAGGGGAAAAAAGGCTAGAGAGATCTGATTATATTTGTCAATATGAAAGTCAATGAAATTACATTATAGGCTATGTAAGATGTTTCATATCTACAGGTGCCCTTCAGGATAAGAAGGGTAAGAAAGTCAATTAGATGCTGCCATGAGGAAACGCGAAACTGTTTTTTCCACACTTGCTCAAAGTGAACTGATCGTATCTCAGGTTCAGATTGGAAGAGTATCTGGGTCTTCCAGTTTGTGAGGGCCTTGAGACCACAGTGAGGTCTGTAGTTCCCATGAGAGACAATCAGTTTTACAAAGGAAAGAGCTGTTCCATGATTCCTGGCTTCATCTCTTGCTTTCATTCACACAAGGATGAGCTAGGTCTTTGATACATGGGACTAGATCCAAGAGAAGTAGTAAAGCTCTTCCTGAACATCCTCTAGCCACAGAATCTAATTGACACTTGTTACTTATAGAAAGGAAATATAAAAGGAATCAATCAATCAATCCTTCACCTCCAAACAAATAAACAAGTAGACCTTTGGTTTTTCCCTAATATTCCTCACCAGCTTCAGCTCATTCTGCACATTAGCATTTCTGATATTTAATAGGTTATTATTGGACCTGATTATTATAGTACCTTACTATTGATTCTTATAGGACCAAGCCATGTTGTTGCATTTTTGAGTCATTGTCTTTGCTATCCTCTTCTGTATCTGCCTTTTAAAAATATAAAGTGATTGATGACTTCTCTCATATCGATATCAGTTAGTGTACTTAGACATTCCCTCTTCTACTTTTTCCCCTTCATTGGAGTTATTATTTGGGCCATTAATACAAATTCAAAGGTTAGATCTTGAACCAAGGTCCTTTTACACTTTGGGTTTTCCCAGACTCCTGTAGGATTCCTACCTCAACACTTCGGATTCTCCGTTTCCTGTGAGTTCCTTTGCATTGATCTCTGTTGCCTTCAGTTACCTCTTGGAGGCAAATAATGAGTGTCCCAAGTGCCCGAGAATCCACCTGCCTTTGTATTCAAGGATAGTAGCACATGTAAAGAACATTAGTTATCCTGGGGAGGGTGAAAGTAATAAAAGTTAAGGTTGTTAGGGGTGGCTGAGGTCCAGGGTTCTCAGCTCCGTGAAAACCACAACAGCCACTTCAGAACAAAGATGAAGGTCCCTGGGAAAGAGGGAAAGCTTTCAGGGAAAGTAAGTAGAGGGAGGGCAAAGAACAGCTAGAGTTCTTCCAATGTGAAAAGAGAAAGGGTCAACTTCCGACAATATTGAGCAGGGTAGCAGGGAACATGAGGAATTGAGGGGAAACATTACTGGTGCTGTTAAAGTTAATAGTTCCTGGGCTGTGATTTAGTGAGAAACCACTGCCCTATAGAATGGTTGAGTGGTTCTAAGTGGGTGGTGTTATTGCTTATTGCCTATTCTGTCAGCTGTTGGCTTCCAAGTTAAAATTCTTTCAAATACAGTACTGTATATTTATAAAGGTCAATCTTTGGCTTTCATCCTTCACTGGTTTGTCTGACCTTGTTTATAGACTCACCATTTCTATGCTGCACTGTCACCTGGGATAGAGGAAGGGGTAGAATAAAGATGATCATCTCAAAATGAGGCAATAAATTACTATACATAATACCAGAAAACAAAATGGCAGGTGTCACCAAGCAATTCTATGGGGGGTTTTGTTTTGTTTTGGTTTTTTGTGGGGTGAAAAAACTCTCCTTAAATTCAGAATCCTTTATGGAGTAAAAACTATGTAAAATAATTGCCCTCAGAATAGAAAAGTGATCTCAGCTTTTAGCCTTGGGTGTTACATCATAATTTCTAGTTTTATTTCAGTCCCTTGGGTGTTGCTCTCTTCAGACGAGTCACTATTAGACAGAGGCAAAAGAGAGGCTGAATCAGAACTAGAATTAGAGATTAAAGGGGGCAAGGGAGAGATATGGAGGCAAGGCAGATGACAAAAAAGAAACACATGGAAGACAGGAAACCAGAAGAAAGACAGAGAAAAGGAGAGAACTGGGAAGAATCAGAGAGAAGGTGGAGAAAGGAGACTAGAGGTAGACATGTAGACTAAAAAAGAGACCTAATTAGAGTTGGGAGTCTTATGAACTAAATTAGCTTCACCAGGGCAGAGTCTGACACAATGAATTCAGTCTTACTCCCTAGATGATGGCTCAGAAATCAGCTCAGCATCAAAGGTGAATCAGAAATGACATGAACATATGCATCTAATACCAAACTTAGTTAAGAATGCTGGGCTGCTAGCTAAAATTTGATGTATTAATTGGGCAATTACAGATTAATTGAAATTAATAAAGAACCATGACTCATAAGAGGTAGTGGGAGGCTTGACTTTATGTTTCTTTTTTGGTTTTATATACCAACTTGGGCTCTGAAGAAGGCAAGGCTGCTGAATGCAAACTGAGTAACCTCTGGTGTAAACTGCACCCACCAACCAACTTTCTGCATCATCTGAAGACTTGGTGAGACTGGCAAATAGAGAGAGACAGAGCAGGCAATGTGTGGGAGGTCTGAAGTAGGGTATTCTGGAAAGTTTAAGTGGAGATGAGACTGTAAATGCCAGGCTCACATACACTGGAACTTAGGAGAAAGGAAAATGGAGCTTAGCTTCCCCCTCCTTTGGTTAGATTAATATTTACAGGTGACTTCAAGGGGAACTTTAAATGGTCATGGTTCTGTTCTATCGGATCCAAGCCTAAAGGGTCAGTTTAGTCTCCAGTTATAAAAGCCTCCCTGCACTGTGTTTCCTTATTCAGCCTGTAGCAGTCATTGAAATGAGAAGTAGAGAAAAACACACCCATCCCTTCTACCTGTCTACACCAACTTTTGAATTTCCTGATGTTTTCTAGCAGACTGCAAAGCCCTGTACTACAGAGGAGCATACATTACAGAATTCCTGGGTCCCTCATCCCAATTTCAGGAAGTCTTTTTGCTAATTGGGAAATAACCAGATTCCTTTTGTCTTCAAATATAGTGGCACTTATTTGGTGATTACAAATATTTACATGCCAGTTATCTTAAGTATTCACACAGTGAAGTGAAGATTAAGTGTTAGGTCCTGGATCCTTGCAAGGTGTTTTGTTCCTTAAACCTGATGAATTTAGTGTGTATGCCAAGCATTTGTTCTCTTTCTCATCCTAATGATTTGTTTTTAGTTAAGTGATGGCTGCTGTCTTCATTAGGACCTGAGATTACAGCAAAATGGTGTATAAGAAATTTGTGATTGTGCTTAGGCCTTTACCCTAAAGGGTAATTATTAGTGTGTTTTTAACACCCCTCAAGTGCTAAAAACCCCTATCAAGGACAGTAAGATGAATAAGCCATTAGTTTAAGAAGGGGAATATTTATCTGAGAGCAGTCTCTAATTTGCTGATTATTGATGGACACTGATCAGACACAGATATATCTATAGGACCTAAAATAGGTTTACAAGAGAGAACAAACAGTCTTCTACTGGGAATAAGGTTTATTTATATTTTTTTCAAATTCTTATTTTTATCAGTTTGGAAAAGTAAACCTTGGCCTTTACATACAGCTAAGAGCAATTCTCGCCCCTTCCTTCTGTTCTTTTTATCACGTGCCTAAAGAAGCACCAATGTCTCCCATAGCCACTCTCATCCTCAAACACCCATGAAATTATAATCCAAAGATAAAGGAAGGAGTGGGGGTGGGGGAAAACAATGAGTCCCAGTCTTTATTTCCATACTACACTTATATACTCTCCTGAGTCTTAGCCCTAATTCATTTTCTGGTAGCCCATCTTAAGCAGAAATGACAGGAGAGATCCTTCTTCCTGAGTTGACCAATCAATCAAACAGCTGATTCAACTGACTTCTTTACAAAACCCTACCAGTGTTACCAAATCCCCCAAACAGGGTGGTTGTTTGAACATCATGTACGTACAGGCATGGTCTCCAACTCTCATTAGATATTTCTATGTTTTAGGTCTGAAAGTCTGAAAACAAAGTTGACTGTCAAATATAGCTCAGAACTAGTGGATTTATATCTCCAGCCAAATTCCCTTGTCCCTTGTTAGACCGTTTGTGCCAGGAGGGAGAGTTTCCCAGCAGAAACTACCATAACACAAAAACTACATCTTTTTGTCAGCACAACTCAACAGCATTCCAATCCTTATTCTCTGCAGAGTCCACTTGGGATTTCTATTTCTGCAAGAAGTCCTTGGTTGTGCCCCACCCCTCCCTTCTCCTAGTCATTCAGTTATAACCTTTCCATTTACAATCCTGCCCTGCTCATGGTGCAGCTCCCTGGCTCAATATTTTACATTCATCTCTATTGAATTTCAGTTTCTTTCTCTGATAAGAGGCACTCAAATTATCTGAGTCCTGCTTCACAGATGAAACATCCAAGTCCTGGACAAATCTGTTAGTACTTTGGGATCATTGGTTGCAAGTATGGCTTGGACATATAAATGTTTCTAAATTTGACATATCTGATAATGGCAAAGGCAGATGGGTAGACACTGTAACATTTATAAAAAATATGGTCATCAGTCTTTAGTACTGGGGTTGTATACACTTAGGGAAATAATGTGTATAGCTGGAAGAAAATGTTTCAATTTTTTCTTCTAATAAATAACGTTCAACACATAACCTAGGAACCATTACCCCAGGGGCCACCTTTAGATATCTTGGACTTATTAAACCTACCTTTTCCCTCACCCCAATTTACTCTGAGTAATCTCTGAATATGGCTTATATACACCTCATATTTTGGTATGTATAAATGTGGATAGTGGCTCCAGTTCCCATTTAAGTATTCAAGGTAACAAATGTAAGTCAAGTACAGGACAGCCAACAGAAGAGGAAAAAGATAAGCCCATAAACAAATGTAGCAAATACATATATGCAGCTACAATGACCTATAAACAATCATAATCCCTTTCTCTCAGAGGCCTATATACTCCTCCCAACACTTGTAGTTCCACTCTATGGTTTGGATTCTTCTTGGAAGAACATTGAATTTGGAGTTGGTATCAGAGCAGGATCTTCATTTTCCAGTGAATTCTTATCTCCCATGGAGTTCCACACAGTCCCCAGAGACTTGTAGGATAACTTTGTGATTTAGACTCCCTCCAGAAATCAAACATATTTTAGAGTTACTGCAGGCAATCTTCTTATCATTAACCCTCTGTGTCTGAATAATTCAGGGAAATTGGATTTTTTTTGAAAGTAAAAATCTTTCCCACATAATAGCTTTAGTACTTTACTAATTCTTCATCTTCAGGAGTCTCATGAATGATCCTTTCCTTCTAAGAGGCACAATGACAAGACTTTCACTCCCTTCTTTCCTAGAAGGCCAAATCTCTGAACTCTTGAACTTGGGGTTACATTTGAACCAAATGCCTCCAAGACTGTCTCTTCCCTACATATCCACCTTTTGTGTACAGGAGACTAGATTTCAGAGTCACATGTGCCTTCCCTTCCTGTAACTAGGAAGCATGAATTCAGGAGTAATACTATACATGGACAGCTCTCTGGACCCACATGGGGAGGCACACGGAGCTTCTGTTTGCTTTTACAGACATTATACCAATGCCCCAGCTGTTTTCTTCTCTTGGGACAGGAATGTGAGCTCTCAGTAATCTATTCTTTGATTAGAAAAGGAAACAAAGAAAGGCTGCAGGTAATATGGAACCTTATTCTTTGGGTTTATGGTCAAGTTTTTGTAGTGCTCATGTATTTGTACACCAGTGCAATATGTAATGACCCACCCAAAATCAAATTTAAGTAAGTTTATTCATCTGAGAGTTCCCTATATAAATGAATTACAGATTCAACTGCTATCTCTAGTCCTATTTATGGAAGACATAGCATTTAAGGTAAGCCTTGACCTAAACAGGTGTGTTTGAAACAGAGCTGGGATCTATTCTAGAAAGAGGGATGAACATGATAAAGACTGGGAGGTAAAAGATGAAAAGATGTATTTAGGAGAATGGGAATAGTATGGCTAGAATATAGATTATATAAATTGTGTGAACTGAGGCTAGAAGTATGGAACCCGATGAAGGAGCACTTATACTATCATACTAAGAAGTTTAGACTCTATTGGTAGGCAACAGGGAAGCTTTTGTGGTGTTTGAAGAGTGGAGTACTGTGAAAAGTTCTGTGCATTAGGAAGATGAACATGGCAGAAACAGGGAGGATGGATCAGCAGGTAGGCATATTTGAGAAGAAAATTGCCATCGTCCTGACATATGTGAGCAATGGCCTGAACAATCATGGCAGTGTGATTGGCAAAGAGTAGACAGATACAAGAAATGAAATTGAAATGAAATTGACAGTTCCTCTTTCTCCTTTTTTCTTGTAGTCAAAGATAACACCAAAGTTTTGAATATGGTAACTTTAAGAATCATAGTGTTATTGACAGAGAGAGTAGTGATATAGTGAATAATTTCTCTTCTTCCGCTCCCTCCTTCAGCCTGGCATACTTTCCTGCCCTTTGTGTGACAGCTGGTCAGAAGTTGTGAAGAGTAGGCCCCTTCTCACATGAGTTGTTTCCTTAGATGAGACGTTTAAAACTCTGGGCTGGGCTGGAAGCAAGACCCATAGTCTGAGAGATGTTATCATTCCCAAAATTCCTGTATCTGTGCATTCATCTATTAGTGAAATTGCCACCAGCGATTGCTGAAGGGTGAGAAAGTTTGAACCTTACTCCACAGTGATTTCTCTCTTCATCTCTCTGGCTACAGGGAATGAGTTTGAAGCGAGTTTGATGGTTTGGGGACACTTATTCCCAAGGTTCTTGGGTTCAAGGTCTGGACTATTCCCAGCAGGCTGTGAGTAAAAATGATGGTCAAGGTGCCTATAGTCTGACATGCCTGCCACTTGCTACTTCCTCTGTCTCCCTCAGGGTACCCTGATGATTTCAAATTATTGAATCAGTATTATTATTATAAAATATATAAGAGTCATGAAGAAGAATAAAAGTTTTATTTTGTTTTTTGGAAAAGCGATCAATGCAATTTTTTACATTTTGAATCTGAGATGTTAGTGGAATACCTAGTATCTAATGGATAATGAGAAAAGGAACTTGGAGCTCAGCTGGGAAATGAGATGATCATCAAAGCCATGAGACCTTACTGAAAGAGAAGATGCAGAGGGGAGAAGAGTGGAGATGAGAGAGAAGGGAAAAAGAAAGGGCAGAAAGGAGAGAGCAGGGGAGAAAGAAAAAGAAAGGAGGGGCACAGAGGAGAGGACCAAATGTACATAAACCTTAGGGAAGGTCTATATCAGTGGAACACGGAGAAATAAAAGTAGCAGTTGGTGGGGCATAAAGAGAATCAGGAGTCTGTGTTACCCTAAAAGCAAAAGAGTAGAGGATGAAGGGAGGGAGGGTCAAAGCATGTGAAGAATAAGAAAATGCCATTAGGCTTTGTTGATTTACCATTGGTGACCTTTGATATGTCAGGTTTAGTTGAGTGGTGAGGGGAAAAGCCAGGTTGAATGGGGGAAATGAGTTCATAGCATTATAAGATTTGGAACATCATTTGTCTTTTGTCACTATCACAAGGAGGCTGCTCTCACTTATAAGCCATAATTTCAGTGTTTTTATACCTTTCTGGGTCTTCTCTAGTCATCCTGATGAATATTTGGTCACTGGATTCAGGTGTCTCAGAAGGGGAAAGTGAGGCTGGTGACCTTGCACAGCCCTCTTTCACTCAAAACAAAGTGAAGTGCAAATCATGTCATCTTTTCTCTGATGGCATGGTCTTCTTCAAAACTGAAGGACGAACACAGACAGACATACCTTGCTAATGCTCATCCTTCCCTTCCAGAGACCATAGTGAACACCAGAATGTGCCTTTCACATGGACTACAGGGTCTTACCAGGTTCCTCCTCATGACTTTCCAGTCTGAATGCCAACCACAAAGCTGAGCCCCCAAATCCACAGACTAACTCAGAAGCTCAGTGCTTCCACTCCTGCTAGAAATCGCTCCCCAAAGTTCCTGGTATCAACTGCTCCTCTTGAACACAGGCTGACTCCCTTATACAAAACCATCTGAAATTCCTAGTTTTTGGCACCCCTTCATGTCATAATGTGATGGATAGCAGGCTGAACTTGAAGTCATAAAGATCTTTGTTCAAATTTTGCCCCTGATACTTAGTAGCTGTGTGGCCTTAGGCAAGCTATGTAATTTATCTGAATTTCAGTTTCATTCTCCTTAAATCCAAGATGTAATACCTTCAATACCTCTCTCCCAGGATCCTTTGACATCTCTGATAATGGTAAAGGCAGATGGGTGGAGATTGTAGCATATATAATTGTATATAAAACACTTTGCAAGCTTTAACGTGCCATATAAATCGTGGTTGTTATTTATAACAGTAGAGGAGAATGAGTGATATGGGAGTGAACCCCCTTAGCTAACTGACTTTCAAGTATGCTACAATCAAAGCAAGGGACCAGGACATCTGCTAGTCCACCACAAATGCTCAGGTATCCAGGGGGTTAGGCCTGGGCATATTTTGAAACTATATTAAAATAAAAGGCCAGGTGGTCTGGCCTCATCAGTGCCCCTGGGCTGCTATTTGTAATGCCAGCAGTCACTGTGTATCCCATAACACACATGGCCCCCTGTCTCTTGGCAAACAAAATTCCCCACGAGGAGGCACAATGTAGCAAGCTGCAGGATAAATAATTACCAAATTGCCCGAAATAATTACAATTTCCAAACAAATAAAGCCCCATGCTATCTGTCAATTTGCTGAAACAAACAAATAAAAAAACGAAATTATGACTGAGTATTCTTTGCCTGAATGTGGAAAAGTACAGCAGTCTTGACAAGATGCTTCTCTTTTAAAAATAAATAAATAAATCGAATACAAAAATCAACAATAATTTTTTTTTGACAGGAGAAACTCATTTTTTTGGTCCATCACTCACACTCACACACACAGGTGCACACACACACACACATGCATAGAAAGACATGCTAATATCCAAGAGTCTTAGCTGGAAAATGGAAATTATAGAGCTGTTACTCTCTTGGCTCAGTTGACAGTGTCAAGTTTTGCCTGGAGATGTACAGGGCTAACTCTCTTCCCTGCTGAGCCAAGGCCAACCTAGTTTGAAGCGAACACATATGAAGCTGGTCTTGGGCTCCTCTTGGAATGCCAAGTGGCCAACTATTTGATGAAGGAGGAAATAGGTTCATCTCCAAGGTAAGTCCTTGGAAGGGACCTCTTTCTTTTTTTTTTTTTTTGGTTTGGTTTTTCTCATGGTTTCTCCCATTCTTTTTTTTGTTTTTTTTTTTAATTTTATTTATTTATAAATGTTCTACAATCACTTCCTTAAAATTAAGATTTTATCCC